>WEIV01030484.1:4758-27167 GCA_013390005.1 Calyptomena viridis
AGTAGCAGAACAAGCCATTTCATTACAAAGAGCTGCAAAAGCATTCACAACTTCTTATCCATTTTCAAAGCAATTAATTGTATTAAAACGTTGTCTGGTGCATTAAGAAAGGTCATGAAACCTGGTGCAATTTCAAACTTTCTTACGTTGCCATCAGTTGTTGGTTTATCTATTATCACCTCTGGCAGGAGTTGTCCAGGGGGCGACAACAGACCTGGTGGTCCATCCACTAAGGAAACCACTCCATTGCAATCCACAGCACTATGCATCTTCCCATTCATTGGAAATGCTGTCAGCCTTCTTGATGATCTACTGGCCTGACTAATGTTACTACTGCGCCGTTCACCGTGTCTGCACGGCAAAAAGAGAGAACCTCTTCTGCTCGAATTATCCTCAAACGTGCTGTGTTCATCATCAGCAAACTCATTCTCAGATCCTCTCTCTCTTCTGTATTCTCTAAAACTGAAAAGACTTGTTCTGCTACTACGCCTGGGAGAAAACAGGGAGCCACGAACACTCAGCAAGGACTGCAAAGGAAACATAAAAACCTGACCATCTGAAGATTTCAAATACACAAAAGACACGTCTATGTATTAAAAATATAATAATTTATATTCCCCAGGAATCTATCAGTATTATCTTTAATACAGTGCCTCAGGCAGATCTCAGAGATGCAACAGAGATGAAAGTCATCTGACTGGGTAAATTTACAGTATACCTAAAGCAATAACTAGAGAGAAAAAGATGAACATATATAGAGCCATAGTAGTTTCATCTCTGCTTTGAAGTGAAAAATCAAGATTTCTAGAAATTCTAATGATACACATAGATCATGCATTAAGTTAAAAGATATCAACGTCCTTAGTCTTATACATTCATACATTGACATCACACTTGAATTTTCCTTTTATGAATTAAGAAGGGATTTCTATTTCAGACTAACTAGAAAAACATAAGGCTGCTGTCCATGTCAAGACCCATATATGGATTTCCATACATGTGTTTAGGACAGTTATCCAACAAATTTCAAAAATGACAATTGCACTATTCACAGTACCTGGTGGGGTGATGTAAATGGTTTGCCATATGCAAGTCTGTTCCCATCAAAAGAAAAACGGAAACCTTTCCTTTTGATACTGCCATCTGATTCAGATTTTGGAAGCTTTTTGTCATCTTCTTCTCCAGAGAGCTCCCTCTGCCTTCTTTTCTTCCTTCTATTTCTCCTCTCTTTGGCACTTTTTGAGCTAAGTTTGGATGTTTCTGAAGAACTATCTGAGGGTCCAGCAATCCCACTTTCAGCGCTGTACTCCGTCATCTCTGCTACAGCTGCTGCTATTGCCTGTCACAGCAATTATTTAACAAGATGTGTCACAAATCACACCATTATTAAAAGAAAGATACAGCCCTTGTTCCCGAGATTTATATCCAACCACTTCAAGATGTGTGATAAAAGTTTTGATGGATTTGTAAAAAGCTTCAAATGAAATTCTGTAAATTTAATTAAGTTCTACTTTCCATCCATATCATGGAGTCAGACCTCACTCCCTACAGCCACAAAGTTCATTTGAAAATAAACAGATTAATTAGAGTGAATGCAATGGCAAATAAAAGAGCTAAACAGTCATACTTCAGTCTGTATTAATTTAGTAAACTACTTCTAACTTTTATTACAAGTAACAGTGTCCTTAATCCGCTCTTAGGAAAAAAACTTCGGGGTACTGCTTCCAGTCTTTGTTTCACTGTAGTAACACAAGTAGCAAAATTTAGTCAGAAATTTATGGATTAAAAACATTTTACACTCTAATAAGAGTCTGACAAGTATTGAAATTATTTCTAAGCTGAGAATTTGGAAAATCATGATGACAGGTTACTAGATACTAGAGCTAGATAAGAAATATTTATTTTAAAACTATTATTCTGATTTGGAGAGTACTTTTTGTTCTCAGTTCAGAAATTCAATAATGCTTTAGACATTAAACCTTTAAAAAGCAATGAAGAGCCATAGAAAAAGTAGTCCAAAGTACTCGTGAGGTGTGTTACAAATGGGGGGGTTTTAATTTGTGAATTTAAGTATTGCTTTTGTTTCAACAAATAGCATGCAAAGGAATACACTAAAGCCCAAACTCTAGTTAGAAAATACCTGAGCTTCCTCTTGCTGCTTCCTCAGCTGTTCAAGCATCAGCTGTAAGTCTGCTTCCCTCTGCTCTGCTTCAATCATTGTTGCTTGATTTTGTTCTTCATAGGCCATGGCAACCACAGCCAAAATCAAGTTTATCAAATAGAAGGAGCCCAGAAAAATCACCACAACAAAAAACACCATGTATGATGTACCAGCAGCTCGTAGTGTCTATAGAAGGAGAGGAGAAATGATCCATCTGGTGAAGACCTGCATCAGTTCTGCAGTTCATAAGCATTAATGAATTTGGAAAGTGCAAAATTAATATTGACTTGTTTTTTCCTTCTGTAGTAAGATCACTTTCTGAATTACGAAGTAATCAAAATAAAGGGGAGCATTCATGCATGTGAAAAACATGTTTCAGGATGATGCTGCTCTGAGACAAACCTCTTTCAATGCCTGATAATCTTGAAAAGGATGTGGGATCAGAGTTATTAATTTAAATCATGTATCACAGGTCTGATGCATAGAATGCTTACCAAGTATCGCCATGCCTTCCACTTGAAATAACAAAAATTAAAAATGGCACAATTGATTAGATATTTAGAAGATAATATTTATTATAATTAACACATTTTCACACACCATATAATGAAAAGCTATGGTAAGAAAATTAATTTATACCAAGAAATACATTCTTAGTTATCAGAAACAGGATTAAATATCCAGAAATTAAGATTCAGATTTTGCTGTAACAGTAGTTTTACAATTTAAATTCAATATTTGACATTTTTGAAAATATCATGTGGCACAAAATGTAATGTACACTGTAAAAATTAAATGAAGGATCAAGAAAACCCACATGTGCCTCTTCAGAAATCGTGAAATTCTGTGATAAGTGTCCGTGTCTCCTCAATTCCGCAAATTCATTTGCTTCCTTTAATAATTCTCAATTGCTAACAATAGCAATGATATGTAATATAAACAAGAATGGCCTTCCCGTGACAGATTTGGAGTGAGTAAGACACTAACCACAATTCTTACACTCACCAACTGATAAAGATTTTCCCAGTAGTCCTGTGTCATCAGTCGAAACAGTGACAAGAAAGCCCAACTGAATGTGTCAAAGCTAGTATACCCATAATCGGGGTTTCTACCAGCTTTTACACAGATAAAGTCTTCTGGACATTTACTAGGAGGCAAAAAAAAAGAAGAAAAAGAGTTAAAGTAATCCATATAAAAATATCATATAACACTTACTTCTTTTTAATTATAGTGCCTTGAGCTTAAGCCCAACAGTTTGGTATTACCTCTGCAGATACCTCTTCAATGAGAACAATATATTTACTCAACAGAGAGATCTCAAGAGCTGAACACTTCCATGCAGAAAGTCAGCAAGGCTGGCATACCAGATTTCTTGGTTTCTTCATGTTTGTGAATTACTAAATCTAATTAACAAATTCTACCAATTCCTCAACAGCAAATAAGCAGCATAGGATATTTTTATCTCCTGAAACTGTACATATCAGTTTTGAGAGTAGGTGATCCAATTTTGGTATCAACTGCAGGCAATTATGACTACATTTTTGAAGGACAGAAAAGGTTCTTGCCTCCAAAATCTCTGGAGAAAAACACTATAAAAATATTTCCTTTCATATATGTATATTTAATGTGCATTTACAGACATATAAAATTATCTCAAAGTTACATATATAAATTAAATGTTTACCAAAACAGTTTAAGTATACATGATTTAAAACCATAACCAACTGAAACCAAGGGACTCATCCAGCATTAGCATGTACAATTATGTGATACTGTTATAAAGAACTGTCACAAAGAGAGAGCAAAACACTGCCATGCATGCAGTCCTCAGACAGAAGAAGCCTGAAGATGTCCTCCTCAAATCTGGTCATAAGCTCACTGCTTCATGCCTATTTTAGAGTTGAAAAATGAGATGAAATTCATCATAAAGAAGTATGGGTTTAAGTCATTGATAACACAATGTCTACCTGCTGAAGTGGAATTTTCTAGTTACATAAGAGTTTTAAGAATAAATCTAGGGCAAACTATTTTCTCATTTAACATTTTTTACTCATTCAAGTGTTTATTTACTAGGAGCCAGGATCATATTATTGACTGTGAACTTAGGTATCTAAATTAGCTTTAAGTTTAAATTGTTATTTTTACATGTTGGTTAGACAGGTAGCATGTCATTTTCAGTGCTTACCCTGCATCTGAGCTATTGCCACAAAGCAGAAAATCCTTTGCTCCTTCTAGGCGATAGAAATGACCTAAAGAAGAAAACAGGAAGTGACATGTTTACACATAGAAGGAGTCGGTGGAGTTTTGATGAAGATGAATTTATGTTCGAATCACCATGTTTTGAACGTTCATAATCTTCCATGCATGTTTCCCAACAATAATTGGTTCAAATACTGGCAAAATCACAGAATCACAGATTGACTTTGGTTGGAAAGGAACTTAAAAGATCATCTGGGGTTGCAAACCCTCCTGCCATAAGCATGAATGCCACTTACTAGATCAGGGCCCCATGCAACCTGGCCTTGAACACTTCCAGGGATGGGGCATCCACAACCTCTCTGGGTAACAAAATAAAAACACAGTATAAAAATAAAATCCTAGAACAATGATTAGAACAACATAAATTGCACATTCTCGAGTCACTGCACACAGGATAACCTTCCAAAATATGATGTCTGATAAATGAGAGAAAGAAAATGTAAAGCTTAAAACTCCTTTTCTTATTCAGCAGGTAGATTGTAATCAAAAAATTAAACCCTATCTTATTCAAAAAGGAACTATTTATAACGGCTGTCTGACAATTTTGAAGTCAGAGCAACATTAACTAGCACATCCCGTGACTGAAAATATGAAGGCTACATTTAAAAAGATGAATGTTCCAATGAAAATGTTGTAACAGCTGCTTTACTATACATAACTTCACAGAATTTTTCTTTTAATTATGAGGTGGTAGCCTTCAGAAATAAACTCATATTATTAATGATTAACAATTGTCCTCAAAATAAAAACAAAAAAATGAAGAAAAAAAAGAGGAAAAAAATTACAGAAAAAAAGATGATAATAAATGAGGGAAGAAATTCTTAGAAGTGAGGGTTGACCCCAATCAGAGGGACCTAGGCAGACTGGAGGAACAGGCTGACAGGAGACACGTGAAACCCAGCAAAGACAAATGCAGCTGTGTCCCTGGGAAGGAGGAGCCCCCTGCAGTGATACAGGCCGGGAACCAACCGGATGATGAGCAGCTCTGTGGGAAATGCCCTGAGACTTTTGCTGGACACAGAGCAAGGTGGGGCTGAGCCAGCAGTGTGCCCTGGCAGCCAGGAAGGGCAACGGCCTCCACTCAGCTTGCAGAGCGAGGGAAGTGACTGTGCCCCTAAGCTCTGCACTCATTAAACCATTCCTAGAGAACAGTGTCCAGGTTTGGCCCCACAGTGCAAAGAGACACTGATGAAATGAAGCAAGTGCAGCAGAGGGTCACCAAGGTCATGAGAGGGCTGGAGCATGTGAGGAGAGACTGAGGAACCTGACCATGTGCAGCCTGTCAAAGGGAAGGCTTTGGGTGAGAGTTGGTAAAATGCATCCAGTAACTAACAAGGAAGTTACCAAGGGAACAGAGACAGATTCTTCTCACTGGCGCTTGGCAGAAAAATGACAGACAACGGGCATAATTTGAAACAAGAGAGGTTCTGACTGGATATAAGGAGAAACTTTTCACCACGGGGATAGCCAGACACTGAAATCTGGAAGAGACATAGAACTCTAGAAAAAAAACTCTTAACTAAATCAATCTGCTGTCATCCCCAATTGATGTCCTCAACTCAACTTTCAAGCTGACAAAGGCTTTGGTTTTCACAGGGTAAAAAGCTATTGTAGTATTTAAATAGTCAGAAACAGCCCATGGGATGAATAATATATGAACTTAGGAGGATTCTAAACTGAACACTTAACTCAAATATAGTGATGCCAAAATCCTACCATTCAAGAACAGTACTTACATAAATGCAAGAAAAATTATAATCCTATTACTTCCCTAATAGCTTTAGAGCTGGCCAGATACTGAACTAAATGGCAGATGCCAACACTTTGGATCCAAGATCTGTGCCTGTATTTTCAAAAAGTGAAGCTGGCCTTGTTTCTTAATAAATGAAAATGCACACGTTTAAAAAAGTCACAAAAGAATATTACACTCAGTCACAGCTGACCAGAACATGATGGGCTGAAAAAATATTAGGAAGACTCACAACTGAGCTCAGTGAAATTATATTGCAATGACACTGTATAATGTGTATGGTATTAAGAATAGTTATATAAGAAAGGAAGAATACCATCACAACAAGATGGAACAGCCTTGCCTGCATCAGCACTCTGTAGAGACTCACAGCGAAGTCAATGGAGTAGCAACTGACATTCTGAAAATTTTCTTTCTTTTAGATTGCTACTTACTGGGAAGTGGAAATAGAGAATCTATATAGCGTATCTGAAGAGAGAATTTGCAAGTGTTCTACAGAATATAAGTCATCAGCCAAAATCACCCATAGAGCACTATCACCACTTCATTTTCATATTCCTTCTTAAGCAAATAAACTAGCTAAAATGATACATTACACAGAAAACGTTAATAAAGTCACAAAATTTCAAAGATTCAGAAGTATAGAAAGAAAATCTGAAACCACAGAAAACAGCAGAGAACTTTAATGTCCAACGTTAAAAAAGGAAGAAAATAGGACTCATCAGAACTCAGTCTATAATAATTTCCTTTACTTTTGGGTCAGTGAGGAGAAAAGCTAGTATCCATTATTTTATCAATTTCTTTTTACTCAAATAAACTACTTTTACAATTAATTATTGATCAATACCCTGGTAAATCCACTTCCAACACAAACCCACATATGAAAGTCAATCAAATTTTTGACAATTAAAAATTATTATACTATATCTCGCAGTTCATTGTGTATTGTAACACTATTGATGCTATCATTTAAAACACAAAACATATCTGCACTTCTGAACCAGCCTGAATGTTATCCCTTCACTCTACAAACATTAAAACTGCTGAAAAGCATCTCAATAGAGACATCTTTGTCAGCTCCCTGAGTAACAAGAAGTCCTACAGAAGAATACCATCTTTCCATCCAGAATCTCTGTTTGCCTAACGAGTTACGTATTTCAGTCAAAGAAATTGGTTTGTTACCTCTACCTAATAACAAATGTACATCTTAACTAGGAAAATTTCTGATATTTATTTAGTGCTACTCTGTCTTTTGTCTGTCCTAAAGATACAAGGAGATCCTAAGAGAATTGGGGGGTTTTGGCCCCCCTGAGAAGACTAATGGTGGGGTGGGGTTGGGATGTGTGAGGATCTTCATACTATCCACAAGTATAACATTAAAGACTGTAAAGATGGAGCCTGACTCTTCTCACGGGGGCATACGGGAAAGATAAGAGGTGATTAGCAAAAGTTTGAGCACAGGAAATTCTAAATTAATATTAAACTAAGTTACTGTAAGACTAGTCAAACACTGGAACAGGCTATGGCCTGAGAAGTTGTGGCAACTCAATCCTTAGAGATACTAAAAACTTGACTGGACAAGGCATTGAGCAGTCTGCTCTAAGTGGACCTGCAGCTGAGCAGCAGTCGGTCTGGACTGCGGAGAGGTTGTCCAGCCTACGTGATTCTGTGATTCTAAACCCAAACTAACCCTTTACATTAGAAATACATTTCTAAGTGCAGCTAATGGAAAGAAAAACCATGTCAGCATGAGTTTGGGATGTAATACATACAAATCCCTAATCTTTGCCATCCTATTTAATTGGTTTTTATCTGTAGTATGAAACAGTTATCTTGTGTTTCTGTGTGTTTATACATAAAAATTTTAGCAAGTTACAACAGTATTTCTTACTTTTTTCCTTAATGTATGCTGCCCAGTCAAACTGTGTATCATTAAAGTATGGAGCTACATATTTTTCAAAAGCTGATGAATTTTTTGGTGGCCAGAACAAGCATTTATTCTTCAAATTGCCCATGAACAGTTGCAGTCCTATTAGTGCAAATACACTCAGGCAAAACACAGTCAGGATCATAACATCTGAGAGCTTCTTCACAGACTGAATTAAGGCTCCAACAATAGTCTTCAAGCCTGCAAACAGAAGCAGATTTTTATTATAATATTAAATATTTACCTATGCTAAAATGCAATGCAAACCACTCCGACACACTACTAAATACTATGCACAGCTTCACAAAAGTAGTCTTTTTTTCACAAATATATTTTTCAAAGGAAGAGATCCCTGTAAGTTCATTGTTCTGAAATATCAATGGGAATGAATGGCGTGCATTCCAAAGCACCTGCTCTTCAAATAAGAACAGTCAATTCATGGTCTCCATACATGTAAACTACACCTAAAGAAAATAGTTATTTTCTTTTTGATGCCTCTTGCTCCAAACCTTTGCCAGTGTTCCATTCTAATACACAACATACTGGTTCTATTACAGCAAACAAAAAGAGAGCACAATTGCATTTCAGTAGTAATTTTAATGTCTGCATTCTAATGCATCCTATTCTGCTGTAGGTGGAGTTTGGTGAAGATAGGCATCATAAACTAATAAATACATCATGCTACTCTTATTGTCTTATTCCTCTGTTAAGGATCCAAGTTTTACATGTTGAAATTTTTAATCCCAGATCTCTTTCATAAGTAGTAACATTCACATTAGTTAGAGAAAAATGAAAGGAATTAATTTTGATACTTAATGTGGGAGAGAAAATTTGACATCCTGATGTGGAAATATACACAGGCTATATAAATGTGTTTCTCATGCAACAATATGTTAAACTCTGAGGCTGAATGCTTTAGAGAATTAGAAGAGAGAGTGAAATTGAAGTTAAGACTAAAACCTGGATACTTCTGTTAAAAACATGAGTTCAGCTTCTGTGCAGTTTCATTCAGCCTCAGTGTTTAACCTCGCTCTCACCTGGAATGACTGATATTGTTTTCAAAGCTCGGAGAACTCTGAATGTTCTCAGTGCTGAGACATTGCCCAGGTCCACAAACTCTGTCACATATCTGTAATAGGGGAGTTCACACACAAACACAATGACAGCACACACAAAATTAAACAGAAGTGATATAGAGTGCCTAACACCTTACACCAGTTACTTCTTACCTGGAATTACAGAAATAGTTTTCAAAGCTCTCAATACTCTGAAAGTTCGAAGAGCTGAAACATTGCCTAGGTTTACAAATTCTGTTATATACCTGTAGGATTAAATCACAGTTATTCAGAATTAAGGTAGGGTATAGTGTATACACCTTATCTGGGCCTGTAATCCAGACTTTTTTTTTTACAGCAGAAGCAAATTTAACAAAAGACTTGCACTCATATTTTCCTGTTTCAATTAAGTTTACCCTAAGAAATGCACCACTAAGCTTTTCCATTAAATACAAACTTAAAATTAAATGTAAATGATTGATTTTACTTTTAAAACACTACTTAAAATTCCTTGTTCAGCCCACTAATTCTGCTATGCACTACATTAGTGTAAAATATTAAAGTGGAAAAAACTGAAACCCAATTCAACTACAATTCATTTCAAATGTGCTAACATAGGCCAAATTATTACAGACTCAAAAAAAATTCTGATATTTTACTTAAAAAAATATTATATACTTACGCAAAACAAATGACAACAAAATCAAGCCAGTTCCAGGGGTCACGAAGGCAAGTAAAATCATTTATACAGAAGCCTCTTGCAAGGATTTTTACTAGAAATTCAAAAGTATAAATTCCAGTGAAAGTGTACCTACGAGAAACATTCAAGCCAAAGTTAGACTACTGTGTTGTTCAGTGACACAACACAAGCATACAGGAAAATAACTCAAAACCAGTTATTAGTATATGCACTGTAAAAGCAGTTACAAACTCACAGAAACTATGACTCGTTTTCCAGCATTCTTCTGTAAGATAATTGGAATATTTTATTTTGTCTGAAACGCATTTCTGAAGTTTCTAGCATGTAAGATTTTTAAAGTTTGGCACTAATAATAATAATCATGACTAACATGAAGAAAATATTTTTATTCAAATAAAAATTTTTGAATGCTTGCCACGTCAGAAATAAAATCCATAGGTAAGTGAAACCTAGTATTTTACTAAAGGTACTTGATGGCTGAACAGTTAGACTTGAGAATATCAACCAATAATCCTCACGCAATACAGATGTATTTACTTTAAAGTGAGTGTGTCCCATTTTTAGATTTCACTGTACAAAATGAAGGTGTTTCAGAGGGGATATAGAAAGCATCTTCCATACTGAAAAGCAGTAGTTTCCGGTTGAATGGCTATTTTCTTCTTTTTGTCTTCTTTTTTTCTGGGTTTTTTTGTGGGTTTTTTGGTGGTAAAAGAATAGCTCAGGAGAGAGAATGTAGTTAAACACTGCTTGTACAAACATTCTGATGAAAAGTAGTTATCAGCGTTTCGTTCAGAGAAAAAGGTTACCAATGTCACAGATTCTTCCCTCCACAGAGCGTGCAGGACTCTGCTTTAAGTTGCAGATAGGAGTAAACTCCAAGTAAGAAAAAGGAGAATACTGGTAAGGAGAATACATGGAAGGGTAAATAAAATTACATGGTCTAGCTCTTAAATTGCTTTTCATTTTTAAACCGCTTTAAAAATTACTAGCCGATTTAAGTATACTTACTCTACAGTCTTCATCCATTCTGGAAGGTTAGTCCATGTCATAAATACACAGTTTGTCATAATAGTGACCATAATGAGTATGTGGAACCATGTTGACTGTAGTTAAGGAACATACTCCTTTTACAAGCCGAATTTGCAAAACACAAGATATGAAGAATTGACAAGCCATAGAATATTGACAACATATTATACAAATTAACTTACTATCACTAGCCATGTCATAAATAATGCAAAGATACTTTATAATAATGATGGCTATAAAACTATCACAGAATCATTTAGCTTGGAAAAGACTTCTGAGACCATCAAGTCCAACCTTTGACTGCTCACTTGACAACTAGACCATGGCACAAAGTGCTAGATCCAGTCACTTCTCGAACACCTCCAAGGATGGTGACTCCACCACCTCCCTGGGCAGTCCATCCTGATGCATGACAAGCCCTTCCATGATGAAATTGCTCCTGATGTCCAACCTGAACCTCCTCTGGCACACCTTGAGGCTATGTCCTCTCATCCAGTCACTAGCTGCCTGAGAGGCCAACTCTCACCTGGCTACAACCTCCTTTCAGGCAGTTGTAGAGAGTGATAAGGTCTCCCCCGAGCCTCCTTTTCTCCAGGCTAAACAGCCCCAGCTCCCTCAGCTGCTCCTCACAGGGCTTTTGCTCCAGTCCCTTCACCAGCCTCATTGCTCTTCTCCGGACCTCAATGTTTTATTTGTACTGAGGGACCCAGAACTGGACACAGGATTCAAGGTGTGACCTCATCAGTGCCGAATACAGAGGGACAATCACATCCCTGGTCCTACTGGCCACACTATTGTTGATACAGGTCAAGATGCCGTTGACTTTCTTAGCCATCTGGGCACACTGCTGGCTCACGTTCAGATGCTGTTGACCAGCACCCCCAGGTCTCTTCCCTCAGCCTGTAGCTCTGCATGGGGTTGTTGTGGCCAAAGTGTAGGACCTGGCACTTGGTCTTGTTGTACCTCAGCCTGTCCAGATCTCTCTGCAGAGCTTCCCTACTCTGCACCAGATCAGGACTCACACCCAACTTGATGTCACCGGCAAACTTAATGAGGTTAATTGAGGTCAATCCCTCATGCAGATCACCAATAAAGACATTAAACAGGGCTGGGCTCAGTACTGCACCCTGGGGGACCATTGGTGACTGCTCTTTCTCTGAATTTAATCATAGGGTTAAAGTGACTGATCTTAGCTCTGACTCATTTTGAGAGGAAACAATTAAAGGCAGGAGCACATTTAAACACTAAATCAAAACCCCCAGTGTTAATAATAGTAAAATCAGTCAGTAAAACTTTTTAACAAACCACACTTGCTGGATATGAATGAACCAAAATCTTAATAGCTATTCTTCTAATAATATTGAAAGGAGATAAAAGGTACAAGGCAGGTGTGGCACTGAACCTGTAGATTGTCTTCCCTTTATTCAATACTATGAATGTCTTTAAAAAAAAAGACAAAAAGAGCAGGGTGGGAAGTTGGATAGGAAATAAAAAATTAAGGATATATGTTAGCAACCTAGCCATAATAGAGGCTGCACTTACACAGATTTAAATAGCCAAATTTGGTTTTAGTAGAATTATACAAGCAAATATAAGATTCTAAATTTTCACATGAACAATGAAAACTTTACACCATTAATTCTTTGTCTCTGTGCTCTTAAACAAAATCTGCATTTCAGCATTTTCTAGGATTAAGTAATTACATTAAAATATAATTAAATATATGTACTTTTAACATTTAAATTTAATGTAGCTCTTCTACTTGCACTTCAGATCAAAGTTGCCAATGCAAAACAAAGAACCTAACTAATAATTTTTGGACTCTCACAAGCAACTATCTAACCATTTCAGCATGTTAACACCGCTTCTGAGTTGAGACCACCTTTGTTTCTTCCATGTAACCATTTTTGATTTTGACTAGGAGACACAATGAAAAAGTCATCTAATGAACTTTTAATTTAACCTACATTTTATGATTATTCCCCCAAAAGGCTAATATCTGGAAATAAGCAAGTTATAACACTGAATCTGTTTTCCAATGATATGCTACTGTAAAAGAAATATGTCATTTGTCATTAGCATCCATGAAGTTGAGAGAACAAAAACTAAACTAAAAAAATCTGCATCTGATCACAAGTCTTCACCTTCCTGTACTAGAAAAAAACATTGTTTGAACTAAGTTGCTTTTTAGAGATAATAGAGCTTTTTGGTCAATTTCCTCCTTGTGAGATATTAATTCGTTGATTAACCAGTACTTTCATTTCTATCTTTTTAATTCAACAAGTATTTTATTCATTTACACAATAAACACTTGCTGGTTATTTTGTACTGCCTTTTTAATATAAACTCAGTTTTGTTTTCTTTCTGAACATTCCAGTTCACATGCCTACATAAAAGTATCTTTTCTTCATCAGTACTTGCCAAAGTAATTACACTGCTTTTTTCTTTTTTCTTATCATTACATCTATAAAAGAAGCTGAGTCAATATACATAAACTTAGACTTTATCTTCAGGTTTATATAGGGTCTACAACATAGACTAAATATTGCAACACAAAGTAGACTGTCTTAGTCTTTAGACTTTTTTTTTACTTTTGTAAAACAAATATTTCTATGATATTTCAAGGAATGCTTAACAGTGATTGTTTTGGCGCTGAATGACTGAATGAGCAATTCATCCAAAGACTACTGTAATGAACTAGATCTCAGTTACTGTGTTTCCTAAAAAATCCAGAGAGTAGCCAGACAGAGGGCAAGTTTTCAAATGCTTCAGCCTTCACTCAGATCTGAAGAGATTACAGGACATTTAATGCAAAATCCATTAACTTAAATACAGTAACATTAGACATTAAAAGAAAAGCTCTTAAAAAAGATAAACTTAAGCAAGTTGAAGACAGTTGTCTTTATAGTTTAATCAAAGTAATTAACATATCATTTACTGCATAATACTTGCAATGAGGGCTTCTGACCACCTCCCCACCAGAGCATTTAAACCTTTATAGTTCAACATGAGCGTTCTAAAAATACCCTTATTATAAAATACTTACTTTTTTATTGATATAATATGGGTCCAGGTCCTCCAGGGGTTCAGACACCATTTCTGGAGGAATATCACCATAAATAAATGGCAGTGTTTTTCCTGCCTCTAAGTCATTACTTGGCTTTGGTTGATTTTCTTCATGACCACCATCATCTTTAGGCTCATCTTTGTGACAATGGGATGCTTCATCAGCAATACGTTTTTCAATAGCTGCAAGAGATTCTTTGGTGAAATAGAAGAAGCTGTCAGATCCTGGAGGTACCAGCATTGCCTGTGCCATCTTTTCATTCTGCAAATTTTAAATGCTTTTAGGCTTTTTTGCAAGAAGATCCTATAAAGACATGAAAACAGAAAATAGAGAGCATCAATAAAATCTCCACATAAAAGTTTCAGGAGCAGTCATCATCTGCCCCTTTTCAACTTATAATGCACTATAGCAAGAAGTATTTCAATGAATTGTCAGATCTTCAATAGAAAATTAGCCACTAGTAACAAAATAGCAAAGAGAAGTTATGATGTAAAAATTAAAGGGGAAAAAAAAAAGATCAAATTTGCTTACAGTTTGTCAACTCAGGTTAATACCTTAAAACAAGAAAAAGGAAAAAAATTTTCACTTTCCCTAGCCTAACATTAAGTTATGTTACTGTGAAAATGTAAGAAATGTCTCAGCACAGCTAAGTACTGCAGTAAGTGGTTCCAACTTGGATTTACACATTGTTGGCATGTTAAAAAACGGTGTCACTTACATTAGAAAATTACAAAGAAAAAACATTTCTATTACTCTGTTTCTGATGGCAACATTATTCCATCTGGTGGCTTATACTATACATATACTATGGCTTGCTAAACTAATGTTCATATTACACTATTAGACTATCAGATTTTATTACAAAAACATTTTGCATTTAAAGCCATACGCACAAGCAGAAAGCAAATGGGCTACAGTTTTCTGAAGTGTTTCTCTTTTAGGGTTTCTGATTTCTATCTATCTGATTTTTAATTGTTACTTTGATGTTGCTATTTCCATAATTAAGGAAGTTATGACGGATGAAGGGGCTTAGATTTATAAAGAAAGGAGAGCATATCAAAGTTACAGAACCCTCTTAGAGGCCAAAGATATTTTCCAAATACTGCAAATTAATAAATCTATTAAATCACAACAAACCTTAACTGAACGCTTCTTTCTAGGTTTACACTTTCTACAGTGAGAGTACAGTTAACACCCAAGGGTGCAATATCTTCAGAATAAACCAGCTTTATGTACAGAGACAAAATGGAACCCAGGCCCACTTGCTGACAGGCAATAAGTGTTGTAGCCTTTGTCAACACAACATCGTGGCGAGTTGACCTTGGCAGACTGCTCTCCCACTCCTGCTCCACTACAGGAAGTGGGATGGGGAAGAATGAAGTGAAAAAGCATAGATATTAAGATAAAGACAGGGACATCATTTACAAATTACTATCATGGCCAAAGCAGACCTTCTTCGGGAAAAATAATTGCCAATTAAAACAGAATTGGATAGTGAAAAACAAACACAAATCCTAAAAACTTCCTTTTTGTCTGTTTGTTCTAGGCTCAATTTCAATGCTTCACTCTCAACTCCTTTACCTCCTCCCTCCTCTAATGACACAGGGAAGATGGGGAATGGAGGCTGGGGTCAGACCACTGCAGTTCCTCTTTGCTACTCCTTCCTCCTCACGTTTTTCCCTTGCTCCAGCATGTGTCCCTCATACAGGCTGTAGAGGTTCAGGATAAGATTGCTCCAATGAGGGCTCTACAAGTGTCACCCCCTCAATAAATACCCACTTGCTGCAGTGCTGTGTCCTGCACAGGCTGCAGTGTGGATATCTGCTCTGGCACTGTCCTTTATGGGCTTCTTCCACACGGCCAGTCCCGCAGGCTTCCAGGGAATTTCAGCTCCAGGACCTGTAGCCCTCCTCCCACTTCTGCTCCCCCTAACATTGGTGTTAGGGATGTTTCTTATATTTTTTAACTCTCACTGACCTGTGTTGCTCTTTTTGGGATGTGTTTTCCCTGAAGCCCTTATAATAAAATTTGTCTTTTTTTAATTGAATGATGAAAACAACGGTAAATAAATGCGCAGCTATAATGTAATGTGTATTCTACACATACTGAGTTATTATCTAAATTGGTTAGACAGTTGCACAAAGTCTTTTAGAGTCTGAAGAGACAATAGAGCAAGATCTACAGCCATTAGACCAACTTCTATCTTACAACCAAATAAAACAGGAGCTATACCCAGCCCTGTTACAGTTATGTTGCCCTTTATAGGCTAATTATGACACAGGTTTTTTAGCACATCTACACATCACTGACCACTCCACCATGCCAACAAACGAGTAGGGACACATTTGGCAGTCGAAGAAATACTTAGCCAACTTTATGTTTCAATTACTATCTTTAAAAACAATACAGACAGAAATAGAAATGTCAACAAAAACAAAGGATAGATACTCTCAGAGAACACACAAATATACCATAACATTTGGCAAGTCTTTTGGAGGATGTTCTCATCACTTGGATAAAGATTCTACAGAACTTTAAAAATAGTTTTCTAGTCAACACTAGGCATGTAGACTCAGAAGGTGATGAATATGATGCCTGCAGAAACTACTTGTTATCAAACATGTATTTGAAAATGTCACTAACTGTTATGTCTGTTGATGCATTTGGGCTAAATTTACTCTTTAGAGGTCTATAAGGCATAAAACCAAAAGTTCATGACTGTTCAGTTTACCAAATACCACAATGGCCTTATGGCAGTTTTTCTGAGTCATTACAGATGTTATTAGAACGAAAACCTATCTTTCTGCTTGCATGATTGTCTGTTCCTGGTTTATTCAGCAAGGATTAAGTGGTACCCTTAGGGCTGAGATGAACTCCAGCATTTCTCTCTAGAGACACCACACCAATGACTGCAGCACATCTCTTGGTGTTAACACACAACTGAAAAAAGTTATTTTCCAATACATGACAAATCTCTTCTACGAATGATTTACCCTAGCAGACTAATCACAACCCATGCCTGGAAAAAAAACCCACATGTATTCAACACATCTCGATTTACAGTTCAGTGACCATATTTTCTTGTCATGACTTTTTTAAAGTACTATAAATATAAAAATTTTGTAACATTGTGGAACAAACTGATGCACATATCATTAGCTTATGGAAATCAGTTTATCCAAGCAAGAAATGGAATGAAAAAAAATAATGAAGCAGGATGGATTGGTCTAATTACTTAAATGTGTCTCTTTGCTGCAATTTTGATGGCTTCTGTATTAAGAACTAAGAGGTAGTAACAATCAAATCAGAAAACAATAAATAATGTGAATCCTGAAGAAACTATTAGTGCTCCTCTCAAAAAGACCCCACAAAGGTCCTTCTAAAAGCCAAAAGAGGTCAAACATTAAAAAACACACCATCAGTAAAAAACAAAACTCAACACATAAACTTCCATTTTCTCAGCTTACTATTAAGAAATAGGCTTCTAATCTAGCATAGTGTGCAGGTAAGCCTGAATGGAGACTCTCTCCACTAAGCAGGACCAAAAATAAAAATTACAAATGAAAGATTACAGAAAGCTGCTACATACCAGACTCTCTAGTAGCACAGCACTAGAAAGAAACGCCTGCAGCCAGGAATGAGCCAATTAACAACCTGATACTAATGTAAACATACATTTATTTTTATGGAGTATGGTTGAGTAAGCAAGAATAATTTATAAATGATCTTTTAGGAAACATTTTAATATGGATAGAAAGAAGAGCATCAGGGTCACATATGTCGAGTTTGAGGTTTTAAGCTTGCGTCCACGGGGCTAAAAAGAAAAGCACGAATATACTGTTTTTATTGTTTCTATTTTCTATAGGAATCTACAAAATGCTTATTTTAGTATTTCCAAATATAATGGTCAAGCTTAGACCCAAACCATACAACAAACCCTCAATAATGAGGAAACGAATGTGTTTCCCAAATAAACATATTATATTTATCTTTTTTCAGAGACAGAAACAACACATCTGCTCTTCCTACTCTATAACATAATGATGAATTTTTACAGTATTATTTTCAATGATCTCTGTACTATGGTACATTTCATAGTGCTATTTGAGTAGGTTGAATTAAGTTTTCAGCATACTAAAAGAAGCTGTACTACTGAAATTACTAAGTCTCAAAAACCATTTAAGTCTCACATATATGAAACTTCATTAAAAATAAGAAACAGTGGGGGGGAAGATGTTCAGTGAAATGGAATTAGGCAAACGATCAGATTTGGTGAGTCATAAGCAAACTTATACATATGTTCTGTGCTATGCTCTTCTGGGTGCATATCTATATATAAAAGAATATGGGTGTTTTTTCCCAGGGATGTTGAATTCTACTATATAAATTAAGACTTGCACTATTAACTACTATGTTCTCATTATTCAGCTATATAGCCTTCAGACTATTAAGAGTTTCTACAGAAAATAAGCTGGATTTATTACTGCTACCTCAACATCACTATTCTGTAATTGTTTACAAAACAAACAGGAGGCTATAACACAGATCCAGAAAATTCTTGGGACGATGGTTTAATCTAGAAAGCATCTGTTCCTAAACATCAACAAGAACCGAAACACTTCTGAATTATTAATTACTTTGAGACTGAATAAAGTAGACCTATATTACATTTGACTCGGTACTTCTCAACAAAAGGCTGTGCCAATACAACAGCACTACGTGGGATGGCTCATTTTAAAGAAAATACTTTATCATGTACTTAATTTATAAGTAATTTCTTTCTCCATAGCTTGTTCACAAAAATAATTTTAGAGACCAAATCAAATGCTTATGGAAGACAGACTGAATTTCTGTGCAGTTTTAGGGATTCAACTTTGTATATTCAACTTGCCTTACATGAGCTGTATTAATTTCAAAATTATTCCAGACTAGCTATTTTCAATTCAATAGCCTCTCATTCTAATTTATAGCAACGTGCAGAGGATATCTGAAAAATACTAATATTGCAGGAACAAAAAATTTTTAAAATGTTTTAAAATGTTTAAAAGGTAGAGGATGCTATAGCTGATCTTGAAAATTATTCTAATATAAGCCCATTTTTAGAATCTGCAACCACACTGGCAAACTGATCTGCCTTTTACCTTTATGTTAGAAAATGCATTCATCAAGTACAGATCCAGGAAATTCAGTTCCCACAAACAAGCAATGGAATCACCATGTATCCAACAGTCAATCTGGAATGGAGCCAACACAGCAAATACAAAACTGCAGAAGTTTTTTTAATATTGGCAGGGCGTCAAAGAACAGGAGAAAAAATAATCTACCTTACCAGAAATGTGAGATATATACATATTTTTATTCTAGCAAGTATGATATTTCTGTCATTCACACGAATACTATGACATTTTTCCACACCACAGAAATATTGCTCAAAATTTCAAGACTCTACTTCTAGTTAGGTCTGAATAAATCAGGTAGCCAACTCTGCATAGTAATCCTAATTTAAAGCTTCCTCAGTCTGTTAACTACATTTACAATCTAAAGACTAGTTTATATGAGATTTGCTCCTACACTGAGTCTGTTACTCACTTTGGTACTCATTGGTGCTTCTTACTTTCATATATACACTAAAAATTGTCCTCTCAAAATTTTCATCTGGTCATATGCGTTCAGTGAATCTTTTCTATGAGTCACATAAATGATACTAGTCACTGACACTTATTTTTACGTTTTATGTTACTTTGTGGGACAGATTTGTTTTTGTAAATTCTGGTGTTTGGTCCTGCAAGATTTCATTATCAATGTATTGGGCTTTTTCCTCCTCAGTTCTCCAGATTCTTTCAATTTGGTTGTTATTTACGTCATTAAACCAATTTATAGCAAAACAAGACTTTGTGTAGTTTCCATCACTAAGCACTGATAATGTGTCTTGGTGACCTTTGCTTCAAAACACTTCTTTTATGACATGGAAGATGATGATATCAAATTAATTACATTATGACCTTCATCTTCCTAAGTTTGGAAAGGTTTTCGGTATAAATTCATAGCAAAGACAACCATCAAAACTTCTGAATACTAATTCTATCCATGGACTGAAACGAGCATGCATCTCACTCCTGGTTTTGATGCTTAAAAGATGAACAGAAAAAAGAAGTATCTCCATGGATACCAAATAATAACATAGTAGAGGCACGGAGTGATTAAGCTATAGAACAATATTCCCTACACATATTTTTAAAGTCATGGTACTTGCATAGTATTTAGTTCCCTTGAATTGATTAGGTGAAAGAGAGCATGAAGAAAGGACAACCATCACAAAGGGCAAGTTTATTTTCTTCACACAGAGTGCTTATTACCCAATAATTATATTAGTTACAAAATGGAATACACCACTTGAACTAGTTTTAGCTCTATGAACTCTCTAGGATGAAACTGCCCAATTCCCAATATGATAGTATTGGGAGGAAGGAAAAAAATTGAGAATTTCTTTCATCCTTTTATAGCTAGGTGCTAGAATTTTCACAATGAATCCATTGCTCATCCATTAAAACATATCCTCTCAAAGTTCATTTACTCTCCAGAGAGACTGCCTCAGCAGCAAATCAGAAGTACTCCACAATTTCCTCAAACCTCATAAATTTGTATTAATGAATTATTAATACAGTAATAAATAAATTAGATGCCCATAATATTACAAAGTACATAAGCATTGTGCACAGCAAAAAAACTGCACACACCCACAAACATGGGATTTTGCATTAGTTTGGCTCTTACAAGTGTCATGTGTTGAGCCACATATATCCCAATGCTCCAAGTAAATCACTCAAAGTTTGTACGATACTATCTCCAAGTGATTTATTCCAACTCATGCAGGTGAACCACTTTCTACAAATTTGTCAAGCCAGTACAGCTCCCAAAAAGTTGTTAAACGCTTCCCTCCTGAACAACAAAAGTGAGCTAAGAACTTAAACAGAATGAGTTCTTTAAACTACCCCAAATCAAGGTTTAAAAATCAGAGGATTTTTTTATATTAGGAAAGCCCTCTTTAATAATAATAACAACAACAACAACACAGAGAAAACATAGAGAAAAACTAACAAGATACAAATTGATAACATACTTCAGAATGCAAACCTCTGTTTCACTAGGTTTGAAACAGTAAAAAAATCAGGGTTTTTTACATACCGAGTCTGTTTTTTTATCTATCAGAAAGCTCAAAACATTACTGTTTCCTTTAGACCACAACAGAAAAGAACATGTCTATCTAAAATATAAAATACATTTTTCCATTGACTGCGAACTGCTAAAATTCTGAAGCAATCTTTATGTTTATTTCCTGTTATGGATAACATTGCTATGACCTAATAAATGGGATGGAATTTTTATTAGGTGTTTCTAATAACTATTTTAAAAATTAGTAATTTCATTGCACTTTAATTTTCCATATAGTTAATGAAGTCTTCTGTTAAATGGTCAGAGAGCATAACTGAACAGATACATTATTCAGCAGATTTTAGAAAGCCAATATGCTTTGCTAGTGTTTCATCATAAGCTTTTTAACCTGGAAACACCATTTGTGTCAGGTTTTCTCCCTCAAATGTTGAAAAAGAGTAAGATGATTTTTTTTTCTTTTTGCATATACAAGAAAAATACAGCAAAGAAGAAGGAGGGGAAAAAGCAACTCTCCCACACAAGTAAATACACAGAACATGAAAACTGGCTGCAGAATGTAAGAGACATAAAGCAAGGACTACAGCCAGACGTCTTTCAGTTCCTCATTCTGGCCAGACAGGCTCCCTACATCTCATTTAATGGCCTCATTAGTGTAATCTGAGTCTACTTTCTGTGCTGGTCTAATTTCCTAGAGAGGCTCAGCTGCAGTTCTGCAAATGGATACAGGCTGGGGGTGAGCGGTAAAACCTGGCTCAGTTTATAGAAATGTGGAAGCAAAATTCCCAAATCCATTCCATGTCTGTGCAAACACACTGAAAGTATATAATTGCATCAGCACACATCAACACAGAGATGTATGGCAGGATGTTCTTGAAAAGGTTCACCTGTCAGGTTCAAAAAGGATTTAGCACCTCCAATATACTTCTGAATTTTTATATGTATCAGAAAAAACCTGTTTACTAGTGACACTCATTAAAAAGCCACAGAAGCAGCACAACCCCGTGAAACGGAAATGAGAGTTCAATACCAACTATTCCTTTCAGTTCAACAGCCTGAAACACAATGCTGTGTACAAGAGACTTTGAGGCTTTCAGCCTCGCTGGCAAAGTCCACCACCTGCTTCCCAATGAACAGGAAAGCATGAGAAGACAAAATATAGTAGAACACTTGATGTACGATGGTAAATCATAGGAAAAAAAGACCAAAGCAGACATATAATAGGAACTTAATTCTTGTGACAAAGGCTTGACAACCTACCTCCATCTAAAAGTTCTGCCCACAGGAATGA
>WEIV01030484.1:28176-39417 GCA_013390005.1 Calyptomena viridis
CACATATTAAATAAATCAGCATCACATTCAACTCCAACTTTACTGTCAAAAAGCAATATGATCTACAAACAAAAATATAGTAAATATCAGGGAATGAATCCTGTCATCTGCATATTCTGTCCTGACCAATTCAATTTATACAGCACATTAAAGATTCGCTTACATATGTGTACATTTCTGTGAGTTACAAAAAACACTACTTTTCATAAATATGATCACTAATGTAAAACTGTGCCTTCTCTTTGACACTGTTGCTATGGAATACCCACAGGAATGCCCATCAAGCAAAGGTGCCAGGAGGGTATAGACAAATCAAAATGTGTTGGAAATTCAAAGAAACTCCTCTAGTTGAAATAGAAAATATATCCATGTTAGCTAAACAGTAATGTAGGAACATGGGGAACACAGTAACAGATTACAAACAGCACAACACTTAGAGTGGACATAACAGAATTAGGGGAAGCACCGATGGCCTTTTTCTCATGCCAAGTTTATCTCCAAAAAAAAAAAAAATAGGCATCCCTATCATTATCACATTTTTTAGCCAAATGTTAGCCAAATTAATTCCACTACTACACCAGTGGCTGAAGTAAAGAGATAGTGAGCATTTCCTTTGCTTTTCCTACACTTTCTAACAATCAGAGCAATTGAATTGCTTTCTATCATATGCAAAAGACAAAGAGAAAAGAGATTGTGAAAAAAACTTGGAGAACAGGTTACTTGAAGCGTTAGAAAGTGCCATTGTAAAACTAGGATGATAACCACAGGTCTCTTTCACAATCAAATAAACCCTACATTTGTTACACTCTGCCTGTTTTGCTCAGTTTTCTTCAAGGATATAATTATTTTTAAAAGAAAAATTTTCCTTATGAGCACCGAGTCTTTCCTGTAAATAATGTTAATTCTCTTAGTCTCAATCATTTTCCGACATTCATGTGATTGTAAGCCAGAACAAAGGAACTTCAAGGCAGAATTGGCACTAGTTTTCTCTGGAGGTTGAATCCAAAAGTCTTTATATTTTCTGAAGTATTTCTCCTCCCTCATTCCTTTTTCTTCTTGGCTTTATATGGTAAGACAGGTCTACATTCAAATTTATCTGACATTACATCCAGTTGGCAAGAATACAACAGGAACCTTTCTCATACAAACCCCTCTCCACTGAAGACTCTAAAGGACAGCTGGGATCACGTCTCATGTTTTCATTTCCTTTTCTTATTTACTTGCCTTTGAAAATTACTCCTGTTCTAAATTGTGTAAACAAAAATTATGGATAAGGAAAATTAACTGGATCAGATTGAGCTATTCTAAAACAAAACCCTAAAGTAATCACTACTCTTGCACCTGCAGAAGAAAGGATGAATAAATAAACAGATATGACAGTATCCTCCCAAAGAAAACAAAATCTGCTAAATGATAAAGGACAGGCAAATCTTAAAGAGTAATTTACTTTTATAATCACTTTTATCCTACTAAAGATGTTTTGTCCTCTGAATTTAGAGTTTCGAAATCAAGGTTGCACTGGCTGATACTCATTGTCAGCTGACATATGAGTAAGAGGGAGCACTAAAACACTATATACCATGTCAGATTGTTGAAAAATACTGAAATATTGATAGTTACTAATGAAGTATTCCCATTGATAGTACTAGAATCTAGACTTGGAAAGACATTCAACAACCAATTTACCTGATTCGAAGTCTGGCTTACAGGATGTCAGGATGTCACTGCTACGTAAAATGAGAAGCAACATTCAGCAATTAAGTATAAAGGATTCTTGAAGATCAGCAAGAAAAGGATTGACTTCTATGAGCTACTACATTATAATTGGTAGACAAAGATAAATGTAGTGTTCTGGTGCAATCTGCTCTTCTGGTCACTGACAATATATTAAGAATTAAAAAAACAATATTTTTTTCACCTCCTGTTAGTATGCCAGATATCCATGCTTTCCCAAGTATGCTCAAAAATTCAATTATTAGGAACTAGGAGACAAATTTATTGACTTAGTTTCTGATAAATTGTGAAGTATTCAAAATGCAATTATTGTATCAGCTCCATGACTACATAAAAAAAATCTGCCCAGTTCACACTGTATTATCAGGGTGCGCCACTTTGTAGAAAGAAAAAAAAATAGAAGTGTGTCTGCCAATACCACCCATTCAGAAGTCACAGAACCATCCACTGGTTTGGAATCATCCATTTCCCTGCACTGAACCCAGCAATTCACAACGCTCCTGAACAAGCCCACCTGGACACGTGGTGTGGTTCAACACATCAAGTTGGACAGGGCTTTCAGCAACCTGATGTGGTGAAAGATGTCCCTTCCTGTCTCTGACGACAGGCCTGTCCCTGCCTCCAAAATAGAGAGGTAAATCCCTTCTGATTGTTACAGGCCCCACCTCACACCCATGAAAGCACTTGAGAGAGTGCAACTTTTATTACCACCACAAGATCAGCACAGGAAACATTCAAAGATTGCCCTGACAGTTATCAATGTTTATTTATCATCAAATCTTCAGCCATTAGGAATACTTCCAGAAATTACACCCAAAAAGCACTTACTTTGCACAGCAAAGCACCAGAAGAGTATGGGCAACCTACAGGCAGATCTTTGAAAATACACCTACAGCAACAGTAACTAAAAGTAGTCATAAGTGTACAGGGGACAGGAAACAAAAAAATTCTCCCTCCCCCTTCACCTCTTCCCCCCAAAAATTTAAACCAACCAAACGCTAATCTTGTTCCTTGCTGTAGATACACAACTTTTGGTAATACATGTTCAACAGTAAAGAGTACATAGTTCCCTAGAAATGAAGGAGTCTTTGCCTGGAGTGGTATCATCCTTCAGAAAGCAACGATTAATTATATGGTGGTTGTGCAATATAAAACATAATTGCAAGACATTCACAGGAAACAGTCATTAAAAAAGCAGTATAAAGTGCAGCATGAAGTGCAGCATAAAGTGCAGAAGTTGGCTTAAAAAAAGTAATTTTTTTTTTACATAATACACCACCATTTTGTGTTTCAGACAAAAAGAAAGCAGCTGTTTCAGACCAGACCACCAGAGCCACTGTACTTTATCAGCACTGTGGAATGACATTCAGCTTCAAAACCTTCCGTGTTCCTTCCTTCCCAGTCATACAGTAGGAATAAATAATTTAATCAAGTATTCATCAGGAGAGAGGAATAGCCTATTAGTCTGTGCCTGCATTCCGTCCCACTCACTTCCTTGCATCTCTTAGATCTCTAGAAGTGTACATCTTTCTTTTTAGCTTAGTCAAGACAGCTCTATGAGTTTAAGATAAAAGGAAGCCTATGATTATCTTCAATTTCACATACAACTTCCCAAAATTAAAAGTGAATACATCCCCATTGTAAAGATAACGTTACATTTTTTGGAAAAGACTGTTTCACCCTGCAAATGAAACTGGAAGAACGGTATTAAAACAATATCACTAAATACCAATACCATCTAAAAGACACGTGTGAACACATACCGCCGTGATGTAAGAACCGTGAAAAAGGCAGTGGATTTTGTGGCTAGTCAATCCCCTGGTAAACACATTTACATCTCTTAAATTACTTACAAATTATCAGGCTACTGCTGTTTGACACATTCATCCAAAGATGGGAGGAATACTGTCCTCAATATGACTGACCAGGGGCAGATTCTAAACAGAAAAACTTAAAGAACATCCTTATTTATAGTCTCCATTTGAGCCAGACTAGAATCCTCATAAACAATAAATACAAATGGAGTAGCAACTAGTGTCCTTGCCAGACACTTCTGTCCCATCTTGACATCAACATTTTAATAAAGTAAAAGCTTGAGAAAAAGATATCAGCACTGCTCTCAAACATACAATACACTTGTGTTTTGCCCTAGAAATGATGGCATTTGTTAAAAGAATGGGAGTTGCTTATAAATGCTTGATGCTGTTTGCCTACCGTTTCATCTGCCTCTGTAATTCACTTGCCACACTTTCAACCACTTCCCTAAAAAACAGTCAACACACTTCTAAGAACTGGAAATTCACTTATTTACTTTTTTCTTACAGTGAAAGCTAATGGTATGAGGCTGTAAAAAAACCCACCCCAAACAACCTCACAAAAAAGCACAAAAAAAAAAAATCACACCCCCAAAACACAAATCCTAAGACACATTTTACAACGTAATAACTTGAGATTCATTTCTGGAATAGAGTGACTCTGGTTTCAGTGTAGATCACCCTATTCCTATATCCATGTCCCTCAGCAAAATTATGAGAGAATTGTTCAGCATATGCATGCAGTACTATTTAATTTTAAAGTAATTTCTCTGATTTGTCATCTTAAGAGCAGTCAATCTTTTTAGATTAATAGAAACACTTCCTCACCCTCTGCATGCCTTTAAAATATGTGGGAAAACTTATGGGAAACACTTGGCCCTGTGTAAAACTCAAAAAAATCCCCAACAGTAAGTAAAGCATTTTGCATCATAATTTGCAAGAATCTAGAAAAGTAGTATTTCTGGAAGGCTCTGGAAAATTCTGAAATTAACAAAGCAAAAAGTTGGAAAAGCACAAGGCTACAGTAATATCTGTACTCTCTTTTCACAACAAAACGTCTCAGAAAGCAAGTGTCTGAAGACTTTGCGGAGAATTGAATCAACTTCATATGGCAGAAAACAAGAGACACTCTTAGTTTCGCAGTGCCTCCCCAAAGTCCATTTCGAGCTTCTGGATTTCTCTAAATTATCATCTCAGACACATTGCTGCACATGTTTCATGAGAAAAGTATGTGTCTTATTCATAAATAGAAAACTACTGTGATTATTTAGAAATAAACACAGATACTTTTGCTCATAAATCTAGATCATCAAAAGTCCAATCTCCATTTACTCAATGCAACAAAGCCTCTAATAGTTATTTCATTTTTTTCATCACTGATAAAGTAGTACATCATCAATAGAAGGAGAGAACTCTGCTTGAGTTCAGTGAAAGGACAAAGATGTGGCAGGATGAAAAAATAAAATGTCTCTGGTGATGAGGAGACAGAAGAAGAATGAAAGAAAGAAAGACAAAATAAGTTATCATAGCTATTCGGTGCTCCAGACAGAGAGACTCTTCTTTCAGTTAATTTATTTAATCTAATTAAAAAAAAAAATCTTTTTTAAGCCAAAGAAACGGCCACAAAATATCATCAAATATCATTTCTAAAAATCTTAAATTTCTTCTCATCTATGATAGTCTTTGTCTAACAAAACAGAACTGAAAATTGATACATCACTTGAAGGACATACAGTAGATATAAGTAAAGATTATTAAGGAAAGTTATAACAAGTCACACAGGTTTTACTTGCTTAGAGATTTTTTAAAAGTCCTTCAAGGCATCACTTGAATTCTGAAGTATCTTTTCTCCCTTAAAACTGAGGGTCATATTATTAATGAAGCAAATAACTTGAGATCAAGAGCTCTGTTTGTAAAAAGTGATGTGTAATTTTTTTAACAGGGAGAAATACAGTAAGTCTTTCTTAAAAATACATCAGTCAGCCTGTAAACAGAAATAAAAGCTTCTGAGAAATAGGATCTATTACTGAATCCAAATGTAAGTTAATCCTAATAAAACTGGTATGGAATACAGACATCAAAATTATCTAACACAGTGGTCACGTATTTACATCCTTGGAAAACTTTTGCAAGGGCTGCAGAAGAAATACAGGCTGTGTCAATCAAGAATGTTGTATGTAGCAGGACCCTGGCAGGCAGCAAGCTACTATCTTATTTCCTCTAAGACAGATCATGAGAGCAACAGATGTTCAACACAATCCAGCACTACTCCTGTTCTACACAAAAGCTGGAGTCCAAGGCCCAAGGCAGAAGTACTGTAACAGAAATGCAATTGTATTTTTATTGGGATAGAAGAAAAAGTAGATTACACCATGAAAATAAGTATCTCCTACCCAGTAAGTGGCTCTACTCATAGACAAGATCCCTCTGACTGTGCTGAACCTGAGGTCTCTAATTTAAAAAAGATCTGTCAGATTTTGATGGATTGACACAGAAGGCAGTCAGCTTTATAGTATCCTTAACATAAGATGACTCCAAATATGAAGTTCCTTTATCCCCACTGCTTTTTCTATAGACAGATTTACCTAAGTAGTACCTTCACATACTCTTTTCCTCAGTCAGTACCACCTCACTGATTCTGTTTTTAGAGCTCCCTTTCTCCTTCCTCCTGCTTTGGCTGGCCTGTATGTAATCAAAGACAACCAATACTAGAAGTACTCTATGCAGCAACTCCTGGATAATTACCCTCCCCTTCCCTCACCAACTATCTAGTCAAGAAAAAAACTCCAAACTTTAGAACAACCTGTGCACCAGATGAATAAATCCAGTAAAACTCAAAGCAAATCAGAAGGTTTTGTTTGGGTTTTTTTCCCAACAGAATGCTGCAAAGCCTTCAAAAACAAATTGTAAATAAATATATTATAACTGCTTTTTTTGCCTCTGACTGTACCGATTAATCTGGCTGTACATACTAAAAACACTGCAAGTACTGCATATCTTCAAACAATTGAATTATTTAATTTTCTTTGAGGTTTTCTTCTTGAATATAAACCTTCCTCAAAGAGAAGGGCTCCCAGATAGAATCAGGGCAGATATGAAAGCTAAGCGAGCACAGAAAAATACATCACTTGCTGGCCAACCACAATCTCAGTACTGAGGGAATGTGCAGCTCCCAGGTAGCAGGTACCAGAGAAGCCACTGATGTATTTAGGGCAAAGAAGCACAAGTCCCTACTAGGTGGCAGACCTCCAAAATAAACATTTCCTCACTGGCTGGCCAGCTGCTCAGAAGGCATATTCCTCATTATTATAAAGTATTTGCATGCTAGCTGATCAAGACAGATGGCCAAGAAGTATATTCACATTAATTATTTGGGTACTAGAAACAAAAAGCTCTTTCCTGGCTGCTGTCCAACATCAAACATTTCCTCTACATATGCAGTTAATCAGTGCTAACAACTATCAGAGCTAACAACTGTGTCTCACCTCGGAGGGCAATCCCTGCACTGGGTGGAGGCAGCAGTGCGGGGGTACATCAGAAGGAAAGGGTGACTATGGTAAGAGAGGTGAGGTGGGAAACGGTCAAGAATTACTGAAGAAATTGTGGAAAGAAAAGAAATGCAGCAAATGCAGTAGAAAGGGGAACATGCAGCCTTTATACAACCTGTAATAGTCTATCCGCCGGTATATAAGTTGTTTATACACAGGAAAAATAGTTGAACAGAACATTTCCTAGGAATGTTGTAAATGTTCCAAGATATACATTTTAATTCAGAAAACCTGGAGATATAATAATGAACACAGTAGGATTTCAAATTGCACACTTAAGGCACAAAAAACCCCTTGTCAATGATGCTGTAGCAAGGTAAATCATTATCTATAAAAGCATTATCAAGTTATATGCACTTTAAAATTAGATCAAAGTGAGTTTCAAGACTGTGTTTGCCATTTGTCTCCATAATATGTCCTCACTGATTATCTACTCATTTTCATACCAAGTTAATGTGTACAGTAAATCATGGTTGTCCAGACACAGAGTGAGTCAGACGCAAAGGGCTTGCCTATTTTGTCACAGGACTTGGTGGTGTCTCAGGAGCACCCACAAGACAGAAAAAATCAGGAGATAACCTGCCAGCTCCTGCTTTAGATCCAGCATAAATGGCATCCTGTCTCTATACCCCGGCAAGCACACTGGGCATAGTACCAGTCCCTGTGGGACCCCAGCCCTGCCCACCCTCACATGCAAGGAACATGTGCTCAATATGTGCTCAAGCCTGTCTGGAGAAGTAGGAAACACTGCAAGGGCACAGAGGGACACTTTACGCCTCTTGGCTACTCAGGCCACTCTAAGATATGGCACCTTTAAACAAGAAATTTAAGTCAAAAAATTCAGGATAGCCTTGGATAATGATTCTGCAAATAAATCATCTGAGAAAGATATGGCTTCAGGCTAAAAAACCACACCAGCCTAGATCTGTAATTTCATCAACAGAGGAACAACACAAGATGATCGACTAATCTTGCAGACATAGCAGGGAACTCCCATCTAATATTTCACAAATATGTCACACAAGTGCATATTCTCAAAGAGGCTTGCTGGAGCATTGCTGTTGTTTTCCCGTACCTAATTTGTTGAATGGTGGGCAAAAAAATTCCACAGTGAGACTTTCAAAGAAAGAGCCCAATCCTGACAGAAAACATGACAGAAATTCTACAGAAACAACGGTATTAAACTTACCTATATTAAAATAGAGTCAAATTTCTGCTGGAGTCGGGTTTGTCCAGTACACAACGACTGCATGCAAGATGATTTTTCTTTTAAAATTCTGCTTTGATACTGAATTTCCACAGTGATTTCTTCCAAGACTTCAAGAAAACTATTTATACTGAACTTATTACATCACATGCAAAAATGCCACCTGTACTTAGAAATGTGAGAAAAGCTTAGTCTCCTCTCTAGAAAGCAACTAGTTATCAGTGACAAAATACTTAACAAGAGGAACAAGGCAATTAATGGGAAATCTTCTCCGCTAACAGACTAATGTGTTTTGGACACAACTGCTTCAATCCACACAACCATTCAACATTGAGATGACTCAACCCTCTCTAAGGAGCATGACATCTGTTATTATTATTGATAAATACATCCTTGTCCTTGGCTGAGTTTACAATTTATTTCAACAGGAAAGGAAAACATTTTTGAAGATTAAATTATACCAGTTCTCTCTCCATGTGTTCTGGATTATATGCACTTATGCAGTCCCAAAGGACAGGCTAGAGAAAGTATCCAACCCAATGTCCCTATAAAAACATTAAATGAGGACACATGTGCTTGAAGGATACAATCCATGTATAGTGTGTTCCCTCAGACTGGAATAAGATGGAACATCTTCTACATGCTATCACAGTTATTAGGAGTAAGTATGTATTAACAATAAATTACATTTGTTTACATGAAGAAAAACAAAGTATTTATCTTTTCAACATTACCTCAAAGCTTCTTCTTTGCCTCGGAAACAGAAACAAGATTTGCAATAAAATACTGAAGGCAAAAGCCACCTATATCAATATTGTACTGCTGGCAATAAAATCTTAGATCAACAAAATCTATTTAAAAGCCCAGAAAATGGTTCATATCTTGTACTATTTATCTGCACTTCACATTTCTTTTAATGTGAGTAATTTTAAAACCAACAACCTGTTTAACCCATTTTCATTTCTCTCTGTTGAGCTTCATCTGCAAACACTGAATAATGTTTTAAATATGGAAGGGGCAACGGTTGCTTTTGTTTATCTATCAAAGCCTAAAATTTACACAAAACTTCTATTTTCACTAAATCTGCGTTGGTATAAACTTCAGACCAGTCAAAAAACACAGTCTTTTTAAAAATATGTAGAAAGAATAAAAAAACAAGAGCCCATACGAAACTATCGTCCCGAATCCCTAACACAGAGAAGTGACAGGGATGGAGTGTGGTTGAGTGTGGCTGAACCCCCCTGGACTGACTAATGGCCAACCTGGCCCTTGGCAAATCTTGCAGCACCTTGTACACACCTCTGACCACCCCAAATCCTGGTGTGTGATGCACACAACAGAGCTCTGCCTTCCCACCCTGACACACCCTTTTCCATCAGGACCAGCCAAGGAGCCACTGTGTTTCTCACAGTGAGATCAGAGCCAACACACAAGATGGATTTTTCCTACTTGCCTACAACAGCTGTGTTTGACAAACAACAATGCAGCAACTGATCGGATTTTAATAAAAGTAGATTTTCAGTCCACTAGAAGCTGTAAGGTGTTTACACACACAAAACTGACATGAAAATGGCAGCATCAGAACTGCCTTTCATCCCATATGAAAATTTTCATCTTACTAGTGCTGTGGTGCTGCGCATCAAATGGTAAACCTGTCGTTACAGTGATACTAAGTTTTTGGGGGATTTTTTGTTGCTAACTCACATGCACATATTTGCTATAAAACAAGTTCAGCTGGGGAAAAAAAGTATCAAATTTACCCCTCCACAACTTAATCTTGCCTTTTGCATCCCACTCAAATTAGAAGTCTTTCTTATATATTCCTGAAACAATGAGACACTTCGGCAAAAAAAAGTTCTCAAGCTAAATAGCAAAATCTGATTTAACAGAAGGAAGGGGGAAAGCGTACTGAAATTATTTTTTGTGACAAAAAACTCCCTAGTGAGTGACTTTTCATAAATCAACCACGTATTTTTGTATAGGGGTTGTTCCCATCATTTGTTTTCTTCCTCTTTTTTTTTTCCTTTGAGCTTGAAGCAGTGCCACTCTTCGGAAGCACAAAGTGCACTTTTATAAGTTACTACTCTTTGTCTAAATAATATGACAAACCAATTTGGTTGAGCAAAATAACTTTGCTGTACTCAAACTATAAGGTGAAACGTCAGAAATTTAGCCTTATGGTAACAAGCGCATAAGAACAAGTAACGCATCAGGTGTTTATTTTCTACACAAATACCCAGCGCATAAGGCTGCCCAAGAGGAGAACCTGCTGTTATTCCTGGCTTTTCCTGTTGCTCTCTCCTCTGTGCACTTCTTCCATCTTTCCACAGATGTGGTCATCACTGCTTAGCAACCAGGGGGACATGATGACACAGATGAAAATCCTCCACCTAGAGCGAGCTCTGCTCCACCTCCACGGCAGCAAATTACCTTTCACAGCAAATTAGGAAGAATATGTTTACTTTGTCAGCTCAGAGGTACCAAGTGGGACCTCAGATGTAGCATGATGCGAGACCAATTTTCTCTCTTCGGTGAGTGTACAAGGAAGAACTTAAAAAGCTGGAGGAGAACCTGAGACTTGTCGGTAAAATAGCTCCCCAAATGTAACGGCAGGTGAAAAACAAATAAACAAACTCTAGACAAACAAAAACAAAACAAAAATAAGCACAAAAACAAGCAAGCAAACCAACAAAAACCCACCAAAAAATACCCAACTAACAGAAAAAGGTCCCATACCCGGGGGATGGAGAAAAGCAAAGACAAGAGACTCCAGCGAATTCCCTACCTACTTTTACTCAGTGCTCCAGCCGCGCTCCAGGGAGAGGCCAGGCAGTTTAGACCCAAGCCTGGGCGAACCCCCGCAAACCGTACGGCGGAACGGCCACACTCACCTCCGCCACGCCACAGGTAGGTGCCGTCCCGGCGCTGCGGAGCCGCC
>WEIV01030484.1:40122-59873 GCA_013390005.1 Calyptomena viridis
CGCTGCCCCCGGCTGGGCCCGCAGCGCCTCCCGCCCACTCGCCTTCCTGGCGCGGCGGCCGCGGTTCGCGGGCGCCTCTTGCCGTGGGTCGTTTCCAGTAAGCGCAAAGCCACGGCAATTCTGCACCACCGTTCTCTCCTGCCCTTCATTCACGTTCAATGCTAAATGGGTTTCCGAGAGGAAGTCGTGGTATCCTTGGCTGTAATCCAACGTAGAGACATTAAACATTTGCCTTACGAGCTTTTCAAAGCATTTACGTATGTTTTTTTCTACTGATGACTAAGTGTAATACCTTCTGGATATCTCCTGGAAAGCTGGCAATGAAAAATAAGCTAGTCTGCATCTCAGTGCAAGGTGTTTTATGTGATACATTACTCAAGGAAGTGCCTCAGAGGAGCTGGGGTTCTTGCTTAGGTAACACGTACGTTCCTCATGGTTTTGGGGTATGGACAACAGACAATAATTCTGTGCGGATTTTAAGGGATAATTGGCACTTGAACATTGTGCACTAAGCATTAGAATTGTACAGCATCATTCTTACGATGTATATCTAAAATCACTGCGGATCACCAGCTGCAAAGAAATCCACAGGTAAACCTAAGTTAAAATGCTTAGCCCCCAGGTTAAAATGCCAGCCCACCACTGCTTCCCAGTGCTTGCATGATCAGTGCTTCCTACTCCTGAAGACCTGCTGCTGTGGTCTGGGCACGTTGTCTGCACGAATTCCCCCATTCCAACAATCACAGAACCGTGGTGCATCTCGAAGGCTGCATGAATAGGTCACATGCATAGTTTTTGTCTGTGGTCACAGCATAAGACCAGAAAAAGTCACTAGAAATACCTTGAATTCCCTTCTGCTTCACAGGAGGGAAGGGCAACACAGGATAGTTTTGATGTCAGAGTATCAAAACTCAAATCAGGATAATTCATTAATAGTAATTGTTTTTTCAATCTTTAGAAACAAATCTTCACCTTCTTTAGAACTATGAAAACAACCTTAACAAAATTCACAAGCATATTTGAAACTGTTCTTATGTGTCTGGCTTCTCTACTCATATTTGCTTGCTCAAAATACTACTTTTCTTCACAGCACTACCATGCTATGACAGGGAGGAAGAGATCCTAAGAAGGCATTTTCCTCTTCTATTTTTTTAGCACAGGCAGCAGGTCACATGTTTTTATAGCCCACTTAAGCCATATCCCCAAATTGTGTCAGATTTGATAGCAGCCCCATGGAACCTGCTAGAAACAGTATCCATATTGTCCTAATTGACTGCCACAGACCAGCTTCTTGACTATGTCCAGTTAAATTAAAACGAAAAAAAAACACCAAACAAGAAACCAACCAACCAACCAACCAAACAAAAAAACCCACAAAAACCCCAAATCAAACAAAAAAACCCCAACAAAACACACCAAAAAACCAAGCAAAAAAAAGGAAAAAACCAAACCAAAACAACAAACCCAAAACCAAAACAAATAAAACCCCCTTAGCATGGGAGACTTTGGTGACTACAAATTAAACCCTTTAGATTTCTATACGCATTTAAAGGTCAATATTAAACTGGAAGAGATCATATGCAGAGGGAAAATTTCATTTTTATTTTTTTCCTCCCTCTCTCTCTCAAAACTCAACCCAAATAAAGGGGGGGTTTGCCCCTTTTTTTCAATGTTCTTTTAAATTGTTTCTGATTTTTTTTCATTTCCTTACCATTTCAACATTTTAGTGCTGATGTATAATTGCTCTCTGAATGCTTTGTCTAGGTTGAATCTGTAATATTTCAGAATCCAGTGTTACTGAAATAGACATCTTTGTCTTAGGGACCAGGCATCCCTGCAATATTCCAGAGAACAATGATTATGTAGCTGGCAAATAATGACAGTGCTATTAAAATTCGTGTGCATTATCCAAGCCTTAGTGATGCCCAATAATAATAAAAATTATAACAATAAAAAAATAAAGTCATTATTACTATGTAATACAAGTAATAGTCTTATAACTATTGCTAATAAATTAGTAATTGCTAATAAATAGCGAGAAATAATTGGGTTTATCAGATGGTACAACTTGTTTCCAAGGGAGAAAAGTGAATTGCAATATTTGAGATCATAGCACCACTCAGTGTTCAAAGGGGATATGGCTTCATAGTTGGTACATTTCTCAACAGCTCCACTGCCAACTGAAGAAACAACAGTGATGATACTGTTTATAATCTCATTAATCCTATAGCCATGGCAGTTTATGTATACCATGAGAGAAGTAAAGCATGGATACAAACGTGCTGAAGATAAACATATTGGAAAAAAAATGTCTAGTACCTATCTTGATAAAAATGACCCAAATAGAAGAATTAAAAATCACTACAGGTTGTTGGTAGCATCTTTTCTGCAAAAGCTAAGAAATATTTTTTGACCTGTTTAGTCCTTTAGTCTCTTATCTACTTTGCTGTTTTGAATGGATCATCCTGAAGATCAGAACAGACTTACCCTTTACCCACACTTCTCTCTGAAGGACATTATACCACCTTATAATGTGCTAACTTTTTATTCATGAACTTGATTAGCAAGGAGACGGTCGATAATTGGCTTCAGAAAGTCTAGATCTTGCATCATATTTCCAGCTTGGCAGTCAGCCGTGTGTAAAGTCGCAATGTTTGTTTTATGTCATGGTTTCCTCACAAGAATTGGATATGTGGGAAACTAAAATGATCCTATTTTCTTCTCCAGCAATCCTTTTTTCTGTCAGACATGAAATATTGCTGTCTCAGCAGCTGCTTCACTGATGTCTTTGCAGAGCACCAAGATCAGCAAATTCCTCAACAGTCAGAAACAACTAATTTTTCATTTGATTTTTTTTAACATCTATTTATATTAATCTTCCCTTCCTCTTAGTTAATCGTTGTAATTTTTCTTTAAAAATTGTACCATCAGACTTCACTACTTCCACTGTCCAGTTATGTGTTTCTTCCTTGCATTATATTGTCAACTTCTCCTGGATTTCTTTTATACAGGTCTTGTAATTTTAAGATAAACCATGCAGATGGCACCCTATGGGAGAACTGTTATGTATGTGAACTCATTCTGCCATGACAGTGGTCCAAGAATTCAACATCAAATTCAATAAATAGTAGTAAAGCCAAAAGTATTGTGTCATGAGATACTGCTGCATGTTCCTTTGCCACTTCATTATAAAAACAAGAACAGGCAAAGTGGATGAAAAAATGTATTTTGAAGAAGTGACATAAATTGGACTTAGACAGGTATTTGAAGACTGCATCCTATTTTGTCTGTTCAAGGTAGAGACATTATGATCATTAATCTTAAATACCTGTAGACCAGCCAGTTCTTTTAGACAAGCTGAGCAGACAGTTCTTTAGTTATCTTTAGCATCACACATATTTTCCAATATTTTTCAAATTTTTTTGTTCTGTGTTTCTTACCCCCTTCCAGTTTGTTAATTCTTTAAGCAATGGGGGCAGTAGAACAGCTTTTCACAAATAGTCTCAGTAAAACTGCATTTGTTTGTCAGAGTAAGCCCAACTGAAGCTTTCTATTTAACTTCTTATAAAGCAAAAGGTAAAATGTGTCACATAGTAAAAAGCAACAAAAAATACCTTAGTGATTCATAGAGCTCCTCAGGCAATTCCTTTTTCTCTTGGACACAAGTTATTTAGATCTGTAGATGTTAAACAGATACACGCTTATTTTCAATATTCAATACTTTCAATGTTACCAGTGAAGAAAAGATGTTTAAAGATATTAAACTCTTGGTTAAGCAATTTTGAATATTAATAGAATTACTAATATAGTGTTTCGGTATCATAACTGATTTTTTTGGCCTGCCTTATAGAATCAGATCTCACCTGGATATGACTTGGATTTTGCATGTGTCTTTCCAGTCACACTGTATTGACTCATCCAGATGAAAAAAACTTCTGCATTACTCAATACGTCATTATATCTGTGAGGATGGAAAAATATAAAGACTGGAAAATTGTGGATAAATGAAATTAATTAATTAATTGTCAGTTTAAAAGCACTTTTAGAGTAGAAAAAAAAATTATGTTTTAACAATAAATAAGTTTTTAGTAGGAAATTAAGAAAATACTTCTAAAACGGATTTGTTGAAATCTGTTTCACAACCACATCAAAGTAAACATTTTATCTCAGTTTCCAACATGAAAACACACAGAGTAATATAGATGAAGTTGGATCTACTTTACATATATGAAATTTATACCCTTATTCTGACAAAATCTAAATAAGTGTTAGAAAATTAATACTGAAAATTAATCTGGGCAGAGATCAGGTGCTTTTAAAAATATATTAATTTAAATCAAGTCTTACCCCAGCTATTCACATTTATTAAATCTTTTTTCCCCCACATTTGTCTGTCCATCAGTGTTAATTGTACTTGCACAATTTCTGCCTGTAATTGAAGAGAAATTCTATTGTTGGGAATCAAAGGCAAAACTGCCCTAAAGAGGAAGATTCATAGGGGCGTATGATGAGGAAATGAAATGTTTATTTCAAAGAAAGTGTCTACTTTCCAAATTACATGTTTTGTTAGTTGTCCACTTGCTCAGTTATCGACTACTCACTGTGTTGATTTGTAAGGTAAACCATATCTACTAAGCCCATGAAAAAATCTTGAAAACTTCAGCAAGACTTTGTGCCCACAGTCTCCATAAGAGGGCACCCTTACCTAACAGGGAATTTTATTTTAAAAAAGGCCTCTAAAAGTTTCAGGAGGGGAGAAAAAACCCTTTGGAGAGTATGAGTTTGTTGCAGTTTCCTCTTACTCTAAAAGTTAAAAAAGATCATCAGAATTAGAAAGTTCTTTTAGCATTGTCTAGTAAAATAGGTCATGCATATGATTTCATGCAAAATTTCTACAGCTTTTCTGTCAACCTACTGGAACTTAAACACAAATAAATACATCATCATTTACCATCTCCATAACATTTTTACTAACAATAATAGTTGAAAGAAGATTGAGGAATACTGTCATATAGAAATGTGTTTTGATTAAAAAGATAGTGCTGCTGAACCTTTAACAAATGTGTTTATTATTTAAATATTAACCCAAAATTAAATTGTGCTATATAATAAAAAATAGAAGTTATTGTTTAAATAATTTCTTTAATAATACTTGTTTGATGGATCCACTTCCATTTCTCATTTTCCTAGTTGTGAAGACATTTTTAATAGGCAAAATATGCATGAAATATGGTAAAGTGTGGAATTAGGGACTTGATACAGCAGTAAGGTGGTCATATCTAAGACAGATATTTAACAGGCCTTCTAAGGTCTTTCACAAATCATTAATTAGATGTTTATGTGGAGTACAATAAGAGGATACTATAAGAGGAATGGCAATATAATCCAAAGAGGGGCCAGTAAATTTCAGTTTGTGCAGCTGTCAGAAAAAAATGGCAGTGGCAATCATATTTATACATAAAAGAAACAGACCTTCTAAAGAGGCATTTCAGACTGTTCCAGAACCAATTTCTTCATGTGCTTGCAAACTCTGTCTTTTGCATTGTCTGACTTTCCTTTGCAATTAGCTTTGACTACATGTTAACAGGGATTAATTTTCCCTGTCCCCAGATTTAATGTCTTTAAGATGAGACATCATTTGTTGTTATCATCTCTTGAGTACAGTAACAGAAATGGGCAGAATCCCTGGAATAATGAAACAGACACAAGCTTAGCACCACGATAAAATTAATTGTTAATAGGAGATTAGCTACAGCTCCCTTCTGACTAGTGGTCCTTCTAACTGGGTGGGGTTTTCTTCCACTGTCCTGAGGTTATGATCTCAGGATTGCTCCTTTACTCTGAAGTTGTCCTTGTCTGAGAAAACCTACTCCTTGTCTGTGTCACATGGGCAGAAACACAGAAAGCAGAAAACTCAGATACAGTGCTTTGGCTCACTAGATGGGTAAAAACCTCTACTTTTAGAGGATGAAAACCATTAGAGAAAGGACATATGTTGGCTACCCTTTCAGAAAGAAGGGTAAGAGGCTAGGCAGAAATGTTCCCAACATCCATCCCAAGGGTGTAACCCATGCCCTTTTCTGTCATACAAAATTGTCACAAATTTCTACTGATGGATTAAAAGTTTGTGGATGTCCCATCTCTGGCAATGTTCAAGGCCAGGCTGGATTGGTCTCTGAGCAACCTGGTCTACTTGAAGGTGTCCTTGTCCACGGCAGGGGGTTTGCAACTAGTTGATCTTCAAGGTCCCCTTCCAACCCAAAACATTCTATGGTTCTATGACTATGATTCTATGAAAAGTATTTACCAGCATTTTCTATACCTGACACTGAAGATAAGACAAGTTGTACCATTCCTTTGTAGCAAACCAGTAAACACATTGCCAAACCCACAGTATCTCACAGAATGGGTAAGATTTGAAGGGACCACTACAGGTCATCTAGTCCTGAGGTCAACCTGGCCACTCAAGCAGAGCCCTCTAGAGCACATTACACAAGATTTTGAATATCTCTAGGGAAAGTGACTCCACAACCTCTCTGGGCAATCTCTTCCAGCACATAATCACCTTTACAATAGAGTTTTTCCTCATTTTCAGTTAGAACTTCCTGTGCATCAGTTTCTGCCTGTTGTCTCTTGTCCTATTGTCTGGTATCACTGACAAGAGCCCGGGTCCATCCTCCTGACATCCTCCCTTCAGATGCTTACAGATATTGATAAGGTCCCCTCTCAGTCATCTCTTCTCGAGGCTGAACAAGCCCAACTCTCTCAGCCTTTCCTCATAAATGCGGTGCTCTAGACCCCTAATCACTTCCACTAGAACCACTAGAAGTGATTCCCCTAGTCCTTCCACTGGACCCTCTCCAGGAGCTCCCTGTCTCTCTTGTACTGAGGAGCCCAGAAGTGGACAGAGCACCCCAAGTGAGACCTCACCAGGGCTGAGCAGGGGGGTGGGATCACCTCCCTCTACCTGCTGGCAATGCTTTTCCCAGTGTAGTCCAGGACACCAGTGGCTCTCTTGGCCACAAGGGCACTGCTGGCTCATGGACAGCTTGTTGTCCACCAGAACCCCCGGGTCTTTCTCCACAGAGCTGCTTTCCAGCAGCTCAGCCACCACCCTGTACTGGTGTGTGGGGTTATTCCTCCCCAGGTGCAGGACCCTGCACTTGCCTTTGTTGGACTTCAAAAGGTTCCACTCTCTTTTGTGATTTTGCACTCCATTTCTGTTTCATTCTTTAAAATAAAGTCTGACCTGTAGCCATTGTCATGTCTATTTCCTCATACTCTCAGATTCTGATCTTAGTTACAGATGCAGTTGCACAGAAGAGTATATTATTACTCCTGATTTATGTACTGTAGCTACCTTTTAAAAAGAGACTTCTACCATTGCTACAAAATACTAAGGGGAACCTCTCAGAATCACTCCCAGATTCACTTCTGTTGAACAGCAGTTCAAAGAAAAACATCACTGATTTAAGAAAAAAATGAAAAATTTGACAGTAATTTCCATGCCTTAAGTCATAGACATAATTAACAGGAGAGGAAATTTAAACATACTATGTGAATAGAATGGCAAATATATAAAATTTTTTTTACATGAAAATGAAGTTGTATGACTTGACCATAAATTGCAAATTAATTTTAATCATAATTTTTAGTGTCACAGGTTATTTTGTATTATTTTCAGAAGATGTAGGATTTCTCTGCTAATTTGGGGAATAAAATTCACAATTTCCAATGGAAAATCATTTTCATTCAAGCTAATACCTTACTTAAGGATTACTATTTCCAATAGCTGCCATTTGCTGCCAGGAAATCTGTCAAATGAAAGGAAATCTACATCCCTGATGTATTGAGCTGAGTAACAGTTTCTTTATATGTTTGGTTTACTTTTTCTCACCTTTTTTTTTTGTTTGTTTGGTTGGTTTTTTAAAGCAGAGTACTGTTAACTCATTTTTTCTGTCTCAAGCTTTCCTTGGCCTGATCCTTTTTCACATTCCTCTCTCATTAGACTAAGATACACACCAATTATTTTAAATGGCACAAATCTGATAGAAGTGAAACTTAGAATCATTCAACTCGCAACTCTATTTGGTAGAGAAAACTAGTATTTATTTACTAATAATATTTACTATACTAACATTTATAGTTCTGAGACCATCATCTTTTCTAGACGCCTTGACAAGTTTTTCCTCTTTGCCATATGCATAAATAATAAACAAACTAGGGCATCAAAAATAAGAAAGATTTGGGAACACTGAGTGTTTAAAATATGAAAATAGATCTGTGATGAATAAGACCAGCAGCAATTGACAGCAGAGACTGGAAAATCAGTAATACTCGACATGCTGTATTTTGTTCCCTTCTGCATATTTTGTTTCCATAATTTTCCTTGTTACACCTTTATTAAAAAATATGACTACTAACACCTGGTAGACAACCCCATGTGTAATACAGTATTTCCATTAGAAGGCCAAAAGTACTAATAGTCTAACAAACTTACAACTGTTAGTCCTATAAATACAAAAAGAAATGTTTTACATAGGTTTGGGTTTTTTCACTTTTACTCAGGAAGAATATGCAAAACACTTTAAGTTACCCATGATACCTACAGACAGCAATTGATACTACTTCATTTAATTTTATTTCTACAGAGCTTTTAGTAGTCTTGGGAGGTACTGGACTGATTTTCCTGGAGATGGAAAACTCCGATTTACAGCAAAGCAAGCTTTCCTTATCTCCAGGATAACAGAAGACCTTGGGGAGGCATATATTTCAGTCTCAGTACTTACTCATTCTAACCAGAGATCAAAGATATAAATGGTGATGGTGCTTTGTGTGCCCACTGGAAGCTGACCTGCACTGCACAAGCAGTGGCACTACATTTCTCAATGCTGCAGCAGGTTGCAGTGATTATCCAATCTATCATTAATGTTACCTTGAGTGCTTCCACATGTGCATTACAGCTGACAGGAGTACAATAGCAGGGCCATAAAGAGGATGTCAATAATCATAAAAAGCCAAATTTGACCTACTTACCCAGAGATGAGTAGCATCCTATTTTCAGGCATCAGAAGTGGATTATATGCTTTATCTATATAAGCATGACAGATAAAAATAACAAGAAGTTGACAGGTGAGCTGAAAGGATTGCAATAAAATTTGAATTTGGAGGAAGGTGAGAGAATGAAGACAGAAAAAAGAAAGCCTCTCTTTTGGGTTATGGCTTTCCTCTCTCCAGGGCTGAATATTCAAAATTTTCACTTAGTTCCACTCGATTCAGGCAGTAGGACAGGAAGCTGTATGGCAGAGGATTGGCTAGATAGTGCCTGTGAGGCTTTACTAACAGCATCTATCAAATGTGAACTTCACCTTCCCTTACATGCCTGTCAGGTATACCATATTACATATTGACAAGAGTGATTATTCTTATCACACCACTGGATAACACGCACTGATAGCACAACCATTCTGGTTCTAATAAGGTGAAAATACAACCAAGATGTTTGTTTTGTTTGTTTGTTACACTAATTAATCCAGCCCCATTCAATATTATCAAGCTAGAGTATTCCCCTTCATATAACAGATCTAAGCTTTCATCTGTACAGTATCCTTCCTTGCTTTTAGGAATTCTCAGCAACTGAAAATCCTGACAAGTACACTCATTTACTATTAACCTGGTCTCATTTTCAGAGATAAGCACACAAATAGATGGAAAGCAAACTCACAGGCCATGAGACAAAGAGGGTTCCCACACTAAAGGAACCAGGAGCAACCAAGTCTATTTCATAAATGGATTATGCCTTTAAAAGCTTGAGTGTAGGAGATTTGTGACCTGTATTGAGTTTTCTGCAAGATGAAAGTCTTCGGGAAACTTAATAAGACATGACTTCATAGCAGTCACTCCCCAATAGGAATTTTCTTTTCAGCAAGGGCTTTCTAGTCTAGCTTTTGTTTCAGAGACTGAAACCAAACAGAAAAAAATGGAGTATTTGTGCCATAAGGACAGTTTGATCTTCAAAGGGGATTTCTGTGTTGCTGGAAAGCCTACCTTTTACCTGAGCATCTAGATTAATATCAAAGGATTATGATTGCTGAAATAGAGTTAGCTGAAACAAGATCTTTTTTCTACTTTTTCTTTTTTTTTTTTCCCTTGTGCAGAGAGATGCATTCAAAAATTCTCAAAAAAACAGTACTTTGCTCTGTTTTGCAGACTTCTATCACACACAAATCAGAGAGTTCCCTTACTGGTACTAGATGATAAATTCTTCTGATCAGTGAACTTGTATTATTTTCACAGACAGAAGTATACTCATTTATAAGGACATTAAACAATATCATTTACTGATCGTGCTTTCAATACAGTATGAGAATTCTATTACATCATGAAAGAAAGAACAAGTTGCAGTACTTTGGCAGAAGACAAACTCTGTGGAGCAAGTTTGAAGGGACAAACTGGAAGGAAAGACTGAAAGGAAAATGGAAGAGTAATACACAAAATATTTTTTTTTAATGTAGGAAACAGAAGAGATGAGAAAAAAATCCATGTAATTGGGAGGCACTTGAGAGAACACTTGAAAAAGTCTTCAAAATAGATCTGGTCCTAATTTTCAATTTATTTCTACTGAGAAAGTCTTCACTCTGAATCAAAGGAAAACACCAGAAATTGTGAAACGTCCCATAGATAGGAAATTTAGTCTGTCTGGTTTCATTTCATTTCATCCCATCTTTGGAACTCCTATTTAATTCGTAGAACCCCTGAAAATCTAAGCGGAGTTTCTGATCCCGGGAACAAAATACCCAGACCACTATTGAGTTCTTAGTATGGCTATGATCCTTTTCTGCAGAACATGGCATCTAAAACTACAAGCACATCTATTGTGAAGAAAGCAGCCTAAAAATGAAGAACAAAAGATTAAGACAAGGCTAAGGATGCAAGAGTCTTCACTCTGCGATCATGGCAGCAGGAATCCTCCAAGTGCTAGAAGTTCTGTTTCAAACTTCTATGCTGAAAAAGTTCTTGAGTAACTTTAAGTAGTGGTACCTATATGTTGTAATGTGTAATTAATATTTATTCCTATATTATGTATTTCTGTATTATATAGTTCTGTTACCCCCTGAAGCTGGAATATTCTGTTAACCCCCCTGCCCTTCTCCAAATAGTTTGTCCCCTCCCTTCTCATTGGCTAAACCCCCCTATAAGAGTTGGCACACAGAAAGTAGTTTTGGCTTTCCTTGGTTGCTTCCTTAAGCTCAGGACCTTCTGGGGGGCACGTTGCCCTCAGAGTGAAATAAACTTAAAATATTCTCAACCAAGAAGAGCTGCCCGCATCTTCCTAACCCTCCGTTTACTGGTTTAACCCTCGAGGGCATAGCAAGGGGCTACACAGACCTTGCAGCCTTTAAGCACCTCTGAGCTGGACCTCCTGCAACACGGAGGCTTTTCGCCTAGAGGTGCCCCCTCCTATCGCGTGCTCCGAGGCAGACCAAGCCCGGGCTGAAGGAGGAGCTGGGACTTGCTGAGGGGGCAGCGATACCTACAGAATATACTGATCAGAAAGAATGCAAATTTACCCACGGATTTACCAAATAAGATCTGGAACAAAGGAAAATCCCCCAATATCCATGAAAAATAGTACAACTTAATTCACTTGCAGTGGCTCTGATGAATACAATCATCGGTTTTGTCACAATGGCCTCAGAAGATAGGATTAACCAATTTGTTATGAGCCATATTATTCAGCAGCACATTTTGATTCTGTGATTTACCCTCCCAGCGATTCAGACTACATAACATCTACTGTCTGTTTAACCAAAATGGACTATCTGATGATGGATACTTGTAAACTGAGTTAAATTGACTGTGCAGCTGTTTAAACACTGAAGGCACTCAAGTGACTGCTTAAGCTATTATCGCTTGAGGTACTGCACTCTGAATCAAACTCTAACTAGGAAAGAAGTCTCTTGCACATGATTTTCATGAAACATATGCACTGAGACAGAGTTACTGGGTGAGTAAAAATATGGCATGCAAAAAATTACTTAAAATTATGCAGTTTAAATCTCTATTGGATAACATCTCCCCCAGGGTTTACAGGTCTCTGTTGTGATTTTTTCATAATGCCTATATTGGAGACTTACTGAACATGATCTATTTGGAAAGAAAGAGAACTAAATTAAACAACAACAACAAAACAATTATATTTTTTCCTGCTTATCATCATCTTCTAAAACAATAATGGGTAAGGTCCTTTGACAATTTCATTGTGTTATTTGCAGAAAGCAGAACTATTTTGAAATAAATGCTTTTCAGTGATGACTGGTTTTATGTTGAGTGATAATTCTCATGAAAAAAAATCAAAGTTAAAAACTCTGTTTAATTTGCTAATTAAAGGGCATAAAGAACATAATTATGAAAAGTTTCATAAAAATCCCCTCAGCATTTCTAATGCTTTGAACTTCCCACTGGAAATTCTAGATGTCATCTCTGATCTTTCCTTTTTCTTATTCTTTTGAAAACTTCCTGTATTAAGTTTAAAACATCCTGTGTATTAAGTTTAGTGATAGTATTTATACATATTCTTGAAAACATCTCAAAATAAATGTTGGTTTTATTACCTTCATATTCCTCACAGGAACATAATGATACAGAATTCATTCCCCTACACTTTGATGTAAATGATGACTCTCCATTAATCACTCCGTTTACAAGTGGTTTTGCATATGGGTAAACTGCACAATGCTGTTTATCTGGGAAAATTATAGTTTAAATAATAATGAAACGGCATTTTATGAAAATATATTCTCTTGATTTGTTTTGCTGTCGTGAAATGGCTGACTACATGGAAAATATATGCACAGTTTGCCAAATTGCTTTCCTATTTCAGAAAACATAACTGTTATTCTTCATGATTATTGCAATAACAAATATCTTTGCTTTTAACCTGAAGGGGTTACCTAGGGTTTAGCTAAAAGAAATCAACTTTTGGAGCAGATTTGTCAATGTTAATTTGTAAATGTTTTTGAATAACTTTTTTTTAAAATTAAATAGTTTGGAGTATAAATAAAAATCTCATACATGGCACCTACACAAAAACTAGTCTGCTTGCCTGCAAAATACATGTCCTTACCTCTTAATTTTTGAAGACATGAATTCACTATAATACAGTACAAGCAATAGATATTAAGGATAATATTGACAATTAATAAAGTTAAAATTAGTCAAATTATCAATTTGTCAAATTTTGAATTATCAAATAGTTTCTTAATTTAGATGTGATCAAATGGATATGATGTGAGCTATACAAATTATTTTGTATTCACCACGTACTTGGTCATACACCATAACTTCAAATGGACAAAATGGCACCTGGGGAAGATTGAAATGTTAAGATCTGAAAAAAAATTGAATAAATTTATAGAACTGACAGTGCCAGTCTCATCATATTATGAGAAAATAATAAATTAATATTGTGCCGTGTCCTGGTTTCACCTGAGATGGAGCTAATTTTTTGGTAGTAGCTGTTGGAGTGCCGTGTTTTGGATTTACTACAGGAATCATGTTGACAACACACTGATGTTTTGGATGTTGCTAAGTGGTGCTTACCCTAAGTCAAGGACTTTTCAGTTTCCCATGCTCTGTCAGAGAGGAGCTGCACAAGGAGCTGGTGGGAGCCTGACCAGGATAGCTGACTCGAACAGGCCAAAGGGATATTCCATACCATAGGATGTCACAGTCAGTACACAAACTGGTGGGAGTTGCTGGGAGGGGCCAATCACTGCTCTGGGATGGGACAGGCATCAGTCAGAAGGTGGTGAGCAACTATATCTTGTTTCTTTGGGGTTTTATTCTCTCTCTCTGTCTCATTTTCATGAAAATTAGTAGTAGTAGTATTGTTGTTATTATTATTATTATTATCATTAATGTTATTATAATATTTTTTCCATTATTAAATTTTTCTTACCTTAACCCATTAGTTTTCCTTTTTTCCTGTCCACTGGTGGGGGGCAGGCAGGGAGGGGAGTGAGCAAGTCTTCATGGTGCTTAGTTTCCAGCTGGATTTAAACCACAACATGCCATTTCTTTCTCCTCTTACAATCTCTGTCACAATAATGACATTTAATAGTCTTTAATATACAGAATTTGTAGGATCCTAGTCAGCCCCTATTCAGTCTCAAGGCTTTTATGACAAACGAGTTAAGAAAAAGTCCATCATAGGCTTTGACTTGAATTAATATTTTGAGTTCTCATATAGCATGTTGGAATATGGTGGTGCATAGCCACAGTAATAGTTGTAAGAATGACAGACATCACAAAAAACACTAATTTAGTTCTTGCGTTCTATAAAGATTATAACATTGGCATTTTGGTTTATAAATGTCAAACCTTTCAGTCTTGCAATCTGCTTTCCCATGAAGAGCCAAAGCAGCCCAAGAAACTGCTTTGAAATGAGGTAAAATAGTACATCAGAAGCCTTTAAAGCTTTTCAAAAACACAGAAAATACCTGCAATTTGGTACATAAAACTAGTGGTGACAAAAGGTATCTAAGTATTCACAAAAAATAAACATATGATAATTTTTGTCGATAATTCAAATTTGCACACATGGAGTGCAAGATGAAACATCCTGAGATTCCTCTTTTGAGAGGGATCTTTACAAAGAGGAAGACAAATAGAACTACTATTTTCAGTTACATCTCCCATCAGTTCTAGTTTCAGCCCAGTGACTTGGATGTCTCTTTAGGCACTTAAGTCATCACTGTAGACATATTCTGGTTTATTTACCATGAAAGAAAAGAAAAAAGAAGAAAGACTATATGACCTGTTGCTACAGCTGTGTAACAATTAAGAGAAAGAAAATAGCACTTCAAATCCACAGACTACAGTGGTTTACAGCTACTGTGCTGTTCAGGAAATTCTCTTTGGGAATAGACTTATTCCATGTTTTTTGAATGTCAGGACTAAATTATTTTTATTGCTTTGGGAATCTTCGTCCTTAGACACTGTGCAACTGTTTCATGCTTTCATAAGGTTTAGAAGGAGTCCTGAGATAATTAATTGTCATGGTGTTATTTAAACTACCCATTTTAATTTAATGCTAACTAAAGGCTTTGCCAATCTGTTTTCCAGAATGCAGGCAAAACATGTGTGACAATGTCAGCAGCTGTATTCCTGTATCTCTTTAGTTGATAGCTTGGTTATATCTTTTAGCTCATTTATTTTATCTTATCATTTACATTATAGGAATCAAAAGATATTTCATCACGTACTTTGCTTCTGAGTTCTGCTAACCAAGTTGACCTTCCAAGGTCAATATTTTCAAAGGTAAGTGCTGTTGCCTTCTCCTTCCCTCAGACATGTAGCACAGCTAGTTTGCTTTTCAAAGCTTTTTCAGCTGAGCGTTGGGCTCTGAAAGCTCTTCAAAATCAACAGTGTAGTGTTTCTCAGGCTGTCCCTCTCCTACTGACATACTTGGAAGAAATTAATCTTTGTAGCTACCTTGGTTTCCAGATTGGGCTTTGGTGGCCAGTTCTATTCAAATGCACTTCTGAAATCACTATGACTCCTCTTTCCTCATCTTTTAAATAGACATAAACTCTGAACTGCTGGACAGACAATTCAGATGCACAGTGACATGGGTTCAGATGGCAGTAAGAATGTAGCTGAGTTTCCTCCAATATTACCTTAAATACATAGCCATTTACCTCATACAGAATATACTCAAAACCTGTTACGTAGATTGTATCTTTTTGTTACACAGTCATTATGTCTATTTCTACATTAGAAGTAATTGTACCTTTGTGAAAAAAGATGTTTTACTAATGGCGAGACTTTGGGGAGATAAAGCAGGCAAGGCAGAGAGGTAGAGAGGCTGCCTTTATCTCCAGAATTGCAGAGGAGATGGCATGGACATACAGAGAGCTGAAATGATGTGACAGAACAGAAAGAAATCCAAAGCTATTGGAGCATTATTTAGATTAATCATCAAAATTATTCATAGTCTGTCCTATTTCTATCAGCATATCTGTGTAAATGAGGGACAGAAAGATGGTCACATTTCTACAGCAAAGCTTATACATTCACTTCTCAAATACACTTTCTTCAGGCCAGTTGCACCAACATAGTTTGGGTGGGGAGGGACTTTGTTTTCCTTTGCAGTAAGTGGAATGTTGAATTGGTCAAGGTGACATTGGATAGAGCTGGAATTCTTTAGCATACATCTAATAAAGTGCATAGTATAAAAAAACAATTTCAATGTCGTTTCTCAGCTAGCTGCTACATTATTTCTGCCAGTCAGATTAATGAATACACTGTGTTACATGGGAAGTCCTTATTTATATAGTTAGATTTAGAATCCCCCTCATAATCCTCCTTTATAATCCCCTTTTATGTTCTCATTTTAATTGCATATCTCACAGATGCCTATTTTGTGTTTAAGAGAGCAATCAAAAAATGAATCATCAAGGAAGCAGTAGCACAGAAAGAATATTTCACAAGAGACTATTTTGAAACATACTAGTGAAAAACTATAAAAGCAAATTTTTTCATAGTGTAGCTATCATCTAATTCCTGCATGAAGATTGAAGCAGCCTCTATATGCTCTGTTACATTATTTACCCTAATTCTCTTAGGAAAGCAATGTCATGGTTCAGAATGATAACAGTGCAATATCTTTGCTTAACTTCTATGGCCAACCATAAAAATGTTTAAATAATAAAGTATATTTTAAAGTAATCACACTGATGTGTCAGGGAAGGGTAACATTACCTAAGAACTGTATCAAATCCCTGAAGCTGGGTCTGCACCTAAGCCACCAGACTTTGAAATCTCACAGGCCTTTTCCTTGAGTTTGATGGATGAGCATGGCTGCGGTGGCAGGATACACGGGCTGAGCAGCATGAAAAAGAGGGAGTTCAACTGGAGCAGAAACACATCCTGGAAGGACTGGGTCACCTGCACAAATCTAAAATGGTGCTTTCTGCCTGATTTTTTTTTCCCCGTGGCCATCAAGATGATACCATGATTTTTTTAAAGGAGTAACATTTCTGGAGGGAAGCAACATTCATATTTATATATATCAAAACCAAATTTGTCTCACAGGCTATTTTGGGTACTTGAATCCACTTTATTTGCTTCTTACCCATTCCTATGTGGTGGCATTTCATTTTCTGCCTGGTCATACTGAAACACTGCTGCCACCTTTTGAAATTCTCTTCAGTGTAGGCATCTTCCTCCATCAGTATAAGTCCTGCATCTATACTTATGAATGAAGGCACAATAGTGACCTGTTTTTTGGAAGAAGAAATGTTATCGGTAAACCAAGGACAAAGGGATAAATTTAAAATTTAAAAAAAAAAAAAGATGGTATTATTTGGATAGTTAAGCACTTTTTACTGCCCTATGGAAGTGGGGTAGAATGAACACTTCTTTCCTCCATTGATTTGGGAATTTTATATAATACTCTTTTAAAATCATAGAATCACTCAGCAAGTTTCACTCTTCTGTCCATGTCAGCTTTTTCAGTGCTTTGGCCTGAGAGCTATTTTTGCATGTTTTAAGTGAAGAGGCTGAGTGATGAAGGCTGTAGATGAACCTGTAGACAGAATAACAGACAAACATATTTTTCCTGACTGAGTAGTAACCTGTAGTATTTAGCTATATTTTATTTTATATCCTCTTAAAGGGTTTCATATAGCTAGATTGGATTCTGGTATTTTTCTGTCTGCCTTGGAGTAAGTTGACACAGTCACCTCATGTTTTTGGCAACAGTTCAAAAGTGGCTTAACATCTTGAAGGTATATGAAAAAAATTTACATATTTCTTGGAATTTTTTTTTAGTGAATGAGATTATTTCATTTGACTGTTATGAAAAAAATTAGAATGCTGTAAATAATTACAACTGCGTGGAGAAGAACTTCCCATTAAATTGCCAGTATACTTACCCCATCTTGGTTGAATAGGAGAAATATTTTCTCTGGGACATATATCTTTTTAGCCTGCAAAGCATAACCACATTTGAGATTTTCACTGTTTTATGTTTGGAAATAAACAATACTCTGCAAGCCATCCTTATCTTCCAAGGTTCAGTCTATTGTTCCGGATAATTACATCACTCTGATCATCATACTATCTAAGAATCTGTTTAATAGTAAAAGCAATTATAGACTACTCATTTGAAAAATAGTATATTAAAAATTCAGTTAGAAAAACTAGTGAGACACAAACTCTCTGAATTTTCCATGCATTTATTTTTTTAATTATTATTCCCATAGTGCTATAGTTTGGCAGTTACAGAAATACTTTAATTACTGTCAGTATCCAATAAAGCATTTTTAAGTACTTTCTTGAAATTGAAAATCATCTAGTTTGTAGATCAAAATTTGCAATAGAAAATGAAGAACGAACCCAGTGATTCAAAAGTTATTTAAATATTCCCTTTTGATATTTTGGCTATCATCAGGAAATGCTTCCAAGTTACTAAGAGCATTTCATAGTTCTTTTGCAAAAGTGCAAAAAGTGCAAAACTTTCAGTTTTAAAGATTTCACATATTTGTGAACAGTGGTAATTTAAAATAACATTTCTGTTTCATATTAATCATCTATACTAATTTCATATCTAGTGTTGCATGTGTCTTAACCTTGAAGTAATGGCTGTTGATACAAGAGCTGTAGGACGTCTGAAGAAATTAAGGGAATGTTGTTAGGCTCCTGCTTAGGCTGTGCTTCATAACTGTATTTCTCTCAAATAAACAAAAACCAAGTACTTCTTGCTGCAATCAGCATATATTTTCCATTCTGAATAAGGAGCCCCACTTTAATTTAATTTTTGTGTGGGTACTATCACCACACCCTCCCATGGGTACAGAGAAAACAATATCTTTTCATATCAGAATTTAATGTACAGTTCGTACTAGTATAACCCTGCATGGTTATGATTCATGACCTGCCTATTGCATTTTTGTAAGGGTTGGAACTTCAAAGTACCAGTAAAAATATCAGTCCCACTGAAGTCAATAAAACAATTGCCACTGACTGAGGAAGTTTCAGCACTTCATCTACTACTCTTTGTTTCACATCGTTCTTGATTATATTTTCAGGAGATTATATGAAAGAGGAAAAATATCTATCGTTATCTATTCAAATTCTTTTATATAAGCTGCAAACAGGGTTTTTTCTTAAACATACGTGTGTTCTTGCTATGCAAAGAAATCTGGATTTCAAATATCTCTGTCAAAATCATGTGAAAGGAAGACAATGAGTTGATGCTTCTCTTGTAATACTTTAGATATGTACACAAATAAATGTATATCCAAGTTTCAGTAATTATGTATTCATGTATTTCAATATAAATATGCATTTTGAATATTTAATTGTGCAATAGCATGAAGATTAGAAATTTAATTCTTTTCTAAGCCTGAATCTCCTAGAAATCATAGATTAAAAAACAGTTTTCCGCTCTCAAATAAATAATGTTCCAATCACTCTTGCACATTTAGTAAATATGGAAGTGTAATAGTAAATAAAAATCAAGCTAATACCAAGTAAAGGGTAAGAGATATAAAGGAGATGGAAAAGGCTTTTCCACGTGTTCTTTCCTTTGGCCCATTGCGTGGTGTCAGTGTTGCAGAGCCAGAAGCAGGACTGTACCAACAAAGCTGCTTTCTCTGGCAGCAGTATTCCCCCTTTGTATGTCAGAATGGGTGTATTGCTCACTCTATATCAAAACATGGGCACCAAACACACAAATAAATAGG
>WEIV01030486.1:2018-28225 GCA_013390005.1 Calyptomena viridis
TCAATGTAGTATTTAGACATGCTATAGAAAAGATAACAATTTTTATTATTTCTCCTTTGGGAAATTGGGAGAAGAAAAATGTTTTAGCAAGGAAATTGCATGAAAAAAAATGAGTACAAATGAAAGGCTGAAGAATCTACCAAAGAAATCTATCAAAGAAAAAGATGAGTTGCAATAAATTCATGTGTCTGTTCTACACATCTTACAGAAAAAGCTGAAGTAGAGAGGTAAAAATTATCTTATTTTAATACAATGTCAAGATATTTTGAAAGACATTTAATACTTGTGACACCAATTTTATTTAAAAATTATTTCTTTGAGGAGCACTCAGGTCACATTTTCAAGCTTCTTGTTGAGTAACCACAAAATAGTAAATGTAATACAGAAAAAAAGAAAAAAGGAAGCTGAAAGTTCCAAGGTCAACTTGAGAAAAAAGAAAGAAGCTACACTCACAGTATCTGTGACATTTGATGACATCCTATCTTTCTTCACCTCCTACAACAAAAAACAAGTGACAACTTAAATGCAGAAGACATTATACTTAAAAGCTACAGCTCTCCTGGTACATCATCATAAGGTTTTAGTGGAAACCTCCATGGTTCCAGCTCATCTGCTTCCTTTCTCCCAATCAAAAGGAATGCAGTCGATTTACTCACAGGAACTGTTTATCTTATGAATTGGCCAGGGACTAAGCCTATTCTAGAGCACTGTGAAACCCCTTGCTTTAAAAAATACATCACCACACACGACTCCCACACAATTTTCCTTTTCCTCAACACTGAGCTTAAAAGCAGAAACTTATAACTGAGCTGGCATCAAAACAACTATTGCCCCAGAATTTGCCTATTGCATGCTCTCATGTCAAAATGAGAATACAATTTCAGAGGAAAATTGCTGAAACATTGCAGGCCTGACTCTAATTGTGCTGATCTTACGGAAACAATGTCCCACAAAGACATTGTGCCTGTGCAGCACATCTCATGCTGAGCATTTCAGGCAGCTTTCCTTGAGCCAAACAGTTTATCTCACTTATGCAATGCACACAGGACAATTTCATACCGTATGGACAGCCCTACCTAGCAAACATCCTCCCTGCAATGCAGGGTGCTTTTGCATCATGCTTAATTCAGCTTATTGAAGAATATTCCAACCCATCCAATGGCAAGGGTCTCATGGACACAAAATGCACTGGATTTCTATACTGCTTTGTGAGTAAGTATGCTTCTTATATTAGAGGTATGTCTTAGGAAAGTAGCTAAAGGGCTTCCAGGAATGGAAGACACGCCTTTTTTCTTGTTATAGTTATAGTGATAGAGCTGGTCCTCCATACAAGGTTTATGAATTATGAACTCACAATTCCTAACCCTGGATGGGAAAGAAAGAGAGGAGCAGAAAAAAAATGAAGCCACATACTGAACATTTATTTAAAACATTGAAGTTGCTTGACATGTGAATCACCGATTTTAATACCTGGGAGATAAAGAACAGTGTTTGAATATATTAATACAGCAACAGATAAAGAACGATATTTTGGATGGATTTTTAATTTTTATTCTTATTTTTCAAAGCAATTTTTGTTTCCTGCATTTTTTTATTGAAAAAGAAAAGCCAGAGCTGGAGCACCAGTGTGCAAAATCTGGAGCAGACAACTGCTTCTTCTGTGTTTGCTCTTAGTACAGAAAAAGCAGGGATTTTTCCTTTTTCATGATTCACATTTTGCTGCAGTGACGCGAGCAAGCCAGCAGCATATATACCTCAATACAAATTAGGAAAGGCTATTATTCTGCCATTTGTCATAAAAGCTCTCTCTGAGAACACAAAACACATATTTCATTTCACATCAGAAGCAGGCTTGACAGCAAGGCTTAACTTAGCGTACCTCCTGCAGTTAGCAACAAAAAGCTTTCAAATAGTTTCTAAGACACCACTGACATTTCATGAGGGAACAAAATTTTGCGAATGTGCTATCCAAATGAGGGACTTTCGCTTGACAAACAAGAAACAGAAATCATTGCTCCAGTACCATCACCACCAATTCTTATTGACATCAGTAAGTACCTTGAGACTTTCAGTATTTGCAGATTAGCTGAAGACATTAGTCACAGTAGATCGTATTGTTGCTGACTGTTAGTAATTGATTTTCTATTTATGTTTAATGGCAAATTTAGCACTTATCAAAACTGCCAAATTAACAGCATTGACTTGAAAATGAAAGTAACTTCAGAGTTAAAAAAAAAACAACACAGTCCAAATTTTTCCATGTTGTCAATATTTGCTCCTTTGAGCAAATCTGAAGAAAAAGGATCTTCTATATCACCACTCATTTCATTTTGGTCTCTATAGAGATAGTCTGGAAGAGTGTTAAAATATGGCAAGGTTTCAAAACCCTGAGAAGATTCCTTAGTCATGCTCTTATTTAATATCCCTGATAAAATTCCATTAGCTGACTATTATTCTCCAAGAAGAATTCACATCTTATTAGAAGAACTTCTCTACTCTGAATCTATCTGATGCCATTGTCTCTGGCCAAATTACTAGAATATAGAAGAGTAGAGGATATAACTTAATATAAAGCTTCTGTATTTTTTGGTGAGACTGTGTTTGTGGCTTTATGTAATCACCAACCACAAAGGCAGCTCAATCCTTTGGAAAAAAAAGACACGTTTCGTATTTTAAACAACCTAAACTTTACACTTTTGAATTCTCTCAAATAGAAAAATTGTCAACAATTGTACTGGTAAAAAATCGGTATTTTTTTCTAAAAAGTTATTTAATACAACCGTGGTCTACCTTGGCTTAAAACAAAAGTAAAATCAGCGACTCAGTTTCTCCTCTCCTCTGGCATACTACCGTTATAATCATGGCATAAAAATATTCATTTTTAAAAATCTATAAAATCTAAATCAAGAAGGATATCAAAGAGCTGGAATAAATAGATGAGAGAATTACCAGTATGCTTCTGAAAAAGACACCCACTTTTACAGGGGAAGTCTTGTGAAAGAAAACAAGTAATCTGCTCTCCCACCATGTCCTCTCCTTCCAAAAACATTTTTCTATACTGTTTTCTCTTACTAGGAATAAGCAGCCTGATATATTTTTCATTTTTACTTTAAGGGTTGGAGGGAGACATTTAACAAGGGAAAATTACATAATAAACTCAGAGTTTGGTGTTATTAGCAAACAAAAAAATGCCATTACATTAATGAATCTTGGAAGATGTGAGTTATGTAAAATCTAGCATCTACTACTGAAAGTAATCCTGCCAGGAAAAGGCAATATTTTTCTTAATGAATATTTTATCAAGAAGGCTCTCACCTCCCAAATTCCTGCAGCTGAAAACTTAAACAACTGAGGATGAAGTCAAAATACAAAGAACAAAACCCCCAATCCCTCCCCAAACCTTTTTCAAAATTTCCAAATAATTCCTGAATAAGTGAGATGAGAACTTATCAAAAGTCATTAGTCTCTGTTGACTTTAGTAGAGGCTAAATGCAAGTACTATCAAAATGCATCAAGGAACTTCAACTTTCTTTTTAAAAGGATATTGAAATCTGCCAGAGCCTCAGTCACTGCACCGTTTTCATCTTCAAAGCACAACCAGGGTGTTCTGGAGCATATTAAGAAATATTGGTTGCTTCAACCTACTTCTCAGGAATAACCCTGATTTTTTCCTTACCCCTCAGCCACCTCCGATTTCTGTAATACCTTTTGGTTGCAATTTTTAGTCCTTATTTGTATTGTTTATTAGAAGTTTTTAAAAATTCCTTAACAGAGTGGGTCAGTTAGGACTTGTAGACAACTTTCCATAGACCACTGAAGACTAAATAATCATTGTAAGATGAGTCTGCACTCAGTGACACAAGTGGTTCCACCAAGCCTTATCAGGAGGAAGATAAAAAGATAGAAAAGAAAATCTCCAGCATTGTCCTGCTAGGAGTCAAGTGGAATAAAAGCACGGATCTGTCAAATACTTTGTTTCTGATGACTGCTATACAACAGATTTTTTTCACCTTTGCCTATTTCTCCCATTTTGACTCAGCTGCTACTTTTCTTATAGCCTATACCAGACCAAAAATCCTTTTTCATACTCACAAAATTTTCTTATTCCTTAAATTTTCTAGTTTCACTTAAGTGCTGTAATTGGTGATCTCAGATGGTTATTCTACTCTGTGAAATGTCAGTGTTTCAAGAATATAAACCCTATGAAATAGGGTTTAAATTCAATTAAATGTGAGTACAAATTCCCCAGAGTAGAAAGAATAGAAGCCTGATGTTCCAGAGTGTTTCTACTACACTGGTGAGAAACTCACCAACTCTGGCTGTAGTTATACTATTTCAAATGAAAGAACATTAGGACCATTTTTCAAACCCTAGAAGTATTACAAAGATTTCTACAGGTTTTTTTTCATACAAATCACATTCTTGAAGACAGCAGAGTTTTCCCATGAGTACAAAACCAACTATGTTTAAGAAATAAAAAAGGACTCAAATAATTGCAATAAAATGCTGGTGATAATTGACATTAATGTATTGTGAGCATTTAAAATCAACAGAGCTACAATTTAAGTACAGACTTAGAAGACAAGAACTATAGACATTAAAATATTCTATTATTCACTACTGCACAGTTTTCTGAAAATCACACAACACAAATTTTCCATAGATATCTGTTTTCAAATGAAAATGACCTCTTAGAGCTAGTCTACTCTGTATCTTTCAATACTACTCTATGTTAATGGGTACAGAAGTAGATCTGCTTGAAAGTAAGAGATGCACATTAGATGATTTACTGGAAGACACTGTGCTTTATAAAACATTATTAATCTACCATGACTAATCACTTGACAGTGTTTATGCTCAGAGAGAATATCTATGACTCTTTGGACCTTCACCCTGACAGACTGTGTAGTCACAAGGACTTTGCAACAGGGTAATTCATTAGCTTGCAACCCTGAGATGACCACTGTGGAGGGTGATCGTTTGGTAGCAATTGAAGGATCTATCCATTCAGCCATATCTATTGGCAGAGTTATGATAAATCAGACATGAATATAAAAGAAAGGAAGATTAACCAATCTCACTTTGCTGGTGAATGAGTGAGGCGTAGATCAATGAGATGACTTCATACTCTAAGAAAAAGCAAGGAAGTGAAACCAGAACTTTAAAAATCCCCAAGTCTTACCAATTTTCTTTTAACTTACCTTCATGGCTACTGTTTCCTACTGTGTTATCCCTCCGCAGCAAATATGTCTCTCTCTGCATGTAAGAATTCACATCTTATTAGAAGAACTTCTCTACTCTGAATCTATCTGATGCCATTGTCTCTGGCCAAATTACTAGAATATAGAAGAGTAGAGGATATAACTTAATATAAAGCTTCTGTATTTTTGCGTGAGACTGTGTTTGTGTTATGATGCACTTTATTTTCCAAAGGTCTTTAAAATTTTGCTGGATGAGTACACTGCTGGTGCTTTGGAAAACCTGCATTTGTTTTTTTGAAATTAATTTTTAATGCAAACAGGGTAATTTATGAAGTACTGACAGTTAAATTCTTAACTACATCAGATTTTATGTATGAGTTTCCATTATGCTGAACTAAGGGTTTAATAATACAGCTGTCAGAGCAGCTAAAGTTAGCAGAACTTTAAAAGCTGTCTCTCGAAAAAAGATGTCCTAAATCTTATGAGGGATAAAGGATGAAAAACAAATTGGAAGGAAAATAATCCATAGATCTTTCACTACAGCCATCTACCTCCTTTCCTCTAAATTGTTTCTAATAAATAAAGTGGATGTATGAATGATGGGAAAAAGAAGTTCTGTGTCTGCTACTCAGTTCTGAAATGAAAACTTTCAGTTTGGTTTAAATGTTGGCCTATTCAGAGCCCCTTAACTGGGATGTCATAGAGCTTTAGATCCCACGAAGAATTTTATTTTTCCTTTTTCTTCTCCTTATTTAGCAAAGTTTCCACCTTGAGGGAGAAATTATGACCTCTGCCTGGCACAGGTTTAATTTTACTCATGTAAGAACTGTAGAAGACATTGGATAAATATTACTGCTTCACTAATAACCATGATCAGACAAATTCCTCAAGAGTCATAGTGAGAGCAATTACATAAAAATTCAAACAGAGAATCATAGAATCAAAGAATCATTTGGGTTGGAAAAGACCTTGAAGATCATCAACTCCAACTGTTATTGACAAAACCATGTCTCTAAGCACCACATCTACACATCTTTTAAATGCCTTCAGGGATGGTGATTCAACCACTTCCCTGGGCAGCCTGTTCCGGTACTTGACAACCCTTTCATTGAAGAAATTTTTTCTAGTATCAAACCTAAACCTCCCTTGGCATAACCGGTGGCCATTTCCTCTTCTTTTGTTGCTTGAGAGAAGAAACAAACCTTCACCTCACTAAGGCCTCCTTTCAGGTAGCTGCAAAAGGTGATAAGATCCCTCCTGAGTCTCCTTTTCTCCAGGCTAAATAATCTCAGCTGCTGCTTGTGAGACTTGTGCTCCACCTCCTTCACCAGCTCCGTTGTCCTTCTCTGGATCCGCTCCAGCATCTCAATGCCTTTCTTGTAGTGAAGGGCCCAAAACTGGGCACAGCATTCAAGGTGCAGTTTCATCAGAACAGGGGGACAGTCACTGCCCTGGCCTTGNGTCAGAACAGGGGGACAGTCACCGCCCTGGCCTTGCTGACCACATTATTTCTGATCCAAGCCAGGATTCCATTGGCCTTCTTGGCCACCTGGGCATATGATGGCTCATGTTCAGCTGCTGCCCACCAGCACCCCCAGATAATTTTCTGCCGGTCAGATTTTCAGCCACTCTTCCCCAAGCTTGTAGTGCTATGTGGGGTTGTTATGATCCAGATGCAGAACACTATTAGAGCTACTTAGGAGTAACATCCTCAAAGGTGGATTAGTGTGAAGAGAAGTACAGTTCGTGAAGTTCTGAAACAATTTTTCTGTACAGCTTTATGTGTTATTTCCTTAGGACATGCAGCATCCACATGAAGTTCACTCAGAGTATACAGTCAAGATTGTGTGTTTTTCCTTCCATTGTAGCACATGTGCTGATATAATTGAGTTCAATTGCCATGTTCATCATTCAGTACAATTTCAGTGAATACAGATGCCTAGAACTAACTAACTAGTAAAATAAATAAATAAATAAATTCTGTTGTATCTTAACTTATATTCTACTCGCAGAGTAGAATATAATTTTTATGATAGTTCAACAGTTGGACTCTGACCTTAGAGGCCTTTCCCAACCTCAATGATAACAAGTCTTCATAATTCTGTGATTCTATGAAAGCTAGATGGTCAGATATGGTTAGTATGGCATTTAGTTTTATACAAGATTTGGACAGACACTCTTTCTCAGATTGATTAATGTTCTTAATAACTTTTAATTCTTTCATCTCTATCTAAATTGGGGTGGTTTTTTTCTGTAATACTTCTTAGAAACAGTTTTATTGCAGAATTAAAGTTTTGGTTACTTTTTTTAAAAAAAGAAAGATATTATTTTGACAAGAAGAAAAACATGAAAGAAAATATTCTCACTGTGACAAATATTTGATGCTTTGTTTTTTGCAGGTAAAGTCTTTCTATTAAATTTTTGAAATCACTTGAGTACACTTATTACAAGACATTTCTTAAAAAAGATGTAGTCTAACAGGATTTTACCTGCTTCTTTCTTTTTCCTCAATCTACTACTATCAATTACTATTTGCATCAAAATTTATACTGGAATGTATAGAACTCTCATAATTTATTTTTTTCTCTCTGCTATTTTTTGTCTGTTCACTAACTTCTTCATTTTATAAGTTCCAATATAGACTGATTATTATTTTTGAAGCAGAATTATACTCATCCAAAGCACCCCCTCCAAATCAGTCTGTGGAGGAAAAATTTGTTCTATCTCCATGCACTGCAAATAAATTGTATGCTAAGGAGATCAGCCTTTTTAAAGATCATTATGTCTTCTTTTATTTTATGCATCTTCATCTTTCCAAGCTCAATAAGTGAACTATGAGTCAGACTAGAAAAGAGAAAAAACAAACAAACAGAAGTGCAGTATTACCTCTGCTTTCCAAATCATTAGGTATTTTAAATTAGATTATGACATTATAATCTCTCAGCTAATATTTAGTTTTCTCTTAACAATTGACAATGTGAGGTGCATTTAATATAGTCCGTATCTGGAGGAAATTTGAGCAAGATTACTTTAGATCTCTAGTTCTGCAGAAACTATTGTCATCCACATTTAGCAGTCACTAAATCAGCAACTAATCTTCCAGCCCAGTTCTAAATAAGTCCTGATTTTTAAATCACTCTCAATTTTGGAATCACCATTTGACAGAATTGATACTGAAATCATTGGTCCTTTAAGCATTCTTGTCCTGCATACAGTCTAACACAACTTCAGTCCCCAACTAGTCACAGCGCTGAAAATCACGGTCAACAATGTTCCACAACCCCTCTCCAACCAGCAGTCCTGTTCCTGGTTCCCACATCCTCTTCTTCCAATTCCCTACCTCGAAGCTTCTTTATGAATTCTTTTAGTATTTTCAGAATATTTCAGAAAGCAGCAGAATATATCAGATAAGCCATGGGAAAGCAAAGAAGAGGAGTCTTCATTGCTCAAGGAGAGGAGAAAAGAGAGTGAATCCAATTGCAACTGCTGAAGGATGTCTCAGTAAATAGCAGATAATAGGAGAACTGTATGGCTCTTTGCCAGCACCAAGAGGGTGGTTGGGTGCCAGAACAGGCTGCCCAGGGAAGTGATCACAGCACCAAGCCTGACAGAGTTCAAGAAGCATTTGGAGAACACTCTCCAGCACATGATATGACTCTTGAGGATGTGCAGGGCAGGAGTTGAACTGGATGATCCTTGTGGGTCCCTTCTAACTTGGTATATTCTGTGATAAGCTAGTGGGGTAGGAATAGATCAGGAGAGCTCTCCCTCAGACAGAAACTTGTATTGTTGGATTGTGCTGTGGAAAAAATGCCATTCCTGAGGCTAGAACTGAGGATTTGTGTTCTGGTAACCCAACTGTTCATATAGCACCAAGGGGCTTTGAGAAAAACACCAGCATGCTACAACCCTTCTCGCCCCCCAAAACCATCAGTAACAAATCATTATAATTGCTACAGGTGAAGTTCATTTGCTGTAGGCCAAAGCCCTGGGACTTTGGCTTTACATCTGCACATGAAAATAAAGCCTTTGCAAAACCATGTGTACCATGTCTTTTGCTGGCAGAAATGTAAGAGAGAGGGAGTGAAAGCACAAACTCTGAAAGGCTGCTAGTCTGTACCTAAGTCTACTTACTAGTGTCTATGTCCTTCCTTCCAAAGACAAAGAAGTAAACAGATACCTGACACCAGTTTTTCCATGGCTGTGTGGTTATTTCACACCCAGAGTTGTAGTAGAGAAAGATTATGCTGTGACTCTGGTTCTTGATCAACAATACCACGTGCTGCCCCAAAGCTGAGTTGTACGCATCCAAATGATTGCACTGAACCTAAAAGAAGTACTGAATTAAAAAAATAAAGCACTTCCCTTAATAAAACTTTCCAAGATGAGCGCATTAAGGATACACTGAAGCCTGCCACAATGCTAATACACAGTTCCAATATATTATTTTCTTAGCATTTCTCTAATTATGCTTCCCACTATTTATTTCACTACAATTTTTTATCCCTGCTTGCCTCATCTATGTGTGCTATCCATCCATCTGTATTTTGTTTTATCATAATTACTCAGTTTTGTCTTTTCTGATATTTGGCCTGAGAGATGTATTTCATTTTCTCTTCACAGAGCTTAATTTCCTTCCTCTCTAAATCGCTACATGGAAAATACATTACATGAAATACATGCTGCTATAGAAGCTGAGAATAAATGGTTTGGTACCTGGTAGATGCTGAGTTGCCAAGTTACCACTCTAGATATCTGCAGTCTCATTGTGCAATTGCTAGTAACATTCATCCTTTGCTTATAAACAGTATAGAGTTATAGGAAATAAACAGAAATCATACTGAATAGAGAATCTTACTGTTTAGGAATATGATATGAGAAAAAAAAATCAATTATAATCTTCTGGAATGGTTTTGTGAGACCTTTAAACTTCCTGAATCATTTCCTTCAGTGCTAGTGTCCTTATTTGAATCCTCACCAGGTCTGCACAAACTCCAGGGTAAAATTATCATCCTTGATCTTATCATTGGGATTTCTAAGCTCTACCATTCACAAATTTCAATTCTCTTTGAAGAGAAAGAAAGGCTGAGAGAATTAGATCTGTTCACCTTCAGGGTGACTTAATTGCAGTTTTCCAGAACCTGAAGGGAGCCATTTTCTCCTTGGGAATGGCTCTTGGGAATGGTTCTTTTCAAACCAAAAGAGAGCAGGTTTAGGTTAGATATTCGGGAAAAATTCTTTACTGTGTGTGTGGTGAGACACTGGAACAGGTTGCCCAGAGGTTGTGGATGCCTCATCCCTGGAGGTATTAAAGGCCAGGCTGAATGGAACTCTGAGAAAGCTGGTCTCATGAAAGTTGTCCCTGCCGACAGCAGGGGGTTAGAACAAGGCAATCTTTAAGGTCCCTTCCATAGAATTCTATGATTCTATTCTTTTTCAAGTGGATCCCTTTGTATTTTGTGCTTAAAACATGCCATTTCTTCTTTCTGTGTGTCCTCTTCCTCTTAGAGACACTATTATTAGCAGTATCCCTGTGTATTAGTCCTAAAGTCAGGTAGTTAAAAATAATGACATTGATAATACCTTTCCTTGATCCATTTTTCTGGGATGGTCATAGGCCCTGTATGATGATTGAGATAGAAAATGTATAGTATACAAGAAAAGTATATTAACCTCTACTTGACATCTCTTTTTTCCCTAGTGGGTTTATGTTTTGTATCACCTTTTCACATCAAAGTATGCTTTTCTCTGTACTTGCTCTTCATAAAGAGTCTAACAAATATGTTTTCTCCATTTAAGCTCCATTTTGTTTGGCAACTTTTATACAGTTGCGGGGGGATTTGTTTACTGAAACTGGTTTATCTGTGGTTGAAACTACATATCAAGTCCCTTAATTGAGTCGAGTAAAAATAGCCTCCTGTCGTTTCACTTGGAAATTCTTGTTTCAGAATCAACTTGCAGCAGCAACCCTTACAAGTCTGGGATTATTTTATTTCTGAAGTTGTTATTATTTATCATTAAATAGCAACAACATTTTAACATTTGCTTTTCCACTGGAATTTTGTAATCAGAATGATTACAAAATGCAAGTGAAATAATAATGGGGATACAATAAGGAAATGTATGGAAAGCATAATTATAGAAGTGGTAGAAATATTATTGTTGTTCTTGCAAGAACTGTTTGTTTTTGTATTTATTTTGTTTTGGATGGGATAGTAAATTGGTGTTTTACATTTGCTATTTTTCCCAAGCAACACTCTAAAACTTCGACATCGTTTGTCTTGATTACTAGAATGAATGATGGCATTAATTATTCCTATGGGCTTTTCCTGGACTGTTTTCTGTATGTATTTGCTTTGTTGTGTTTGTTTAGTTCTTGCTGTTCTCATTTTGTCTTTAATTAGTTCAGTGCTCCTCTTTCCAGTTCAAGTTGCACAATGCTTTTTGAAGTAGCAAAGAAGTAGGTCAGGAGGGAATAATTCTCTTCTTCAGGAAATGGTGAAATTTTGATTTTTGTTTTCCATTATGACATTGAATTAAAATGACCTATAAAACACATTTTCAAAAACATAATTAAAAACATTTGGGGGAATCATATTGCTTTGCTGCAAAAAAGTTTAAACATTTTACCATTAAAACATTCAAAAAAACAAACATGATTTGCATTAAACTAGAAGTTATTTCAAAATAAAGTTTGGAAATAAGTGATTCAAGATTTCCACAAATATCAAAGTGGGACAAATCTCTACATGAAAAACATGCCAAATTGTCCAGAATTTCTCAATATATTACTCTTTTTTCTTATAATTTGTGCAAGATTCATTACAGAGCAGGCATTTCAAAAAAAAGAAACACTACGACTTGCTTCTCTTACAGAAATTTTCTCCTTTCCCTTTGCACCCTACTCACCTGCTTCTCTATTGTCCTCTGAACAGCATCAAATAGCACTGCTGTCTTCTCTTTGCTCATGTTTCTGGCAGCCCCTTTCCTGTAACTCCTGTTCATGTTTGACTTCAGCCTGTAGAGCTCTGACTCTTCTTAGCCAGCTTCATTTCAGGTTGAGTTTCTTGCCTGCTTTTGAATGGGCAACATTTGTTGTGGCTTCATCACAGCCAAAACGCAGAACTACCCCAATGTAGAGGGGCTAACCAGCCACCCTTTATGCTCCCCCATTTCTGGCATGTGACTTCCCTGGCTCCAGCTGCCCTCACTCTCCATTTGTTTCCATTCGTTTCCTTCTGTCAGGTCTTCAACAGGTCCACAGGTCTTTGACACATTTTATTCTCCCCATAGAGCCATTTCTGTGAATACAAATTCAATTGCTATCCTGATACTAGTGCACACTACCTAGAATCCTTCTATCCATATAAAAATTTTTATCTTTTTTGTTTTGTCTCCCCATTTCTGTCACCCAAAGCATTTTCTTTTCCAAGCTTTCTCTGCTACTGAACTTTTTGCTAAGCACTACCCTTTCTGCTATACCAGTTTATAGTAGATTTACCAGTTTTAAGTAGGTATTGATTTGATTCACTAAGCATGTGAAGCCCTACAGAAGTTTATATCTTCCTGATAACTTTCAACCAAAATTAGCAAGGACACATCTATCAAATACAAACATTCATCCAGTAATTCATCTTTTGCTTTGATTTTTGCAACATCCTGAAATTGGGTCTGAACTAGAATTGCTGGAGAATTGCAGGAATACAGAATAAGCAGGAAGATATTGTACTGGAACAAAGGACCCAACGGGAAAGGGCAGGTAAAGGCATAAATTCTCAGTACTCTAGAAGGAAGTGAATAACTTGTACCTGCTAAAGTACATACTCCCCGGAGTTTGACATAGAACTCACGATTCCTAATTGTCACTATTTTGTCCACCATTAAACACAAATTTGTTCTTTTGGTGGTAAACTACTGTTGTTAGCAGTCACCCTCATTTCTCACCTGGCAGAAATTTACATGAATCTGAATACTATTGCTCTCCTGACAAAATATGTGACAGAGTTAATATAAGATGACGATTTTCTTTTTACAGCCTTCCTAGGAATCACTGGAAAGAAGCTTGTCTATGAGAAAAAAATAAGCCAGGAGGCATATATCTCTTCAGGGAAATGGATAAAGTAGAAAAGTAGATGAATGGTTAACTTTTTGTGAGCAGATGAAACCCCAGGTGAAAACACACACATTTTAACTCTTTAACACCTCTCCAACCACATCTGAGCTCATTTTTACAAAGATTTGCAGAGCACTCTTCAAGGAAAATGAATTAAAGAAAAAACTACAGCATGTTCGTTTCCTCCAGTAGACACAAAATACCTGCTCTGGGGTTGAATTGGGCTTTTATAATTAAGGTGACTGTCACATATCATATTCCTACTTAATTTCTTGCAGATGCTGTGTGCAATCTCTGTACTATACCAATTAGAAATGGGAAAATTGCACTTACTGTAAAGTTCCTCTCCCTGGAGTATGAACTGCAAAAGTGTGTGACTTGCCTTCATGCCAAAGGAAGCTGTGCTTCATATTTTAAAAGTATGAAAACTGCCAACATATTTAAAGAAAAAATTTGGGGGCCAATTATGTTTTAAGTTGAGCATCTATGTTAATTTTTGTCTGTAGTTTAGATGTCTTCCATTTATATGTAGAATAATAGCATACTTTCATCTCAGAAATATCTTGAGAAGATTCATTCACTAATACACACCTGAATGAGCTTGTGAAGGAGATCCAGACCTAGCTACTACTAACATACTAACTCCAATTACTCTTGGTGTCTTCAGAGCAAGCTCCCAAGGCTTGAACATCATGATTCTTAAGTAATATTTGCCAAGGGTTAGCACAGTCGCTTTATAATTATGTCTTCAAAATGTGTTTTGAAAGTGAAGTAAGCTTTAGAAATATATATGGTGAACATAAAAATATTATATAACTGGTCATTAAATGAGCATTACCAGTTTCATGCACAGGAAGAGACAGATATTTTGTGGAAAAGAAATAACATGTGAACATATCCTAATGTGTATGGGAGAGCAAATTATTTACGGGTGATGAAGCATCTTTTATTATGGTAATTCTTAACTGGCAAGTGTTTGACCCTATACTTACGGTAGTGTTATTCTAATGTAAGTATGTGTGTGTAATCAATCTAATGGGTATTCTGCTCATACTCTTGATTTCAGTGGATTTCAGCTGATTTCTTACTGGTTCTTCTCGTTGGTTTCTCACTAGTCCCCAGTACATGATAATATCTTTTGCTGCAGTCATGCTGACTGCTCAGCCTAATTTCTAGTGAGTGAAACCTTTAATATAACCAGTGCAGAGGAAGTATAGCACATTTCAAGTAGTCAGCACAGATCACTTCTTGTATACCAAGAACAAAAGTTAAGTACAAAAGTTGGGTTGTAGTTCAGAATCTCTGAAGCATGACACACCTTTCCCAGTGCTTTTTAGTAATAACTTTTGATCATAAACCTGTGGTCTGTGATCGGACTGAATACAAAGGCTTGTTCCTATCTCTTTTGTGTTGGCATATTTTTCCCAGCAATGTGTTCATTTACAGCCCCTTTTCACGGCTGAAGAAGAAAAAAAAATCAATGTATAATTTAAATAAAATTTAACTGCTTTCAACATCTGCTTTCATCTACAGATGCCCTAAATAAAGTGTATTGAATTGCACCTTTTCTCTGACTGCAGTATTGTGAAGTGGAAAATACAGGATTTATCCGTGAAAATCAGAAGAAATTGTGATCATGTGCATAATTAATAAAAGGTACCTCTGACATTTTTGTCTCAAGATTTTGCACATAAGAAGACTTTATTATCCAACCATGCATAACATTTACAAATTACACAACCAGTGCATGTGAAAAGGCCAATACTGAGTTTATTGTAAGCAGGGCATATTGAAATGAACAACTTGAGCGATTAAAAAAACTGCAGTAAATGGTTTCTACCTTCTCTTCATTATCAGCTTTTTTTAACTTTTCTTGCAGTATTTTATTTTATTACTTTGTACTTATTGAGAATTTTCATTAGATGATCTCAAAGTTCTGAACATTCTTAAGTGAGGAAAATGATACCTTTTTTTATAAGCTACAACTGAGAGAAAGTTAATGGCTAAATCAGTGAAAAAGCAGGAAGTCAAACCCACTGGACATCTTTGCTGGGCTGAGTGGCTGTTAGATTCAGATATAACCACCTGCCTGGAATTATTTTAAGGGGCTTGCTGCATTGAAGACTTTTCTCATTTGTCTTATCCCTCTTTAAAGAGCTTTCTAAAACACAGCCCAAGTCAACTTGGGTAAAAGAGGTTTTTTTAGAAGGAAAGAACTAAGGAAACTCATATTTAGGTATTATTTCAGCCACCTTTAGAAGTACTATTATACCACCTGAAACAGATTTACAAAATTAGGATCTACTACAATGTTCATTGAAGCCAGTGCAGGTACACCTAATAAATTGAGGATCTGGTCTTTACAGTCAAGTGCAACTCAGTACATTACAGGAATACTACCTTTTGAGTTAAAAGTTTATCTTGAATGTGAAACCAGTAGTTTAGAAATCTTATTCCTCATTCATGATTACATTAATCTGGCTTACCACATTGGATTTTAAAGGCAAGATTTTCAGGTTAGACTTTAAGCTGAGTCCATTTTCCCCTATATTTCTCCTTAAAACGATAACATAATAGACAAAATCATGGATAAGGTGCTGAAGAATGTTGCGTATATCCAAAAAAATTTGTCTGCACAAAAAGGTAATTTCTCTATAGTAATGTAACCATGCAGCATATCCGTGATGCTGCATTTTATGGATATACTGAAAAGCAAGATCAAAGAAAGAAAATTGTCTTTCCACAACAAAAAAAGAAATGCAGTTTACTGTTGACACACTGTAAGACGGTTAATGATTCAAAAACTCAATGATTCTGCTAAACCCAGTACACCATTATGGTACATCCAGAATTCCCTGACTTCTGTATTTTCTTCAGCATCAAATACCACAAGATCTTTAAAGAAGATTGGGGATTTAGAAGCTTATTGGGTTGGAGATGCTAATAAGCCTCCAAACCAGTACAGGTGTGTCAACCCATGATGCAGGGCAGGATCAAGTGCTGTTAACTACTGTGTCCAGTAGCAGGGTCAGGATTTTAAATTTGTGAGTATTTTCAGAAGAGAACATGTATATTCTCTTGGTATAGCAATGGTATTATTCCCTCATACAAGGACACTAGCTTATGTTGTTCTTGGATTGCACTCATTTGAGGGACCGGGAAGTTGAAATTTGAAAATTTTTTATTCAGGCTATTTGTTGAATTTAACTGTGTCAGAATGGTAGCCCCCTTGTTTCCACTCTGCTCTGTCTTTAAAAGCAAAGAGAAGCACTGCTTCCTCCTTTGCTGTACCTGCCAGAGGGGTGGTAGAAGTATGGGAGCTCTACACGCAAAGTTACAGCCTCTGTCAACGTTGTAAGACTAGAACTTGTATGCTGGTTTTATGAACCTGATCCTGACTGTGAAAACAAAAGCCTAGATTTTGGCATCTAGATTATTAATCCCTTTGTTTTAGGTTTCAGATATTCAATGCAGGCAGGTAGCATGGCAGCACAATAAATCATATGGACATCACACAACTGAGAAAAAGGTAATTGCTAATAAAAGTCTAAAATGTCACCCTTTTACATATCTAAAGGTTGAACCCAAATTCAAGTTGACAGCTCTGATCACTGAGAACCAACATCCTGTGTGGTACAGAACCACAGACTTATTCAGTTCCCATCTCACCTTGATTTAAAATCTTCCAATGTGTACCTTACATTAAATTTAATGAGAGAACTATGTAGTTTGAAAATTACACTATTGGTATCCCTGGAGTTTTTTATAACCTTTTTTTAAAAATTCCTGAACTATCACCTGAAGCCTGCTGTTTCTCAAGAGCCTGAAATCTTAAGATTGGTTTTAATCAAGCAATGCTACTTCATTATTCCAGGGAATTATTACTGTTTTCACTAAGACAGGTTCTTTGAATAATAGTAATATTCAGTCTCCATAGTTTAAATCTCTAGTTTACTATCCGTTAGAAAAAAAAATTCTAAATATGTTTCTATGGAGACCCGATAGGGAGAAAACACAATTTATAATCCTGTAAGTGCAAATCTTTAGTTTTCAGATCTACATAAAATGCCAGTATGGGTAAGCTCTTTCCTTATTAAATGTTATTTTATTCTTTTGACATCAAATTTTTCATATACAGAGGAATTTTATATTTAAAAAATTGTAAACAACAAGAAGATGACCCAACCAAAGAGAGGTTAGAGTATGTTTTTAAAACAACTCAGGGACTTAGAAGTGTCGAAAGTGTCTAGGCTGCTATGACCACAGAAAATAAAAAGCATTACAATTTAAATTACATCAGTCTGTTTTATTGACTCTTTATGCTGAACACCAATAATTACTTTTCTGTAACTTTTCCTTTCAAGCCACCCTGAATTTATGTTGGGTTTTTTTACTGAGAACTTTACAAAACCCTCCCATAAAAGAGAGATCCGTCAGTAACATGGTCTCTACCCAGCACAGTTGTGCCAAGAGAATCTGGGCTATATGCATGTGCACCACCAGCTACATAAGTGTTTGTATTCCAGACATATTTACTACTCTGTTTTAGGGAAGGGATTTAAACTGTGCTCTTTGAGTTAAGCCAAACACTTCAGACTAATTTTAAATGCTGTGGCATGGAGGTGAACCTCCTTGCACACCACAGCTGTGCCCAAGCAGAGGGCTGGAGGCTGGTTGTGTGACTTGATGTGCTGCCACAGGGCAGGGTTGCCAGGGAATTACAGTTCACAGGATTATGTCAGGTATGCCACTGCTTTGAACTGCAAAATTAACTCTATCAAGCTACAAGTTCTCTTTTTCTTTCCTGTTATGTTCTTAAAATGACTTTCAGATGTGTTGGAAGTCAAAGCCTTTGCTGAAGGCAGTTGAGATTGCAAGTGCTCATTTCAAAACTGATCAGATTTGTGTAAAATGTAAATATTTCCTAACAAAGCTGTCATCTCGTTTTGAAGTGAAAACAAGTGTAAGAGCTGACTAAGACCTTTGGGTTGGTATTGAGAAGAGAAAAATTCCTACACTTTTACTTGTATTTTTGATTTTAAATCAATTATTTAAATATGTTTATTTGATAGGCTGTATGACACAGTCAATACAAGTGTAGCATTAGTTATAGGGATGTTAGGTCAGGTGGAGTTCTTTTGCCACATTAGCAAGAACTCAAAAATGGTTGTCTTCTGATTGAGGACTGTAGTGAGCCTGATGAGGTGGCAGTTCTGCTAATGCATTCTCGTGAGGTTTTTTGTAGAGTCACACAGGAATAGAACTGATTTCTCCACTCAGAAGAAACAAACTGGCCAGATTCTGACTAAAACTAGTCATTGGGTCCCTCTTGCCCTTGTGCAATTTTTCCTCCCCACAGTTTTTTAACCATAGGAAGAGATGGTTGAGTCCCTCCTAATCAGCTCTGACTACAGCTCTGAATAATGATTTCCTGGGAAACCTCTCTTATTGCAGGCATGCTAATGAAACTTGTTTTTAAGCATGTGTGTTCAGAAACTGATAGGTATGGTGTCTTTCTTTTTAGATATCTACTTCACTGGACTTTGAAATTCCACTAGTCAAAGAAATTTATCCTTGAGTAATCTCACAAGCAGTTACTAATGAGCATAAGTTATTTGTACATGCCATTTCTAGTAGTGAAGTGAGTTCAGCTTTTCTATATTTTTATATATCTCTTTAATTTCTAGAGCCTAGATTTTAGTATCTAAAGAACTGGGCACTGAAATGCATCATTTACTATCATGCATGCTTTATATTTACATGAAGTAGACCTCACATATTGTAAGCTTTCCCAAAATACATGTCTGGAAAAACTTAATGTTTTGTGTAGGGTCTAAAATAGCATTCAAGTTTGAAGTTTGACCCTTTAATCAATTTCTGGTATCTATTAGAAATATCTGTCTCTGAATCTTTTCTACCCTCCAAACTAAAGCAGATTGCTCCTTATCATTATTTCTTATGTATCTCTGTAGAACAAGAAATATTTCCAGCACAAAATGTTTCTTTGGATAGCATGTAATAAACCGAAAAATATAAAATCAGAATTCACAGTCTTTGACAAAGTACATAATTTAATTTAATTTGAACTAATTATCCCTAGAAATCAATAGTACTAATTTTATGACATTATCTATGGCTTTTGTTTTCATTGTGTCTGTTTTTGTTTTCATTGTGACTGAATATGTGCCTGTGATATAAATTGTGTCTTTTAATTTAAAAGAACATTAAACTGTTCTGCAAAGGAGCTAGGTAAAGTTAGGGGGAGGACATATTTTACTGTCTCAAAAGAGTATTTAAGGTGATTTAGACCTTTTTCAGCAAAACATTGAGCAAGCAACGGGTAAAAAGTCTTAGACAACATATTAAAAGAAAATAAAGCTTCAAAGATAATATTTTGTAAGGGAGGTAGGTTCAAAGCCAAGATTAGGAGGTCTTGAATTAACTTCTTGCTCCAAGTGTGGCTGTTTGTGTAGTATTATGTAATTTAGATGTTCAGATCCTGTTTATGTCAGTGTGACTGTATTGGTTGATCTACCAGTACAAGAACCTTAAAATATGGTAAAACATAATTAATTCTCTCTTTTAGGCCATTTTACCTATTTTTATTTACCATTTTGCCTACTGTGAGATGGGACCTATTATAACTGAAAATCAGATCTCTTCACTTCTGTTTTTCCATTTCAAGAATAAATGGAATAGAAAATAAAGAGAGACGTGGGTTTGGAAAATCAATTATTTGGATCATCTCAGTAAAAATTGGTTTGATTTTTCACAGTGGAATCCTCAGAATACTACAGGGGCTGCATTTATAGTTTCTTCAGTCAATTTAGGGTTTACTTTTTGTTTTTGTTTTGGAGTATTTTTGGGAGGGGAAGATGTTGCAGTATTTTTAGTCCATGTAGTCAAATATAATTATTCCTTAGCACTTCTGAGATTGGTGTTGGAAAAATAAATTTATTACTAGTGGGAAAATGAACTAATGGACATCAGCGATGTTTAGCATTTGCTGTATTTGTTTCCAGTTCCATAGTGTACTTAAAATATCAATGGTTTCTATTTTGTTGGTGGTGGTTGGTTGGTTTTTTGCTGTTGGTTTGTGTTTTTTTCCCCTGGACCTCAAAAGTCTGCTGTTTTCTAGTGATTGTCTCTTTCATTTGGCTAATAGAAATCCCGGCCATTTTTGGATGGTTACAATTTCCTTTCCTTTTACTGAAATTCTCAATTGCCTCAAACTCAACGATCAATTCTCTGTACATAAATGCACAGGAGATTCAACAGAACACAAGAAACAATATCTTGTTTTTCTTTATATCCCTCATTCCAAGTCCTGGAATATCTTAACTCTTGGGGAAGCTAAGGTGCAATATAGAGAAAAATAGATTATATTAGATTTTGATTTACCAAGAACTATGTGCTTTTCCATAGTTAAGAAATCCTCCTTTTTAGACTTTGATGCCCAAGGAAGAAAACCCAAACAACCAAACCAAACCAGAATTCCAATTGACTTTCAAGATTCCTTCTGTTTTTCTAATGCTTGCTGCCTCTCCAATCTAAAAAAAGTCCAAACAAACCAACAAGCCCAGAGGATTAAACTCATTCTTTTTTATTTTCTTGTAATTTGATTGGAATTCAGGCTTTTGTTCATATGCTTGCAAATTAAAATATGATAGTTATCACCGTTAGCCAAATGCAACAACAACATTTTAGCTCATTTTTTTAAGACCCTTTTTGATGATCTGACTCTCCAATGGACCATTATGTTATGGTTTTCCTAAAAGCCTAGTAGAAGAGTGCACAAGAGATAAAATATTTGATTGCTGTAGAGAGGCTGGCAAAAGTCTTGCTACAAGAATAGCTACTGAACCACTCGCTCTAATTTTTATACATTCATCTTATTTCTGCAGCTTATCCCATAAATGGTCCAGCTGTCCCTGTCTCAGTCCCCTGACAAGTGAAAGCTGAAATGAGCATGGAAGATGCGTGTGGAACAGAAAACACGGGTTGTGCATTCCAATTATATTTGATAAAAAAACTCAAGAAAACTGAGTAGCTAAAAGATGTATTTTTCTAAACCCACTTTCTCATGACATGCAGCTGGCGAGTCTGAGGTACAATATGCCTCATATGACACTGAATGCCTTTATTGGTAGATGTATAGAACGGGACAACCCAAACACAGAAAAGACAGTTCACATAACTAGTGTTAATATGTAGTCCCTCCACAGGAATAACTACACAATCTGCATGAAGTTCAGGAGCCCCTTCAAGTTAGTGAGTAATTAAGGGAAAGGTAACAAGTTTCAAGGAAATCAATGCATTTCAAATTATGACCATATGAACTAAACCACCTGTTTCATAGAGTTGTATGTACATACAAGCTGTAAAAACAGGGACGATATAGTAAAAAGAAAGGAAAAGTCAGTTCTGTTTTGCAAACAGATTTTAACACACAGGAAATTTAATAGAGCCATCACTCTTTTCAATGGTGAATTTCTTTCTCTAATAGCATTGATGGTTAGAGATTTCATTCTGCATAGGAAATGGGGAACTGCTCACTTCTTCCTTGTCTACTTAGGATTACACAGAATTTCTCGAAATACAAATATTGAAATGTTTAAATTTGTAACTAAGGGTGTGTGATTGCCTTCTGAGAAGATATGTTTCATGGCAGACCACCGCTCCTTTTTACATAGATGAAGGCCAGCAGCAGTCTTGCCCTTTATAATTTTCTGGAACACTTCACATTTGTATCAATTGACATTAATCCTGTATTTGTACAAGAAATATCACAACCATGTGGGAAACATTTACTGGCCCAAGCAGCAAAGACTTTGAAAATACCGTACCCAGAGTGTCAATTACTGATGAGATTTATGTTAATGGGAGGAAATACAGGCATTAAATCAAGAGATATTTATGCAAAGTTCATTTTACTGTATATTTGGCCTTTTTATGAAGTTACTTATAGGTACAATTTACTTAATCAGTGCTTCTGTGTGTGGCTTCTGTTTCAAAAATTCATCAAAAATTCATCATCTCGTCTGTTCAATTATATATACTTTGAAATGGAAAGCAGCAAACTATAAATGACATAGGAGAGAAAGAAAATATATGCTGCTTTTTATTTATTTTTCATGGATATGAATCAAGTGAGTGCATGTAAATAAACAGGAACACTTGTTTGCAAGACAGTAAACAGAAAGAGTTAAAAGATATTTCTTATTCATAATTTCTGAATTTCTCCACTATTGAAATTTAGTAGAGAGAGATACTTTACAGTCATCGGGATCTCAACTTCAGATCATTTTGCCACACTGCAAATTATACTGCATTGTACAGGCCTCTACTTGGTGTAAAGGGCCCTGATGTCTGAGTCCAGAAAAACTGTATTCAGCACCTGCGGAGGATCAGACCCTTGAAAGTCATTGCTTCTGAACTGGTAGCTAAAGCTTTGCTGCAGAGAACCAGTCCCTCATTTCCAACCTGATCCTAGGAGACATCATAGAAATGGCGAATGTATTTGGATACACAATTTAATGTTGATCTTAGTATACGATCACCAGCTGAAATTAAAATCCACACTGAAACAAGTGCAGATACTGCTGTGAGTAGTGGATGGGGTGAGTTGTCAGACTTCCAGTTTTTGGGTATGTATCTAGCAAGTAAGAAGAGGCAGCACCAGATATATGAAGAAATGGGATTTGGAAAAAGCCTTCTTGCATAACCTTTGATTCATCCTTACAATAAGACTGTGTTCATGTCATTGTTAGTGACAGGAAGATGAGTGTAATCCTTGTGGGATTTATCTGTTGGTGACCCTTAATCACTTCTCTCTGCAGGCTAGTGAAGGGCTCATGTCAGCAGTCAGACTGCAGACAATGATGCTCAAACAAAAACTTCTTAAAGCCTTGCTGGCAAGGGTCCTTATTTTGATTCCGGTTACTGTCAAAAGCACCAGTGAAAACTGCAAAAGTCCCTGGGCATTTCTTGAAATAATGAAGTAGAAGATTTCTCCCAGAGGAAGCTGGACAAAGTTAGAGAGACACATATTACCTTGCATTAGGAGTGCCAGGGTCTCAGGAGAGCCCTATGCAGAGCTTTCCAACCAGCCTCTGAAATTGCATAAAGTAATTGCATGTCAGAGAGCCTTATTAACTGGTAAGAGGGACAGAAAGGTTCTTTGTGAAAGTAGTCAGCATTTGTAGGCTTAGAAGAAATTAGGATATTCTGCTTTAAGGATCTGTGATCCAAAGAACTGCACAGCCCATATGTAAACATTCCTCATAACATTCAAGTTCAGTTGTGACATAGAATTGAGAGACACATTTCCTGTAAAGTAATTGTCTAAGCTATTTCATAATAACAAGCTTAAACGTGAGTTGCAGTTTCTCTTTGTAAAATCCTAGTGTGTGGTTTTCCTCCTTGCAGTTAAATACCAATGTAAGGCTGTGAGCTCCATGGTCTGAAGGAGCTCTAAGCTAACACAGGAGCCTGGACCTCTCTCTGCTTTGGTTTCCATCTTGCTTCCAGACTCCAAGTCAGGATTTGTGCAGTTTCAAACACATTTGAAACATTCTTATATTTATTCCAGATGGAAGAATTTGTCACTCTTCTCTCTTTTCCTCTTCTCTCAAATCTTTCTGAGGTGGGCACAGGCTCCAAGGAACTGTGTAACCTCGCTCTGGCCAATCAGGCAAATAGGTCTGAAAATTTTAGCAATGTTTCTAAGTCATAAATCAGGTAAAGGTATATGCTAGTTCATGGACAGTTTTGAGTTTAGCATGGTCTGTTGACAAAGGAGGTTGGGATTTACTGAATTAGAGAACAAAAATTATCAAAACAGAAATAATCAGAAAAGCAACCTGAAATGTCATCCTGTTGGGGCTCAGCATAAAACTTCAGTAAGGCTTTCTTACAGTTTCTTTTGTAAAAAGTTGTGTAAGTGAACTAGTTTAACTTGTTTATAGAACTGGAGTACAAAAAGCAGGTAGGTAATAGTAGAATAAAATATTTGAAATTTTTAGGTGATAAAAAGGAGAAAATACATACTTTAGATAGCTAAATATACCCAAGTCACATACTGCTTGGAGGAAAATCAGTCCTCAAGGAATTGTTTCTCTCCAATATTGTATAGGGAGCTATTAGACTGATTTCCTACATAATCTGTCATATAGTGCTAAAAAAGACTTCTTATTAGGAGTTTAAGAAACCTTCAATATTGGACGATTTTTGCCATTTCTGGGCTGTTTGTTTTGTTTTCTTTCTCTGTCTGGACCTTCTCTTGACATTATTGGGAGACTACTTGTAGTAGTTTCAAAGTTCAGACAAAAAAGAGGATGCTTCTCAAGGGAAAATGTTATGGAGGCAAAAATGAACATGAGTGTACCCAAAATCTGGATGCTTCATGTTTCTCTTTCCCTGTGTCCCTCATTGGGGTGGGTGTTGGTAAATAGCAACAGCAATGGAAGAGTCCATCAGATTCCTAATTCATTTCCTACATAATCTGTCATTTTCTCATCTAAAATCAGTATATCTTCTGTCCTCCCTGGACCCCTGAGAATGACGGTCTTTGACATTATAATCATTATTGCTCTTACCCTATTGTTACTTTTTGTGTTTTTGCTATCTGATATTCCTTTTTTCTGTGATGGTTTTTTTTAAGTGGCTACCCACAATGTAAGATTTGCAATTTAACAATACCAAATGGGTTGCTCTCTTCAGAAGAAAACAGCTGATAGCATGCTGCTTATTTGCACGATAGGTAATTTTATGAGAATTAGATTGCAGATTCCTCCTCTCCCCCATTCTCTTTAACAAAACAGGATAATTATGTGTGAATACAAGACAAAATATTTCTTAACTTCCCCTGTAAGCTAATTGTTCACTATGGTAAAAAGAGATTATTTGCATATTTGCATAATGAATTACAAATGAAGGCAGACTAAGTATGCAATCAGAACAGCACACAGGGTTCCACATGCACAGCAGGGNCTACTCATTAAACAAATTCTGCAGAACAAGCAGATATGTTGCAAAAATAGGTATGAAAGAAACCCTGGGCTCCGTTGAGTACTTCTGCACCCGAACTTTCAAGAAAAAAGCCACATGACTATGGAAAGCAGACTCTTCCATCTTCAAGTTAAAAGTTTTTTCTACACATATGAAAGATCAGGAAGTATGGTTCAGATTAATGGTGAGCAAAAAATTATGAAGAATAGCAGAAGTTAGAAGATATAAATGGATGATGTGACCAGTATCAGCCTTAGCGAATGGTATATCTCTTTGAAGGCACCATTGACTTTCCTGATGACACTTTACCAGTTGAGGAAGACCAAACACTGATCAGACACAAAGTCTGGAGAGTCTCTCTTACCATTATCCAGATTCAGTTTTCTATTGCAGTTACAATTATAATAATAGTAATTACAGTTACTGTTATATTTTTACAGAAGTGATTTAAGCAAGGTCCCTAACCTCTGGGTTAGGACACTTCTCCTAATATCCAACTTAAACCTCCCCTATTACATTTTCATGTCATTCCCAAGTTCACTCATTTCTACTCAGATCTGGCATCTCTATCTGTTGTTAGCAGTGACTCTCAAGACAAGTGACAGACTATTCTCTTTAGGGCATTTCAGATTTGAGGAAGATGTCACCTATTTCTGGAAGCATTATTTCTTTGGAAGGACCACCCTATGCAATCCAGGGGCAACCTATTGTGACTTTGTGACTCACTATTGTTTTTGGTTTTCTTTTCTTTTGGCAAGTGTTTCTTAGTTTGTTTGTTTTCCAAAAGAAGCATAGCACTAGTTTCATACTTGTAGGACATTAAGTCATACCAAATGGTCTTTGACTTTTCTTTCTTTTTATTTACTTGTATCCTTACTAACCAG
>WEIV01030486.1:28759-71171 GCA_013390005.1 Calyptomena viridis
TTTCTATTGCAGTTACAATTATAATAATAGTAATTACAGTTACTGTTATATTTTTACAGAAGTGATTTAAGCAAGGTCCCTAACCTCTGGGTTAGGACACTTCTCCTAATATCCAACTTAAACCTCCCCTATTACATTTTCATGTCATTCCCAAGTTCACTCATTTCTACTCAGATCTGGCATCTCTATCTGTTGTTAGCAGTGACTCTCAAGACAAGTGACAGACTATTCTCTTTAGGGCATTTCAGATTTGAGGAAGATGTCACCTATTTCTGGAAGCATTATTTCTTTGGAAGGACCACCCTATGCAATCCAGGGGCAACCTATTGTGACTTTGTGACTCACTATTTTTTTTGGTTTTCTTTTCTTTTGGCAAGTGTTTGTTAGTTTGTTTGTTTTCCAAAAGAAGCATAGCACTAGTTTCATACTTGTAGGACATTAAGTCATACCAAATGGTCTTTGACTTTTCTTTCTTTTTATTTACTTGTATCCTTACTAACCAGGAATGCAAATATTTTAGCAGCCCAGAGGTTCTTATTGCAGATTTCTTTTAAACAAAAACCATAAATTCTATTTTGTAATAAAATCATGCTAAACACAGATTCTACTCCAACTCAGCATTCTTTCTATTTAAGGTTTCTATTCATCTGTCATTTTCATTCTCTACTAGAACATTGCCCACCTATTATAGAGGGTGTGCTTATCCAAGTTATGCATATTTTGCACTGAGATCTAGGTCCCAGTTTATCCACTCACTGAATGTTAATGCATACCTGGACTTCACCCAGGTATGAACTAAACAGGTCCTTTTCTGAAGAAGCCAGACCAAGAGGTTAGTGCTTCTTGAGGTCCCACCTCTCTGCATTTTATGTCAGTAGCAGAAGTCTCAGGTTTGTGTGGACTCCAGTGATTTCATGTTTCTCCCATGTTTAATGTAACACATTCTCTCCATAGATCCTTATTTCACTGTACAAATTGTTATAGCCTTAGAGAGATAGTGTTCAAACTGAGATATTCCTGCACTAGGCTGGTACTTGGGACTTTGCTGCAGAAATATTTCATCTTGAAATTTGAGTACATAGTTAACAAGGCAGGTATAGGTTGGTTTCTAGGAACCTTGCTGAATCAAATTTCAAAACCTGAAAAGTATGAATTCTAGGACAAAAACTTTTATTCAGAGGCAGGTGCATATAGCTTCCACCATCTGAAACATCTTTGAGATTATAATCCCCAAGAATCTAGCTGTTCTTTTCCACCTTCTTCAAAATAAATACAGAACATTTGTTATATGAGTGGCTGTCACAAGTGCCAGAGCACTGAGTGCATTTGTCTCCCCCTGGGGTTTGGCTACCTGGGCTCAGTATGCACACAGGTTATGGTACCAAGCCTTGAACTCTTTGAAAATGCTCTGTCAAAAAGCCTCGTGAGAGGTTCTTCTTCCTACTTTCACCACCCACCTTGCTTTGTTCAGAAACTGCTTTTAAGCTGTGTTGCAGCCTTCTCTGTGGATGTTCTTTTATCTCCTTTGCTCTGATCCTCTGCTGGGGTTTATCCCCAACTGGCAACGAAGCACCACGGAGCTGCTTGCTCACTCCCCCACCAACGGGATGGGAGAAAGCATCAGAAGGTTAAAAGTGAGAACATCTGTATGTTGAAATAAAACCAAGTTAATAAACAAAGGAAAATAAGGAATTCACTGCTTTCAGTGGAGAGGCAAGTGTTTTGCCATGCCTAGAGAAACAGGTCTCCATCACATGTAGCTTGAGAAGACACTGAGAAGAAAAATGCCATCACTCCAAATGTTCCCCCTTCCTTCTTCTTCCCTATGCTTTATATAATGAGCATGACACCATATGGCATGGAATATTCCTTTGGTCAATTGGAGTCAGCTGTCCCAGCTGTGTCCCCTCCCAGCTTCTTATACATCTTCAACCTACTCACTAGTAGGATGGTCTGAGGAGCATCAAAGGCCTTGAGTCTATGTGAACACCATTCAGCAGTAAATAAAACATCTCTGAATTATCAACACTGTTTCCAGCACAAATCCAAAGTGTAGCCCTGTAATAACTTCTATGAAAAAAATTAAATCTACCTTAGTCAAAACCAGCACACCACCATGATTTACTGATGACTTTTTGGCTTGTTCTCAGACCTTCTTTATCACTGTGCACTTCATGGATGATGGCTGGACTATTGGATGACCTTTTTTACCAACCCAGACCTGATCTCTATGCTCAGGCACTGTGGGCCTGTTCCTCTGTCCCTGCTCCCTCTGGTCATGGAGAAGCATCTGCCCTTGCTGCTCCCTGACAATTAGAAATAAATACTGTCTGTGTGTACCGAGAACAGCATGCAAAGATGGATAGTTAATAAGGTGGTATCACCAGCCTTCTCCATGACAAATCCAAGAGCATATTTGTAAGTTCAAACTGGTTCTATAGTGTAAGGGGATGCAGGCTTCATCTCAGCACTCCTGCTGCCCTGGAGGGTGAAACTGTAGGTGTGTGGTGTGAGTTTGTGCTATAGCACAGATACCAGTTCCTCACCAGGACCTTTAATGGATTTTTTATTTTTAATTTTTATGTTGAAACTCATTCTCTTTTGTTAAACATCCCATGTCAGGAGGGTTGGAACTAGATGATCCTTTCCAATCCACACCATTCTATGATTTTGTGACCAGCTTCAGTGACCAGTATCCAAACCAGAAGAGACTCATTCTTGCTGCAGGTTTAAGGCCTAGGGAGAGGTTTCCATGGTGGAAAACTCTGCCTCTTGAGATATTTTAATCAGTTTATTACTGTCTTGGTCCTAAAAATGTGTAGCTTCTAACGGTTTTGTCCTTCTCATTTCTCATATATTTATTTTTGTTTTACTTTCCTTCCTGCTTTATTGTGTTTCATTCTGAAGTCATGCATAAGGAAAAGTTATTATTTCCTCAATCCTCACACACACACAAACACTCACACACAGAGCCCCTGCCTCCCTGCCCCAATTCTCCAGGGAGATCTGCAACTGAAGTTCTGTCTATGAGGAGATGGACTAGGATGAAAAAGAAGAAATGTATCATGTAGAGGTATGTATCAAAGACTTCTTTAAAATCTACTACTTAGGAATATAATCAATTTACCTTTTTTGGAGGAAGGGAGTTGTTTTTATTAACAAAAAAAACCCGAAAAAAGCCATCACATTAAGTTTAGTTCTTGGGGTATTTTGGTGCTTTTTACAAGTCTATTTATCCCACAATGTAAGTCCCATTCCCAAATAATTTTTGTGCTTCCTAGACTGGGAAGATATAATGAAATGCTCTCTGTAGTTATCAGAACCTGTTAGCCCTTCCATAGCAGGACCTGTACATTCTAAAATGGAATATTTCTAGAAAAATACTACAGCCAGTTATGGTTTGGAAGAATTACTGTGTACTGTCTTTTTTTTTTTTTTTTGTGGTGCCTACAAGTTAGAGGACAATGTCTTAGAGAATAGGGATTGCGAAATCATGTTGTGGAAACAGTTGTCACTAAAAAAGACACAATCAGTGAAGTAGGGAACTAATGGCATACTGAAGGGTCTATAGCTGGTCATGTATCAACAGCTGATGATAGATCTCAGTTCATCACATATTCTTGAAGTTGTAGTTACATTGAAATAGATGAGCAGTACTAGCATCTAGCTAGATCAGAAAATACTAATTCCTGTTCTCCTTGCATGTATGTTAATTTAATTCAAAGCACTAAAACATTTTTTTTAAATATTAACAGAGACTTTGGAGAAACCTCGCAATGTCTTTAATTAGTTAACTATGAAGACATTTAATCAAAGTGCTATCTCAGGTAGACAAGAAATGCAGCCTGCAGAAGGACACAAAATGTTCAGTTTCCATGGAAATTTACTCAAAGGGAAAGGGAAGATAAGCACTTCTTTCATAGATAAGGTAGAAAATTTTTTGTAAAACATTGTCACCTAGTCTGCTACCAAAAAATCAATGAAGCACAACTGCTACTTCCTAATTCTGTACCTACAAAGATAAGCAGTGTAAATTTCTAGAGGCAAAGCAAGCAAGGGAAGAGCTCAAAACTATACCTGTTAATAAGTTTGCTTAGTAACAGGTTCAGTTGGCTAAGTGAACCACAGTTTTGGCCAGAGTAAGTCCTATTTTTAGAATGATCACTGTATTCTGCAAGCTTGTCTGTGACTTCACTGGTTAAATCAAAAGATTATCTGGCTTGATGAAAGTCAAAAGCAGATGATGATTTTTTTACTACATCTACCAATATAAATGAGGCTTTTATGAGGGGTTTTTATGGATCTTCATTTTTCACTGATGATATTTGGTTTTATTTAAAAAATCCAGGAGTCCCTAGGTTGACTGGAAACAAATAATCTTTAATAAAGGACACAATTGCTACTTGAAAATATAGACAAAAGAGGATTTTTATTATTTTCTTGTAATCAGTAATGTGTGTATTTTTTTGTATACTTAATATCAGTATTCATTTATTGATTTGCTTCTACTGTGTATGCTTTTTTTGTTGGCTGTCTGGAGTCTGAAATACCCTAAAGGAGTCAGGATGAAGTGTTTTACAAACAAGGACTGCATGATCTTTGTTACTGGTCAGCATCATTAAAAAATATAAATATTTTAGTAAATTAAACAATGTCAATCCAAAGGGAAATGCAAAATTTCATAAGAATAGACTACAAGGGGAGATTAATAAAACTTAGTTTAATTTCAGTGAATCACGGTCCTTCTGAAGTCACGTCTGCTGCCTGCTGGCTATACATTAAATAGCACACTTAACAGAAATCTGCCAGTATCTTTTGTGGCATTGTCACATTTTAAAGGTAAATTCATCTCATGAATATCTTGTTGAATGAAGGCTTTATCATGAAACTTTGGCCCTTCACTCATGTCTTATTTTGTAAGCAAACAGATAATTCCTGGTGACCTTAAGTCACTGGTACAAGCAGCATCGATATAAATCTTCCCTTATTATTTCTTTTCATTATTGCAGCAAAGCAATCATTTATACTCTATTTTCATTTCAGCCTACTGATTTCCAACAAGGATCAGGTGTGATAAACGTCATAATTTCAGCCATAAATGTTAACTCTTACTACTTTGTCAGTTAGAGATTTATTTGCCTCTCACTTTCAATCATGTACATGGTGAGTCTTTCATATGGGGCAATGTCAACATAAATCCATAGTAAGTAATTTGATCTATAATCTTCTTGCGGAGATTTTGCCATTTAAGTTAGCTGCACTGGAAGTATACAAGGTCCTGGGATTTATGTAGCAATTATATTTTGCTTTTAGGGTCTGATCCAGATTACACTGAAGTTAATGTACATTTTATCATGCCAAGAGCAATTGTCTTAAGCCTTTAGGGGTGAATTTATTAAAATAATAATAATAAAAAAAAGAATTAAAGCATGATCTTGCTTCTGTACTAAAGTCGTATCATATTAAGGAGATAATTAGGCTTGCTGAAACATTATGGGTTTGGCAGTCAAATGCAAGAACCATTTCAGAATAAAAATTCTATTTAAAAGAAGCACAAGTTCATTGTTAGTCAAAGAAAAATATTGCTAGGTCAAAAGACTAAGCTGAGAGTTTTGCTATTTTTTTCTTTTTAATCTTTTGGAAAGCATTGGGACTTGTGATAAAACAGATTTGTGTCTACCTGAAAAATACTTCCAGACAAACTTTATAGTCACACTCTATGACTGGACCTTTTCTTTTAGTCTTGTAACGCTGTCACAATATTTAGTAGATATAAGTAATGAATACAACCTGTTTGCATGTCTGTCACATAGCAGATTTGGTGAAAACATGGAGCATCACTTGTACAGTGACAAAAGCCCATTTTATTTCATATCTGCCCCAATGCTGAAATAAATTGTGCAATTACATGGTATTTGGCAAGGAAGGAGTAAAATCTCTACAATGTTGAGGATGTCTTAGTTATAATGTTACTATTTTAGATCATTCAGAATATGTGTGTCACATTTATTCCTGAAATGTTTCCTTTGGAGAACTAAACTACTGTTTTAATTACCTAATGCAAATTCCCCCCAGACTAAAATAAAAACAAGTCAACTTCTCAGATGCAGTTAATGAGAACAAATCAATAACACCATTGTAAAATAGTACTAGCTTCAGGAGACAGCTGCAAGAGTAAATAGGTCCATTTGTTTTGAAATCCTTCCTGAACATCATGACTCATCCTCTGGTTCTATTTTGGGCTCTGTCGTATGTGTGTGTGGCTGAGGTCACACAAGCCAGTAATCCAAGCAACTGAAGCAGTTCGAGTTGTCAAAAAGAATAGCTTATTACGTGGATTTGCTGTATAGAAATGTCTTTTCGTGCTCTGTCTGTTCATAAAAGAATATGAGCAATAATCTGCCTTGGCTGCAATGATTTAAATCTTCTCATTCCAAACTGGAAAGAGCTTCAGATTCCTTCTCTAGGTAATATCAAAACTAACCCTTTACTTCCAGGGAAATAAGGTAAAAATAGTTCAGATGGTTTTTCATTTTATCTGGAAAGCAGGTTTGGAGGGGTCAGAGAAACAATATATATTTAAAATAGAAATAAATTTCTGGGTTTAGATAGTAGCATTTGCTGCAGTAATGCCCTCAGAAGACTAAGAAGATCACTACCTGATTTTTACCCATACATCCTCCAATTAGGAAAATTCAGTACATATGCACTTGATGATGAGCATGATTTTGTGTGCTTTTTTAGCTGAGGTGTCAAATTAGAGGGCTGCAAAGAGTGCAGAACACTAAAGTTCGCTTGCTGGGACATCTGCACAGAGATGTTGAGCCGGGGCTCGTTCAGGGCACATGATGAGTCATCTCTGGTTGGCAGAGAGTGCCGCTCGGCTCGGTGAGCAAACCACTCTGGCCAGAGTGTTACCTGCTTGGAGGGAAGCAGAAGTGTTGGGAATGGAGAGAGAGACACTCACAATATATTCACATAGAAAATGGTGTTGTTTTCTCTATTCATTTGTCCTTTTGAGTGCTGAGGATACTGGTGTACTTTAATACAAGCCTCTGGAGGAAATGATGATAGCTCTTAAAGTCAGACAGTGAGAAGAACAAGGATCCACCAGCTTTAATAGAGTACTGTCAGTGTGCACTCATCACTTCAGAGCAATCCTTGCTTTTAGATTTGACAATTTTGGAATTCCAGGGACAGTAATATGTTATAAACAACAACAACAAAATAAAACCTGTGATCTGACTAGGCAATAAAATTTCTGGGGCAGTTTATGTCTTCCTCAGACTCTAACTTTCAAAGAAAAGTTGGTTGGCAGTTTGGTTTGGGGATTTAGTTGCTGCTGCTGCTGATCATCTTTCTAATTTTTGTCTTTTTATTTAAATTTTTATTTTCCACAGAGCTCCAATGCCCTTCACAGTATGGAGAACTACTAAATCTTGTAAATAAATTAGAGTGGGGATGGGTGTTTCTTGACCAAACACCCACTCTAAATTAGGATGGGGCCAAAACTCGTACCTAGATTTAATCCTTTTTACCAATGGGAATAATATGCAATGGGAAACAAGTCACCTTATGATTAGAAACGGCAGATTCAGCATTCCATCTGCTCTCTGACAAGTTAGGCTCTCTCACTGTCGCTTCCAGGACTTGCTATAAAGGATATCCTGATCCTACCACAGCAAAGCTATGAAAAATAGAAACAATTGGCAATCAGCAGTAAAATAAACAGTATAAGCTTTATGAAGAGTCTTGAACGCAAGGGTATCTGGACACCTTGAAGTCAACAGCTGATGCAGAGAAAAGGGTATTTATCGAACAGTAACATAAAGTCCTTTATGTTTCTTACTTGCTTACTGCACATAACCACTGTGCTTTTGGGTGGACGGCTTTCCGGACTAACTAATGCAGCAAGTGAAGAAACAGTGATTATATTTTTCTATCAACTGTCTGGAGAAGAGGTCTTTCCATATCTTGAAGGAAAACTGATGTTTGCAAAAGATTTATGAACCACATAATCTCCCACCTCTGCTACGTGCAAGTGAAAGTATTGGTGCTGTGTCTTCTAAAATCTGTGTATTTATTTGTCTCATATATTACTGTTACAAGGGACTCTAGTATCTAGAATAGTTCTGGCAAGAAACCTATCAAGAAATCTGAACGTAAATTCTAATTAGAACAAAATATGTTGTTACGATGCTGGAGGTACTAACTATACCCATATTCATTCATCTGCAGAAAAGCGACCTCAGCATACCCAGCAGCATTCTAAAAAGTGAAATGTGCAAAGTATCCAAATGGTTACTAATTTATCTTCATTTTATGGTAGTAGTACCAGGATTATATGCTAATGGAACAAGGACATTTCTTTAACATTAAGTCATCTGGATAACTCCTAGAAACTCATTGGTTTGTTTCTGCAGATATTAAAATACTCTAGAAGGAGGGGTAACCTGCTATGATTCTCCAAGATGTAGTCATCACAGTGAAATGACTGGTTAGTATCATTATATCCTGCTTTAAAATAAGTAAATAAATAGATTTGAAAAAAATCAGAGAGAATATACTTTCTCTAGTGTACAAAAAATGTGAAGATTACCTTGCCTAAATTCCATGTTTGCCAGGCCTGAGATGCACAGATCAACTTGTGTCTACGGCACAGATATAAAAAAGCTCTAGTAATGTAAGCCAGTAGGAGCTTTTGCTTTAGCATTTGGTGAGTTTTTTTGAATCCAGATCATAGTGCTTGCCTACTTCATGGCAAAGCTCTGGCATTTTAATTAATGCAAATCATAGGCAGGTTGCAACAGATGACAACGTGCAATGGAAGCATAAATTGCTGTTGTTTGTTGTTGCTCTCTACTATGGCAATTTGGAAGCTGCAATAGAAAAGAATCTGCTGAATTCTATAAGAAAATGAAAAAGTAGAGATTTTTGCAGAAGTATTGGATGTCAGTTAATAGGCTCATTTTTCTCTCAAGGGAAAATAGATTTCCCTTCTGTAAAGATTTTTTTTATTTCCTTATGGTCTGCAGTACTATAAATTGCATGCAAGGGACTTGGTTGGAATTTACAAATGACTATAGGCTTTTATTGTGTTTTATGCACTTGTCAAACTAGAATGGCTACTGTAACTGAAGTAATATAGTAGTCATTTTCTACACAATTTGATTTAAGGAAATCAAATATCTGATGAGAACTTATTACAGGACTGAGCATTAATATTATTTCCTGCTCTTTTCTGGTTTAATACCTCCCTTCAAACCCAAAGTTCATTGACATTCTCCCAGTCACGCTCAAGATTATTAATTACGTGATCATTATTACCTACCTTCAACTCACTTTTGGGGAATTTCCACTCTCAGACAGTGACAGTGTTTGGAAAATCCTTCAACAATTTTCAAGTTTTGCAAAAATATGTAATAATTGTTTCTCCGGCACAATCCAAAGTTCTGGGTACTAATGAGACACCCTGTCACTCCCACCATTGCCCCGCGTGAGGAGCTGCAGTGTGCAGGGCAGCACAGCTGTAGCTTTGTTCTGTGTTGCTGATGGTAAGTGAAGTTTCTAAGTTTATCATGGGCCTCCAAACCACTCTTATCCTTTTGATGTGTGACTTTTAGTCCAATTCACTTAAAGCTATTTCTTGAGATGGATTTGTGCTAAAAATAAGGGTCATTGAACCCAAATGTGCCAGAATTCTATAGGTTTGATTTGCAGGGAACATGCCTTTCTGCACTGCCAACTTTGTGATTTTAAGATGAAGTCTCCTGACATTTGCTGTTTAAGTAAATGACCTGTCACTTGAAGATTGGTGATTGTAAGACTGTCTGATTTCATTTAGGTGAAATCTCTAAACCTTTAACTTCATGGCAAAGTTTAAAAAGTTATTCTGACTTCACTTTATGTTTTCGAAAACAAAGATGGAAGCTTTCAAGTTAAAAAATAATTTGTCTTTAGGACTTTTCTTTTGTGCTTGGCAAAACAACGCATTGCCTCTACTGTCATTTTTGTCACTGTTGTCAGTGAAACAACAATGACAGCTGTTGAAAATTGCTTTAAAGATCTCTTAGATTACTACTTGTTATTAAGTCAGGCTGTAAATTATAAGAGTTTGCAACATATTGATTAAACAGCTGACCTGAGGATCTCTATGTGAAAATCAGTGACATTAGATTTTTCAGAAACTGAATGAAATGAAAATGCATTGGGTTTGTCAGATGAGCTCTTTGTCCTGGACTAAAAATACCCTATCTATAATAATGTAAGTAGTTTTAAGCATAAAGAAACTAGGCTACAGATGCCTGACAGGAATAAACACAGTAAGGTGTTGCAAGGAAAAGAAAACTGAGACTATCCAAGTAGTTTTCGTCAAGCAGTATCAGTTTCAGAGGTCTGATTAGCACTGAGGAGCCAGAACTCTTAGTGCTGACACAATGCAAAGAGAGGCTGCCATGTTGTAATAAAATAATTTTCTGCTCCAAGGAAACTGATTTTTTTTCCTAGAGATGTTTTACTATTTCACAGAAACAAAACAGTAAGAAGTGCGAGATGCTGCACTGTATATGCACACTCTGGCTATACTAACTTTTGACAGATTCTCTGTAATTATTTTCTACAACTTCCCTCTTCCTAATCACTAAACTTTGAATTCCAGAAGTAGCTGGCAGATGCCTCCTGGATGCAGAAAAGGGCAGAAAGAACCCCTGCCTTCTTTAAAGAGGTCAAACAGGGAAACATTCGAGTTCAGAAGGGAATTCCTCTATCAGAGTTATAAACCAGCATGAAGTTAGTATTGAAGAATGCTTGTGTATTTGACCCTGCAGGGTAACCGTTTGGGTACTTAACCAAGAGAGAAAAGACCTTGTTCAAGATGCATGCTCTGTGGGGATATGTGAATGTATTATGCCATCCCTGAATTTTAGAAATAATTACTTTATTTTTAAAACACCAAACCAGATACAAGTAGGTTTTCCCCTTTCATATAAGTTCATATGAAACTCATGACTTTCACATGAGTTCATAGGTCATAAGGCTGGGATATTTCCTCTTTGATATCATTTAACCTTCTATCAATTGAATTTTAGAATATAGCTCAGACATTTTTAAGTCAGAATCTTACATTTGAGTTGATAATACTCATTCTGTCTCAAACCAACAGTGAGACTTTATCTCCTCCACTGCTTTGTACCAGCTTCAGTCAGCATGTCATGGCAAATCTTACCTTGTATTGGCAGCAAGGCCACACTGCTAAAGGGTAGCAAGGGGACTATTCTGTTTCAACCACTGTCATTCTAAGCTGTCCCCGAATTTCCTTGCCTTCCTGCAGACTCCAGAAACAGAAGGGTTTCTTAACCTCACTGGTAGCTGGCAGCCACTTCACAATACCAATAGGGTGTTCAGATAGTATGTTCAGCAAGTACAAACTGCCTCATTTCAGTATTAAATTACTTCTAGCTGGTAGCTGGACAGTAATCAAGCCATGGCAATGCAGAAAAGACAGACTTAAGACTTCATGACTTGCTCATTCATATTGCCAGATATTTTTCTGGGTTTTTTAACAATCATCAGGAAGTGTATGATATAATACAATGTAATTTAAACATTTCTTCCTCAAAAAGTTTCAACCTTCACCAATGGCCCAATCACTACTTTTTTTGAACTCAGTAGAGTGTTGAAACAGCAGAAGTACAATGCAAAGTAATTATATAGCCTAACTGTAGCAGTGTTTGGCATGTACTGGAAAATCACCTAGAAATGCTTTTTTCTTCAAGCCTCTTGTCTTGGAGTGCAGAGAGTCTAGCATTTGGATAGGATGTGTCAGTAGGCTTTGTAGGTCAGACCTATGTTCTTAGTCCATTAAAAACCAAAATATATTGGAGGTTTTCCACCTTTCCATTTCATACTTATTTTGTAACTTTTTTCCTCGTATTTTCTGTGTGTGTTCCCCTTTCTCTTATTTACCTTCTTCATTTTCACTCCCCTTTTCTGTGCATTTCAAGCTTTGATTATATAATAGAATTTTTTCTCATAGCAGAGTTAAGCTGGAATTGAAATAAAAATGTTTTCTCACTTCTCAGAAATAGAAAATGGCCAGGAGGTATGCACACTACCTGTGACCAGAAAATAATTGAAATGGTAAGAGATGTAAATCTGGAGATCGAACACTTCGAAGTGTCTGTACAGGTAGTGCTAAAAGACCACATCTGAGGAAATCTCTCACTGCATTGCTGAGAAGAAAATATTGAAACATTAGCTTTCAAGAAATGTTGACTGTGGGAAAGGAAATATTCTGTGTTGGAAACAGAAAACCTGAAGATTGTATTCGTAGAAATGTAAGGAGGGGGAGAAGACTGAGAATGATGTTGTGCTTCATGAAAAAAATTCAAATGTCCCTCTGGAGAGAATCTGCATCTGGAGCATTTCACCAGCATTGCACTTTCATCCTCTTTCCCCAGTCACCTTTTTCTTGCTCAGTCTGGTTGACAGTCAGTGCAGTATTGTGGAGAAATAAGAAACAGATTGTGTTCACTATGCCAGAGCAATAGGCTCACCAGCTACTCAAGGGAAAATTATGAGGGAGGAAAAGAAAGAAGGAGCTGGTGATATAAAAGGAACTGACATACAAAGGGACAAGTGGAATAAGAATATCAGCATTCCTTACTGTTAATGAACAATGAGCAGAACGCTGATTTAAGACAACTGTTTTTCTAAAGTCACCTTTACAGCTAGCAGGTGATGCTATTTAAGAATGCACATACACCTGCATTTAAAATATGCTGCTAATCCAGCAACACATATACAACAAGGTCTTGTTTCATTATTTGAATAAAAAAGAGAGTGGCTTTAGTAAACATAGAAAGTGTTCCAATATTTTTGTCTGAGCTGATCCTTTTGCTCAGCTTTTTCTCAACTGATGCCTGCCCTGTGATCAGAAAATAGTATTTTTAGTGTATTATAAATATGTTATTTACTCCTTTATTTTCAGAAAAGATCTTAATGTATTCTTCGTGAATGGATGTGAGTGCTATAGGAAAATTAAGTGTTTTTCCAAAAGAAGTCATAAATACTAAATTCTGCACCAAGCAGCCACTAGTTCTAACATTCGAAAAAAAAAGTAAAAATTGGTACTGAAAAGTGCTATTTTCCTTCAGAAAGGCAGGTGGTTGTTACTTACAGACCTGATGCTGAATCTATGTAAAACTTCATTATGAGATATTTTTTTAAACTCCTGGAGGAGCTCAGGAGCAAAGGTGACTAAAATATTAAGTGTTCACAAGGACTGGAAAAGAGAACAGCCTGCAGAAGACCCTGAGGCAATGCCAGCATTGCCTTTGTAACCCAGGAGATACAGTGCCACTGGGGAGATCATTATGCAGAGGCTAGGATTCAAAAGCTTCACAACACCTTATAAAGAAGTAGCAAAACAAAACTATGGCAGAGACAAACCTCTAGGCACAGCCTGTATTGTCTCAGAAATAGGTAATCCCCTGCTTTCCCAATCCCCTAAGAGATCAATTATGGAATTCTTTTGAATAACAAGACATAAGTCAAATTTCAGTCTCAGCTGCTACCTTACCTAGTATTTAAATTCAGTCCTCAGAAAGCCTAGCTTACAGCAGAAGCTGTGGAGCACGAAGGGTCAGATAAATTTATAACTTATAGTTTGCAGTGCTCTGGCTTGGCATGAGTGATGTAGGTACCTTGCACAGAAATGCTTTAAAAATCTCCTTGACTCTCGTATTACTGGTTCGAGGCACATAATTTCCATCCCATCATTTTTAGGTGATCTAACTATGCTGCTAAAGAGACAGTAACAGTTTGGTGTAGGGAGTCCCAGGCTGGCAATAGCTTTTGGGCTACTCCCCACCTCCCACTGAGGCAGCGGGTGGTGCTCCCCAGTGCCCACAGTCTGCTGCTGTCCTGGGCCACCCCGGAACGGGCTACAATGGCACATCACCCAGCCTGGAGCTCCGCCTGGAAACAAACATTTTCACATGAATTACAGCTCTAGGAGATGCTTTTAATTAGTGCCATTTCTTTGTAGCTGATGCTGTTTGATGGTCCAAATGGACTGTAAAACTTTGCTTAAGACAGAGGCCATTGGACAAGAATGAGGGGCAAATGCCAAGTCTGGAATATCTAGAAACCTTGTATTGAATTTCTGTTAGGCCAGGATGACAGCAGGTGATAGATTTTCTTATTTTTCACCTCTGACAAAAAAGAAGTCTTTTTTCTGCAGAACTTCCAGATTCCTGGTTCTACCTCAAGAAGTTTTTTCTCCATTGGTTAGTGATGGAGCATGCTGCTTTTTCATTTAACAGTGAGACAGCACTTAAGGAATGGACAGTACTTTCTGGATCCCTTGGCTCAGAGCCTGTTATGGTTTGACTCCGGCTAAATGCTGAGAGCACACACACACAGATTCAAAATTTCTCAGAGAAGGAAAAAAAACCCTTGACTTCTGTATAAGGACTACAAGTAACTCTTTATTAACTATTTCACAAGCAAAACAGGCTCTAACTTAGAATATTAAGTATTCACTACTACTACTACTAAAATCAAAGCTTAAGAGTTTAAGAGTGAGAAGTTTAATAGATGTTACAGACACCTTTCTCTCCCCACCCCTCCCTTTTGAGATCTTTCTCCTTCCCCCAGCAGCATGGGAAGGCAGGAGTGGGGGGGTTACAGTCAGACGTTGTCTTTGCTGCTGCTCAGAAGAGAGAGAGTCCCACTCCAGCTTTCCTCGTGGGGTCTTTTATTATACTGACAACAGCTTATTCAGGTATTGTTGTCACGTAAGTCACTTTACCATAGGTGCAGTCATTCAGGTGCTGCTTGGCTGCTTCAGTGTGGGTTCTTACAGGCCACCAGTCCTCCCAAGAAACGCTGCTCTGCTACTCCAGAATGGGTTTCTTCTTCCCGTGGCCTACAGGACTCTATCAGGCCCCCACTCCAGACATAGACATCAAACATCCCACAGGACCACAGCCTCTCTCCTCCAGCACTTATCTGCTGCAGCGTGGAGTCTCCCAGTCTTTCCACGGATTGTAGGCGAATCTTCTCTCCCTATAGGTTCTCCACAGGTTGCTGGGGCTCTATTTCAGTGTTTCAGGCATCTTCTCTGAGCTTGGTGTTAATCAAACTTCTCACTCTCCTCTCCCTTAAGTGGCCATGATGTTCTGCCCAGCCTTTCTTGCTCCTCTCCTTCTTAAATATGTTATCACAGAGGCATTGTTGGCTGACCTTGGCTAGCTTGAAGCCAAGAAACCTCCAGCAGCTTCTTAAAGAAGCCTCTCTCATAGCCCCCCCAGCTAATAAAAAACTCTGGCTACTTAAAACCACAACAGAGCCTTTTCCTTTTTCTGCTATGCTAAGGTATTAGCACACCATGCAGTCTCTCTGACTATATTTCAACTAGTGTTTGCAAGCAATGTATGAAGGAACAGCACTTGTGGCATGAAGAAAATTTAGGGCAAGAAAGTAGCAATATGCATACACAGCTTGTTTTCAAGAACATTCCTACTTCTTGCTGAGAAATCCTTTTGCAGAATGGACAGACTTGGACTAAGTTGCTAGAAGAAAAATATGTACCATTTCATGCTTGCTTTTTTAAAAAAAAGAAAGTTAGAGTTTACCTTGACAGGAGACAGCTGACAGTGTGGGTCACAAGCCCTGCAGCAGTTGGGCTGGCAGGCCAGTGTGATGGCACAGCAAGGGCTCTCTGCCCCAGTCTCATTGGTGCCTACACCCCTGCTTACACCCTGGCACCTGGGAATCTCACAGCAATCATTCAGAACCAGGGTGAGAGATTATGTTTTTTTCTCTGAAATTCAAAACTGCAGCCAATAAATTAATCACTGTAAAATTCATAAAGGTTTACAGAAATTTTCTAGGTGAAGTATTGATGTATGTGAAGGTGTTGAATTAAAAAGCAAAGAATTTACTATTTAGACCTCTTTTATTGGTAATGCTTAACCAAAATACTCTTTGGAGAATGAGGTAATTAAAACAAGTCAGATCATGCAGAATAGAGTGATGGTGTGTGAAAGGTTAATATTTGGTACTGAGACTGTCAGAAACATCTCAGCCAGAACTGACAGTTTTATAGCAACTTAGAAAATACACCTTTACTTTGCTCAGCAGCACTTCAGAGCCTTCATATATCAATTGGCCCAGAAGGAAAATGTGAACATTATTGTTTTGTCTAAAAAAACCAAGTCTGTTCCAATAAGCTTTCCAGCTAAAATTAATGGGACTAAAATGACATGTCAAAATCATTGTGTGCTTAATATCAGTGTGATGGTCACTTGTTTTTGTTTGGGTCCAGACAATGGCAAACATTTATAGAATGTGGCGTCCTTGTGAAATTCCACGGTTTTGGAACATAGACAAACTCAGTAATAGAGAAATGCATATGATTTATGACCAGTACTTGAAATAATATTTCAAAAGTATTGGCAAAGGTCAAATGCTTATACACCCCTATTCCATCTTGTTTTCTATGGAAGATGTCAGTATATGTTGCTGAAGTCCCAGTGTGGTATATATGAGTCCACTTGTGTCATTGCACAGATCTTTCAAACTTATCACTGACCAAATAATTTTTATGGAGGTCACTGTGGTTTATGAGGAAGCTACGCCAATTCCAATCGACAGATATTAAGCTCAACAGAGTGCAAGGCATTTTCTTTTGCATTACAGCTAAAATCTCATAACCACCTCTATCCGAAAGAAATATGAGCTGTTAACAGCTTTGAGGCAAAACCTCATAATAATAACTTTTTTGTGTAACATTTTTCATTTCAGGACTGCACAAAGCATTTTGATTCATGGAATTGCTTTTAAACCAAGAGAAATAACGATTTTGGTCTCCTCCAAAGCACAAATCTGAAGTTCTTCTACAGTGCCTTGTAACTTGGGAACACTGTAGTAACCTTGAGAGACCTACATCTGTCAGGTTACATCACATTTATTTTGCAAATAGCGAAATTGTGATATTCTGTTAACTGGCTAACTCTGAACACACAACAAGAAATGCAGGCCTCAAAATAAATTGAGATTAATCTAGGAATTAATTATTTTAGCAGCTGCAAAATGCTTAGCTATTTTCAGACATGCATTTGATAGGGGAAAAACAAGCTTCTGAGCAGAGTACCTTCTTTAAGTCTCAAGACTTAAACTTAACTTGTGTGAACAGAATTAACTGTCTTTAACTGAAGGTGTAAGAGCAGTGACAGACACATGCTACTAATAAGTTCGGGATTTGACTATAGGATTTGGTGTCACAATGTAACACAGAGGAGGTTTAGTTTCACCTTGTCACATACCATAACAAGCTTGGTGGTGATGAAAAGTCAGAAATATTACATTTCGTTGCCATGAAAAAATAATTAAATAATAATAAAAGAGAGGCTCATCAAAAGGCAACAAAAGAAAGTGGAGATTCAATATTGTTTATTTTCTGTGCTAATAAAGGGGAACTTTCTATTGTTTTCATAATGCATTAATGAGCAGAGCTGTGTGAATAAATATGGAGCAATTCAAGCAGAATGACAGGTATAAAGGGGTTGTTCCTTTAAAAAAATTCTAATAGGAATGGTTAAGTTATAAGGTTTATTTTTATCTACAGTGCTGACTTTCTGAGATGCAGTGCAAGATATGCTGTTCAAAGTTAGATCAGTGAAACACTAACTGGATCCAGTTCGTGACTAAACCAAACAGAGTTACTGTATCGTTCACTAGCTATAGGAAAAATTAGTAACATCAACTCAAGTTGTGTGTAAGTTTTTTAGACTTGGTTTTAGATGCTAGTGGTAATAGCTATGTAAGATGTATAATAACCCAAACTCTGCTAAATTCTTAGTCTAAAGCTTTATTTATAAGTCTCCCTACAGATTTCTAAAAGAGTTGCATGGATGTGTTTTTAGCAGGATTTTTTAATCTATTTTCCTTTTGTAAATTTTATTTTTTATGTTATTACTTTATCAAATTAAAGGATTTTAAATGCCTGAATCTAGTGATAAGGCTAGGACTTGCAAGGAATGATTTTTCACTGTTTTGGGAGAACTGTTGTTTCTTTAGTATGGATTTGCTTTCTCTTTAAGTCAATATCAAAATTATCAACTTAATTAAGAAAGATAATAGTTTATTTCTCTAGCAGTGCAATATAGCACTTCTATAAGAACTCCTCATATCTATTTAGTCTTCTGAGAAATGTTTGTTACGCTTTGAGTCAGGTCAAAGTGTATTGGCAGAAAGACTCCATCCTGTTAAAGGATGTCTTTCATTGTAGCATTAAGTAGATGAAAAGAGTGTTCCTATAGGATCAGCTTGTTGTTTAGCGAGTTTCTCATCATTCTTGAATAGATAGACTTTTCTAGATTTACTGAAAAAGCCAAGGAAGCAAAATAAAATTACTCTTTTTTTTTCATCTTGGGCACTTAGAGCCACTTGAGATCAGTCTGCTGTCTTTTATCATGGCAATGCATATTGTCGCACACTCCACCAAAGGAATTTGTTAAGATTTTTTTCACCTGAATGGTAGAAATAGTGAATAACTTTCTTTTCATATTACTGTTGTGGTTTTAAGTAGCCAGAGGTTTTTATTAGCTGAGGGGGCTATGAGAGAGGCTTCTTTAAGAGGCTGATGGAAAGTTCTTAAGTCTGAGTTAGCCAAGGCCAGCCAACAACACCTCTGTGATAACATATTTAAGAAGGAGAAGAAAAAAAAGCTGGGCAGAACATCATGGCCACTTAAGAGAGAGGAGAGTGAGAAGTTTGATTGGAGGGAACCTCCAACCAAGGTTGGAGGGAAGGAGAAAGAGAAGATGCCTTAAACACTGGAATAGGGACCCAGCAACCCACGGAAAGACTGGAAGATTTTCACGCTGGAGTAGATACATGCTGGAAAAGAGCAAATACGTGCTGTGGTCCTGTGGGATGTTTGATGTCCATGTCTGGAGCAGGGGGCCTGATGGAGTCCTGTAGGCCGTGGGAAGAAGAGACCCACGCTGGAGAGGACCGGTAGCCTGGGGAGACCCACGCTGAAGCAGCCAAGCAGCACCTGAATGACTGCACCTATGGTAAAGTGACAACAATACCTGAATAAGCTGTTGTCTGTAATAAAGTCTAAGAAGCAGTTTGTAACAGAGTATTTTCATAGAGGAGACCCCACGAGGAAAGCTGGGGTGGGACTCACTCTCTTCTGAGCAGCAGCAAAGACAACATCTGACTGTACCCCCACACACACACTTGCCTTCCCATGCTGTTGAGGGAAAGAGAAAGATCTTAAAAGGGAGGGGTGGGGAGAGAAAGGTGTCTGTAACATCTATCAAACTTCTCACTCTTAAACTCTTAAGCTCTGATTTTAGTAGTAGTAGTAGTGAATACTTAATATTCTAAGTTAGAGCCTGTTTTACTCATGTGAGGTAGTTAATAAACAGTTGCTTGTAATCCTTATCACAGAAGTCAAGGGGTTTTTTTCCTTCTCTGAGAAATTTTGGATGTGTGTGTGGGCTCTCAACATTCAGCCAGAGTCAAACCATAACAATTACTGACATTTCTTTCAAGATGATTCTGTTATATTCAAGCTAAAGTACTACGTAATTGATTTTTAGGCACAAAGAGGTTCACAATTTCCCATGGATTCAATGATGTTAGGATGCTTGCCAAACAAGAGTTTATTCTTTTTTTTCCCCCCTTGGAGTTTCGGTGTTCAAATTTTGCTTAGTTAGTGCTGTATTGATTTTAGCTGCTGAGTGACTTCTGATTATGGACACATGTTCTAATACTGGGGGAGGGAAATGAATATATCAATTTTGGGTTTTTGCTCTAATGGCTAGGAAACCGTGAAAATTAGAGATAAGTTGTGTTAGTGAGATTTCAGGGACAAAATGTTAGCTTCAAAGCATTCATCTTATTTTTAAGCATAGCAACATAAGTTCAAACTAGTGAAGTCTTTCATCTAGAGTCTACATTCATGGCTAGTACTCTCAGACACTAACCTACCTGCTAAAAAGCTTTCTGCAGTTAATTTCAGCACTGCACAAATGTACACTGGAAACTATTTACTTCAGGTAACATGGTAAATTGTACACTGAGCACCTGAAAAAAAGAAAATTTGAAGCCTGCCTTTGTGGTTTACTGTAGTTATAGAATGACAAAATTAACAAGAAGTTCAGGATCACACAGTGGATAGCAGGTACATCACCCAGATATGAACCTTGAATTGCCAAGTTTTTCACATTCCACCTTTACTTTTACTGCTGCTACTGGCAAAATGCTATTACTGCTTTTTAGAATTACATGACAGTTCTAAAAGATTTACTGATGAGCAACAGGATGAAACCAAAACCTTCCTAAGGTTTCTCTCTTACTTCTGAATTACTGAATTATGAGATTTAACCCAGAATACCGAGGACTTCAATTGTAAGGAAACTCAGGTTTCATGTGAGTCATGAAAGTGTAGAACAGCCAATGACTCAGATTTCCTGGTCTGAATTGTGACACACCTTGCTTTGAACTGAAGGCTTCTTGCTTCTCATCTGAACATCCAAAGTACAAGACAAATAGTATCTGTGATAGATCAGTTGTTTTCACCAAAAAAAAAAGCTTTCTGCAGTTTCAGTGTCTCTCCTTAAGAAGACTTGAATACTATAGAGTTGGGATTTGACAGACTTTTTTTCTGTACTTATTTTGGAGGGCTTGGGGGATTGTGTTTTGTTTTGTTTTTTAATTCAGATTTTACTTTTATTTTATTTTATTTTTGGTCTTATTATGCATAGACATGCTGGAAAAGATGAGGGCATCCCATACATCTCTGACTTTTGCAGAAATAGACTCTTCCACTCTCTTACAGATGTCTATCATGTTGGAGAAACAAGCTGTTACTGTGATCCTCAGACCTCAGCTTTGATCTGGCTTCCAGAGCTCACAGGTAGTTTGTCCAGACCACTATGGAAAATAAGTATAAATGAGTATAACCTGTCAGGTATTTTGTGTTTCTGGGGAATGCAATGCAACTTTCAGTACTCATTTCATATCTGTGTGGAACTTCCAAGAGCTAACTTAGACATCTGTAATTTAGACTAGCTCACCATCTTCCAGTGGCACATAGCCAACTAACAGAACAGAAATGGTAGGTAGCCACATATATAAGAAATCTTATGTGAAAGCAAAACACTAGTAAAGCATGCAATAGAGCTTTTGAAGTTCTTTGTGTTTGTCTGTCCACACCAGTTCTTGTCACAATCCACTCCATAACTCTACCATGACATGTCAGTACTCTTAAAGGAGTTTCACTGTGTGAAGGTTATCTGATCTAATTTAAAAAAAAAGAAAAAGATGTGCAACACACTTATCAAAGAAGGTACTAGATATAAAAATTAGGCAGAGGTAAGGAAAATTACTTAAAATATGAAAACTTCACTTAATTATCAGCTGCACTACTGAGGAAATAATCTTCCTTGTATCTTATTGTTGATGTTCTTTGTAACATCTAGGAAATCCAGCTATGAATCCATAAAGGCAATCAAATATTGTATGAGATACCTCATTTTATAAAAGGAATATATTCTTGTTCCAGAGGAGATAGCAATGTAATAATTAGACATCTAAGAGACAGCAGACATAGGGATATAGAGAGAGCAGTCCAAGGGAATTGTTAGATGTAACCACTCACTCATCAAAAATATCAGCCAATGTGCTAGCAGAAAGAGCATATTATGACACCTGATTCCTTTTTCTTAATATCAGATCTGGAAAACCAGAAGAACAAGCTTCTCTAAAGTTCTTTTGAAATCATGTTACAGAAACAATCTTTCCACTTCCCTTCTTTTTTGAGTCAACTGGGAAAGTGCTTTGGGAAAGCCTTTTCCAAACTACTCTAATTGCCTGTTCATATGAATACAGCTTTAGAAAACAAAAGTTTAGTCACTCTAGAGTGTCTTTGCTCATCTTAAATAATCTAAAAGGCCAGTGAATACATTTTACAGATTCGTATGTCATGAAATCACTTGATTGTGGAAAAACAGGGTTGGAAAAGATGGGAAAAGATCATCAGTCCCATTTCTCTGCTTGAAGGAAGGACCAGCCAGGTGTGTGGCATTTTAAATACAAAGATTGCACAGCCTCCTCAGCAGTGGGTTCATCCTCGCTAGTAGGTTACTCCTGAGAATGAACCCCCACATTTTCTGCTGCAAGTCAAGCTCATCCAAGTGCTCTGACTGCTCCTGCTTTAGTAATATATTCTGGCACACTGTATTACAACAAAACTGAGCAATGATCAGAAGGAGGTGCATCAACTTTTAAATATGTTCTCTTTTAACACAGTTCATTTTTTTGCAGGTAGGAACACTGATGCAAATAGAAAGTGAGGGACTGACAGCATTCTTTAAATTAACATGTTGTTTTAATTGATGGGCAATTGAAAAATAAATTAGGGAAAAAGAAAATGTAGCACCTAATCTACTATCTAATCTGCTAATACTAATACTGCTAATCTAGCACCTAATCTGCTAGTACTATGATACTTCAGATAATTGCAGTATTCTAATTGTATTTTTTTTAAGTAATTAAGCAGAATTAAAGTTTTCCAAAATAATTGTTATTGATGATAATCATATCTTCCCCCAGAACTGTAGATTCAATACCCATGTATCCAGTTAGAAACATATCAAATTAAACTAGACAGAATCTTTCCCATAGTTTTTGACAACAACTCTGCAAAATTTTGTGCTGAAGTGAAGGCTGGAAAGCTTAATGGAACATACCAGTTTGACAACAAGTGATTTTTATCTGGCAAAATGGCTTTTATATAATGCCCAAAAAGTTCATCTGGGATTCTTTTTCTGAACCCAATGTAAATGCTTCTGCAAGAAGTGATTTTTTACACATTTGTTTTGGCGTTAAAAATTAATTTATATTAAATAAATTATTTAGAAACATGACAACCTAAGGTTGATATACAGTATATATGTATAAATACTTCATTGTAGTGAATCGTACAGATCTGATGGTAGAGGGTCAATTTAGCAAAGCATTTTGAGGATGAGCATAAAAATTTTTAATTTCAGTGAAGTTAAGCTGAATTGCACACTGAATCTTAACACACTTGTAATTTGGTTAATACACGTTTTGCAGTGAGGAGAATAAAACCTGCCATTTAGCCTAACTCAATTTGTCAAGAGCAAAGGTAAATAATTTGCTTCTTGCACCTTTCTACCAACTCTATGCTTCTTCTCTAGAATAAAAGAAAAAGCTGCTGAAGGGGGAGAAATCCACCACATCCAAACTGTCAAACACTTGGTATTCAGCCTCTATGTCTGCTAACTTGAAATAACGAAACAGACAGTGTTGTCTTCTTCCCAGTACTAAAAGGGCAGAATAGGGAAACAATGACTATCCCAGGCTTTAGGCTGACAAGGAAATGGGAGAGACAAGCTCAATGTACTCCTCTACTTCAGAGTTCCTCAGGTAAATAATTTTTCCAGCTGTAAAGCAAGGATGAATCTAATTCTCCGTTCCTTGAAGTGTTATGGAAAGATATATTATGTAGCAGATGCTCAAGAAAGACTAGACTGGTCATCTGAAAGGTTTAAAAAAGATGTTCAGTATGATGCCTTCTAGAAACTTAATACTGGGTAATAGTTTAACCTATCTGAAAACATTCTTAGAACTCATTGTTGGTTAGATCTTTAAGGAAAGGAATATGTTAAAAATTAAAAGAACAGCAGTTAGATATTCATTGCAATTTAATCCACTGAAGAATAGTAAACGACTTCATGTCACCAGTATAATGTTACCAGGGTGGGCCAAACCACGGATTCTGATCAAGCCTCTAGCAGACTAAAGATGTAAATTGACCATTTTTAAAAGAACACTTTCTGAAGCACATTCTTTTAAATTTGTTTTAAATTAGTGATTCAAAAACATCACAGTTGAAGTCATTAATACATCTTGAAAATCTTAGTCTTGGCTTTAGAGCAGATCACCGTATTCTGATGAATCCATTGCATTCAAAAAGCTGTTTATAAACTCTCCTTCAGAAGCATGGGACATGATAGTTAAGAGAAACAATTTCTACAGCATAAGTCATGGGGATAAGTTTCAGCTTAGACACAAATTCTGGTACAGTAAAGATCTGAAAAATGAGTACAGAATAGAAAGGCTGGCTCAGTGTTAACCTTGTGAAATTAAATCAATACTGTAATACAGACCCTAGAGCTGAGACAGCAACACCCTTCCTGAGCACCCCTACTTCCTGTATGCTGCAGCACATTATGTGAATCCTGCTTTTACCATTACAGGAAAGAATTTAAAAATAGAAATGAGATGCAGTGGTTACCTTGGGTCTAGCTTTTGGAAAGGGAGGATGCTACAGACATCAGAGAAAAAATTTATCCTTTCCTTCTAAATACATTGAGTGAGAAAGAGATCTTGCACTAACTATGTCAGCTGTATTCTGACACTGCACTGGTAAAACTCTCACTTTTGCAATCTCCTGGCAAGTTTAGAAGCCCAAAAGTAGGACCAGACCTGCATACTTGATGCAGAATGCAATGGACTCCCTTTTGGCTCTGAGATTCCAGGATTTTTCCAGTGGAGTTGCATGAATAACTCTGTGGTTTGGCTTGTAGTGGCTCAGTGATTGATCAAACAGAATTATTAGGTGGACCAAAAAGACTTTTTTTTCTAGCTAAAACTAATTAAATAAAAAAAATAAAAAACCAAACTAAACCTCTGCATGTCACATTTGTTATTTTCCACTTTGAAAGTCATGTTTCTTTAATAAATATCTAAATGAATATTTAAATTAGCCAATTGGATTCTGTTTAGAAAATGTCAAAAATATTCTGATACTCCAGGAGGTTTTTTATTATCCCTCATTGTTGTTTTTCCTAAAGTCCTCCTAAATTTTTCTTAATCTTTTGCATTATTGAGAAAAGGAGATCTTATTAAATAAACCACCCCCCTTAAACTTGTGCCTAGCTCTATTCAATGGTCTACTAAAAATGCATGTGAGTGTTCAGTCCAGTCTTTAAAATCATAATCAACATCACAGTTAAGCAAGAAATCACTGTCAAACCTGATTCCATTGTTGCCAGTCTTGTCAAGCAGCTCAAAGACTGAGTGGACTGGGCTAATTAGGCATCTGGAACAGGCTCAATTCTTATCTGTAAAATTTTGCTCATCAGAATGACACTAGGGAGGATGAAGGATGGTAGAGCTTTTTCTTTTGCCACATGAGTCTACTGTGTTATTTGTTACTTAATTTCATTAAAACATAGAGATGTACTGCATGGCAACCTGATGATTTTAAGAATCATAGTGAAACTATAACAAGATAATCCATGATTTTGAAGACTAGAATCAGAGTTCAACTCTGATACATATTGAAATCATTAGACTGATTTTCAATTTGCCCAGTCAGAATTATTTTTCTAAATGTAACTAAAAGCTCCATATAATGTAATCAATATTTTAAATATCATTACGGAAATAGTAGTGGTATATTAAAATGCTATAAATAAACATTAAGAAATCATGTTTTAAATCACTGAAATTTGTTGTCACTTTTGATAATTCTACAAATAGGCACCTTTAATACAGATTTTGGATTCTAAAATTAAGTTTCTATTTTGGCCAGAGATTCTTTCTTCTGTCTTCTTTCCTGTTATCATAAGCATTAGTTTATCAAAACTTCATCTCTCTGCTTACATATTCACTTCTACTTGAACTGATACACTCCAGTAAGTCAATGCTGAATTCAAATCTATCTTTCTGTATAGCTGTCTGATTGTTTTTGTTAGAAAAATTCTCTAATTTGCAATTATATTCTGATTTATCAGACAGCATTTCTACAACTTTTTTTTTCTAAATTTGAGAAATTATTTTCAATGGCTTCTAGGCAAACCTCACATATTCAAAAAAAGCAGCTGAAAGTTCACCAAAATTATTTTACAATTATGTGGCTTCTTCATTATCTTTTCTCAGCATGTGGCAGAAACTTAAGATGTTTAAGAGGATATCAAGACTGCCAAATGTTTTCTATACCAACACTTGTCTATCACAAGAGTTTCATAATCATAAAACAAACCTTGGAGAAAATGAGACTGGAAAATACATTTTTTTATATACTTTATACTTACCCTGTGGCCTTTCCCTTTTAGATATGCACTTCAGATATATTTTCTACCCTTTCTTTTGCAACCACTTGGTTTCTAAAAGAACCATACGGCTTCCCCTCAAGGTCCTTCACCATCTCTGTTGCTCTCCTTTGGACACTCTCTAATAGCTGAATATCTTGCTTATATTGCAGTGCCCAAAACTGCCACAATATTCAGGGTGAGGCCTCACCAGTGCAGAGCAGAGTGGGACAATCCCCTCCTTTGACCATCTGGTGATGCTTTGCTTGATGTCCCCCAGGACATGGTTGGCCCTCCTGGCTGCCAGGGCACTGCTGACTCATATTCAACTTGCTGCCAACCAGGACCCCCAGGTCCCTTTCCATGGCACTGCTTTCCACCATCTCATTCCCCAGTCTGTACTTACTACTTACATTGCCACATCCCAGGTGCGAAATCTGACACATTTCCTTGTTGAACTTCACATGGTTGGTTGAAGACCTGAGAGTTAACTGCTTAAGGTGTCTATGATTATTATTAACTAAATAACACATCACCAAGAAACTATTAACTTTCTAAACTACTATTTATCTAAAAAACAGACCAATATTACCAGAAGTATTGAGTTACCATTACACCACTGTGGAAAACACTTGCAAGTCACACACAAAAACTATTCTTTCCCTTTCTTCGTTTAGTGTTAGGATGCAAGTCTTTTCCTGCTTAATTCTCCCTGTCATGTCATGGAATACACTTGATGGGGAGCCCAGTGGGCTGTCTAAGGGGTTCTCCCCAGTATTCCATGAGACTTGGATGTGCAGGTCATCTTCACTAGACATTATCTGTGCTCGTGCTGTCAGAAGATATCCCCCCCCCTCTATTCTCTACTCAAGTCTATGACTTACTCTTTTTTTATCTTTTTTCACCACTCTAACTACCATCCTGCTGCTGTGTTTTCCTCATTGTTCCCAGTTCTGCTACATGCACATCTAAATACAGTGTTTTCAACACCTTCACTTGGTCAAACAGCTCATTCTGGTATTACTGATGAAATTATCCAGGTACAAGTGACCTTGCATCCCAAAACTACCTCCCAATTATTATGTTCATGGTGGTTAGACTTAATTGACCTGTTCTGCTCTCTAGATATTATGATTTTACATTAGCCTTGACTCCATATGTAACTCTAATGGAGCTCAAGCAGTTTCTTACCCTATGCACTTACAGTTTATATACTTGACCAACTGAATATCTGCTGAAGTAATATCTTTCCCATTTTATAGTTTACATTGTCCTTCTAGTTCCCATGGCTTAGCTGATTATAGGACCTACCGTTCCAGCAAGATCTCTAGCTTGTTATAATGTTATCACATTTTTTAATGCACTGTGTCTCATTAGTCATTTGTTCGTTTTCCTGCAGCACAAAGAGCAAGTTTGAGAGTGAAGGTACTGACTCTCATAATCTTAGTCAGTGCCATTTTCCAGCTGATAATATGAAGGTGTTGGTACTTGTGTTCAACATCTTGTTTGAGTCTCTGCCTTTTGCCAATTGTTAGCCAAAAATCAATGATCCTGTTCAAAGTCATGTGAGAGTCATGTGAGAGTCATTTTGTCACGTGAGACAAAAAAAAATGTGAATTTGCACCACAGGTTGGTAAAAATAAAGATTAATGACTGATGTTGCTCGCTGGCACATGGCCACTGTATTTCCTGCAATGGATGCATGTCATGTCAGAAAAATTACATACAGAACAGGGCGGGGAACAAGTGTCCCTATTCTCCTGCCTCTTCTTGGAACATAACTCTCATGCTCACGGTGTGTCTCTTCAGAAAAGGAACTAAACCTAGTGGAGGAGACAGGAAAATATATCACACTGGTTAGTGTGCTCAAGAGACACTGTAAGATGGATTTTACATGCAGGGTAAAACAAATCAAGATGATCTGCTTTTGTATTTACATAGCAGCCTAGGGGCAAAGCTGCTCCAAAATCATGGTTTCCTTGTTGAGAATTATGAAAAAAATGTTTGGGGTTTCTTAAAAAAAGAAAGAAAAGAAAAAATCCCATGAGATATGCCTCTTACTTACTAAGAGTCCACATAGATTCTTTGAAGTTGGAAGGGTTGATCCATAGTTTGTAGCAGCATTATAGCTACCTTAAATTCTTTTTTTGAGAAAATGAACTTAGACCACCTGTGTCTTACACAATAGGAATGTATCTTTTTCATATGGTTCTTTTATAGACAGTACTTCTCCATGCCTTAAGAATCTGAAGTGAGCTGCAGAAAGAGATAAAATGTTTTTCTGGTGGTATTCCCAATGAGTCTGGTCCAAATCATAAGGCTTTTTTCAATATGGGTGTTTTAATTATTTATTCAGTAACATTCAACTTTTATATGCACGGATAAATATATATGTATATTGAACATGAAGCATTCATTAGACCTCTAAAAATCATGTTCATCATCCAGACTTCTCAGTCATAACAAATGCTACAAACTCTATTGAAATAGACACATAGAAAGTTTTCAAAGTTGTTTCTTTTGGAGTTTCCTTTGGAGTTTGTCTTATTCAAAATAATATTCTTATTCAAAAGACAAGGCTTCTTGCACTTGGGAAACTGGCCGCACAGTAATAGCTAAGCTTTGCTTTCAGATGTGGCAAAATATCATGGCTTGTACCAAATTTGTGTTATTCCTTAATATGCTAATACTGACTTTTTAGTTTACTGAGTCTGACCAAGTGTTATATAACTACAAATCATGTGTAGCTTGTAATCTGCATTTGCACGTCAGCAGCCAGATAAAACGTCTGTGAAAACACAATGCAAAAATCCTAAAAGAATAAGCAAGGAACTAAATGGACTATCATTGAAAAATATTATGTTTGAGACCATCAGTTCCACATGCATTTCAGTCACTTCTCTCATTTCATGAAACTATCAAACATGCTTTAAAACCAACGTGCAGATATTCTTTCAGTCATTCTAAGACAAAGTTTGGTTCAAGCTTTGTGATGTTTCTCAGCACTGCTACAGCATTTTTCAAATGAGAAAGTGCAGGAAGAGACATGCTTTTCTGTGTTTAGTGATTACTATGTTCAGTTTAATTAGACTTAAAAGCTATCTGACTAAAATAGTATGAACGAATAACACACAACTGACACTTTATTTCAGTTACTCTGCAGCTGCAAAGACTCTTAGCTAGTATTATTGGAGCAACACCTTCCACATTATTTCATAATAAGAAAGAGAGGCATAACAGCAATATTCTAAACATCTGACTATTTTGAAGTGTTGATAGATTTTTAGTCCCTCCCTCCTCTAAACAAGTTCATCATAGTTTAGTTAGGATGATCTGCTTCTTTGCATGAAGTGAGAAAGAAAGAAAAGAAAAATAAACTTATCCATAAGAAAATACATGGCACATGGTTCTTCCTGAAAAAGTCACCATCATTCTGAAGTGAGTAGATATTACTGGAATTCTGAACGGTCTTAGCTGAATCTGGATCTCATGCCATGATTCTGCCACCTCACTATGGAAGTGGTATTCATCTTCTTAATTATGCATTTTTCATTGTGTGTTTTGAACGTGAGTGTGAAGATCTTCCTACACAGGAGCTCTACTTTGCTTATGAGGCAAAGAGGAATTCTTTTTGGAAACAGAAGAAGAGTGATGGACTTTTAACATGCAAAGCTGAAGATCTAAAGTTGAGCTGGGGTGCTATTCAGGGAGTACTTAACAGGAGGTAGCTGAAAGGTTTAACCACCATAGCTGATGCAGGTATATTTTAAGGTGTCTTAAAACTTTTACAGTAGTCTCTGAGAATAAAACATTAAGAGGCTATGGCATTTTATATCTGTGTTGCTCAATTAACACCAGTAAATGTTAAGTCAGCACTCTAAGAGGTAGAATCTGGCTCAGTCATTTGACTTAGATTACTTGCGGTTTTCATTAAAAGCTGGGAAAAAGACACTTGCCCAAGAGAGTCAAGTTCATTACAGTTATGAACAGTGAAAACTCTAGTGAGGTTGTGTGGTTTAGTTAAAACATGAAATAATACATCTCTCAGTGTTTAGAAAATTTTTAATCTGTGTCTAAACAACTTTACAACCCTATTTAGAATAAATAAAGTATAAACAATATGTTCTCTCTTGCTTTCCACTTAAATGAGGCTGGAAAGCCTTAGTGAGGCCATAGGGCTTGTGCACAGTTAGACATCCCTCAGCTGACCGAGAATGAACAACTGTTACTGCTATGGTCTGTTACAGTGTAAAACTAAACTACTATTCAAAACCTTAAAGGGGTAGACATTACTCCCTCCTTAAACAAGGATATTAAAATTATGTCAAACTAGACATGGCTGAAAATTGTTCTGTATTTCTTACTTTTTCTTTTCTCTGCAAAGGCCACATGTTTGAAGAGAGAAAGAAGTATTTCTTCCTCTTATTCAGTACCTGGCAAATGCCATCACAGAGAGTGAATTAAGTACGTACAGATGGCAAGCATCCGAAGTGTAAAACAGTTGTGTGTGAAAGATTCAGTCTGAGGCCCGGGTGTTACAAGCACGAGTGGTGCCATTATTTTCTGCTCAGACTCCACACTGGACTTTGTTTTGTCTTTCATAAGGACCATACTCCGTATATTTCAGGCAGTTAGGTAAATACCAATTTTTTTTCATCACTATTTTAGACATATTTTTAGCTAATTTTACAATATAAACAGAAGAGGACTGAAAAACAGCCCAGAACTTGAAGTTTATGATCAGTTAATATTTTGGAAAGAAAAGAGCTCACAGTCAAAAAAATAGAGTGTTACAGAAAAATAATAGTGTTCTTTGCCCTTAGGAGCATTGCTTTTAAACCCTATCCAGTTTATCCTGGTCTTGGCATTCTCCTGCTGACATCAAATGGCATTTTACAGTTAGTTACTTAGACTGTCTTATAGGTGTATATGTCTCAGAAGAAGCTAACCATATAAAAGCAGCTTAGCAAAGCCATCAAGCCATTTATAAAGTGTCTCCAAATACCTGCTGGCTTTTGTAGTAAAATTCCAATGGCAATTGCCACAGTTCCCAGAGACTGAAGAGACTGCTTCTTGTTTGGATGACAAGGAGGGTGCTACTTCTTTTTTGTCACAGTTGTAATTGAAGTACATTTGCAATAAGACTTTAAAAATTATTTTTAAAATTGTGTGTGTGTTATGTTATATAATTTGTATATATTTGTTGGCACTTTAAAAACTTTGGATCCAAGCCTCACTTAGTGTATGCTTAAATCAGTGATGCTGGATTGATATACACAGATGCTGTGAATCTCACCTATAATTAATAGTCATGTGAGTTTTATATCTGTTTTGTAGGCAGAAAGTTTAAGTGGAAAATTTTGAAGGTAGCCTCTGATATCAAAAGAATCACCCACAGATATATGGCACCATTCTAGAAGGGCTGTAGCTCCTTCTTTAGCCTTCCCAGTTCAGTGTGCTCACTTCGTGTCCTGTGATGTTAAGATCCTGGGTGATATATTATTTTTCCTGTTCTGTCTGGAAAACTGCTGCTTCAGACCCTGAAATGGTGGCAGAGTGTTCATCTATAGGCAGCCAAGCTGAGATTTTCCAGTTAAGCACTTATGATTACACGCCACAATACCTATACTAGCATGTGTTGTGTCACCTTTAAAAGAAAAACTGATCATCCTGGCCCCTTTTCTTTTTCTCTCTTCCATTGTCATTTTCTCCAAGAAAATGACACCATGCTTATTTTAATTCAGAATGGCAAGAAATCTCCTGGTCAAGAAACAAATTCAAGGTGGGATTTCACAAGATACCTGAGCCATGCTCTGACAAGAAAGGCAGCCACTGAATCACTGAATCACTAGAAAACTAATTTAGAAAAAGAAGGGATTGGTTTTCTTTCACGTTTGTAAATTTCAGGTATTTGTCAGAGAATTGCAAAGAAGAGAGAAGCCATTTAGCCCTTTTAGAGCAATGACTCATTTAGCTGGGCAGGGGGAAATCTCCTCCATGAGTTTTAAAAAGCACAGTTAAATCTATCCAAATTGCTTGAAAGGCACTGAAGATGAGACTGGCTGTAAAAGTCAGCACGCCCCACTGACACTGTGCTCTCTGATGAGATCCGTCTAACAATTGACTCTAACAGCAGGAAATTGGGGCACAGAGCACCTGGTAAGACGTGATAGCACACTAAGTTTATAAAGGATATAGAAAAAGTGACATTTCTGATTACTTAAGTCTGTTAGGCACACTGGGTTTTTTGTTTCGTTTGGGGTTTTTGTTGTTTGTTTTTTTTTTAAATTTGGAGTTGTCTTGTATAAATAAGTGTAACTGTGTTGTCTGCTTTGGAATTATGTGAATGTGTTCCTTCTTTTGAATTTGACTTTGAATTGCCTTAAATGAAGTGCAACTTCATGGTAAGTAAATAGCAGGAAAGCATTCCTTATATCACCCCTGGGTGCCTCCAGGGGATCTATAAAGTGAGAGCGCTATTCCAGCTGCATGGATCAGTTAAAGATCTGGTATCACAATTGTCTGCAAGAAGTTTCTTCCAATAGAAGGTTGTGACCACAAATACAATTCAACTTGTAGCAAGATAGCAAGATGCATGTTGGGACTCCAGATCACCAAAAGTAAATTGCAGCACGTGGTGAAATAGGCAGCTCTGGAAAGAGCTTGAATTTTTTATTCTTGATAATTTATACTGACAGTTATGCGAGCTCTGACAAGTGAGTAATGGGAGCAGACACACTGAGAGTGCTTAAAATAAGGCCTTGACTTAGGAAAATATTGACTACTGTTTTTCAACATCACAGGAAGAGCCAATGGAAGCAATGGATGGTATAATGTCTGTTGTTAGAACACATGATTTTTAGTTCCTTATTTCATGTCAATTACCTTTGCTTGTCCTGTGCAGTCTGTCATGAATATACATATATGTACAGCCTTTGTTTGCAGAAGAACTAAGTCCACGATCCTCAAACTGTTGTTGCAGAATCCGATGGCTAATGGTATTAGAATAAGTCATGATCAAAGGGACTATGGCAGTTGTAAATTAGTGGACACCTCTGACCTTTCAACATAGACAAAAAGCATCTTTGTGCCCTTTACAGTTGAATTCTGTGGTTACTTCAAGGAGATCTTGACAACTGCTTTTTGCTTTGACTTTATGCAATGCTTAGCATAACAGTACTGAAGCTGCCTGTTTCTGTATCAGTTACTACAAATAGCACAGTAATAAAACCCATTAAATACGCGGGTGTAAATTATCTCCTGACCTTCAGCTGTGTCCTGTCAGTATCAGACTACAAATCTCCACAGTATGGCTTTTTCACAGTTTACGTCAATATCCAAGACATGTCAAAGAGGCAGATGGAGGTGCAGATGTAATGGAAGAGTAATGAAAGACAAAGACAGGGTTATGGTCTTATATGTTGCCTTCAAAGTAACCTTAATAACTCTTGATGCTAATATGACAGGGAAGGAGAGAAAAACAAACCACTATTTAAACAAAACAAACCCAACCAAATTAACCAACCAAAAGCTAAAAAACCCCACAAACAACCCCCAAAAAAACTCAAAAAACCCCAGTGATCAGAACAGAAAAACAAAGACAGAATTCTGAAGACTGAGACTTTGAATGCCATATTAATGCCATTAATGCCATTTGAATGCCTTATGTAAGTACTTCATAAGTACTTAAAACTTTTAAATTTTCCGGTGATTCTCTCCTACATTAATTAAGACAATTACAAATAGGAGCACAGGCAAAACTATGCAAGCTAGACTATGATTACTCTATTGTGCTCAGAAATGATTGATTTTTTTTGAGGAGAGTTCTAGCTACAGAGGAATATTTTACAGAATTGTATATGAACCAAACAAAGTTAGAAAAAGGAAACTATATGTTTCTATTATTACATTCACACATGGAAACTGTGAGGCTTCTCCCACTAAATGAAACACAGAAAATACGAATAACTCCAGAATGATGAAAAATCGCTCCGTGTTTTGTTCGTCTGTGACTTGAGACAGTGACTGACATCAGTGTTTTTTTCCCTTTAGTCATGTTGTTTTGCAAAATTCTGGTGGGCCATAAGTAATAACATCATACAGGAACTCTTTAACTAACCTCAGCAATTATTTCTCTGCTTGTTACTCTGGACTGTGCTGGCTTCCTCCCAGCATTTGTGTAAGCACTTTCGTGCTCATTCTAATCTTAGTCATGTGCTGCCAGTATTTCAATAAGTACTTCCCACAAAAATGTTGCTTTGTACTGTATGCCAAGTGCTGCATCCTTGTGATGCATAGAAAAGGAGGGAAAATAGGAGGAGAGAAAATTTAGAATTTTAAGCTCCTTTTCTAAAACTGAGAAAAAAACCCTGATGATTTTTATTATTAGTCATTTAGTATAGATAAGTATAGGGAAATAGTGTAGGGTTTGAAGGGGTAATTTGTCATCATTTGCAAGTCCTAAAAGTGTAATTGGTGACATAAAACAATCTGAATGGAGGTGACTGTGGCTATATAGCTAAGATATTTTAATAGGAACAGTGAAAACTATTATTGCTGCACATAATGAAGGGCCAGAGAATCCTTAGTACGCAAACATCTTTTAATGAGTCCCTTTTGCCTTTATTAGAAAAAGAGAGACCTAGCAGCATTGTTCTAAGTTAATAGGTAGCCCTGAGGACAAAAATAATTGGACTTGAGGGAAAAAAATAATGCAAAGCTAGTACCTTATTTGGAGATTTGTAGGGGTGTTCAGGTTCTCATTTAGATGAAGTAGTCTGAAATACTATTTGTCTATCCTGAGTGATGTCTGTTTTGATTGAACTAGTCTGCTAGAGAGAGCTCATCTGAAATAATACAAATACAAGAAAGCTTTTCATGTTGGGATAGGTGAAATATGAAACAATATTTTAATTAAAAAAAAGTGGTCAAAAATACCACTGCTTTTCATTCTGGAGATGTACTTGATGTTACATAGAAAAGACACTTGGATTATTTTAATGTTGTCTTTTCTCAATACAAACTTGCTGATCTGATGTTACACTGTCTCAGGTATTACTTGCAGCTGGTTATTACACTGAGACAGAGGGACTCCTCTATTAGTGTCTTTATCTGCTAAAGAGATTTCCCAGCTTTAATTTTTACTGGCCACAGTTACATTGTCAAAGATGAAATAAAAGTGTTAACAGTGGTCAGGGTTTCTACAAAAACATCCTGTCTTAGAGGTCCACTGTATATGAATAAAAATATCTCTTACACAGCTAATCTTACAGCTCATGACACTTTATGGCCCAGAGTTCCAATTCAGGCTAGTTCCTCTCTCCTAAAGGTTTGTCCCACACCTGCATATGGTGGGATATCAATAACCCCTCCAATGAGTGCACCACCAGTCAGGTGGAGCATGCTTTCTCCGGTGCAGTGAGATGCATAGGTTCCATGTGCAGAGGATGCCCACAGTTTGGTTAGGTGATGAATATGTGTCTGGCTAGATGACAGAAAGCAGGCACACTGTGCCTAGCCTGCAAATCCTTCTGGAAGAAACTGGGAATCTTGCATCCAAAACACCAGTATTTCTTAATATACAGCTTAATGATAATCCAGATAACTATAAATCAGCAATGCCCAATGGATAAGGCCTGAGCAGGAGTTGAGTGACCTTGAAAAAAGGCTCTTCTAGCTTCACTTTACTTCTTCTGCTTTTTCTCACTATCCACTATTAGACATCACTGCACAGTAGATCTTCAGCTTCAAACCAGTCATTGATATAGTAAAAACATATAACAACAATCATTCAAATAACAATAACCTCTCTTTTTCCTCTCACTCTTTTTACCTTCCTCTCCTCTCCAGACATACTTTAAAGTAGACAAAAATAAACTTAAGAGGGCTTGAAATGTGTTGATTGGCTGTTAATATCTTGTAGTGGTTTTAATTACTGTGTCTTTCACATCCTGTATTTTGTTATATTTTCATTTTCTGATGAACTAACCTGACTCAAATTTCCATAGGAATGCAATAGTCCATCAACATTAGTCTTAGACTCTAACATCTTGAGTTTTTGTGCCAGCAGTGCTTACCTTTATGCAATCCAATCTCCAAAGTAAAATCCTACTTGTAAGAAGTCTTTCAAAAGAACAAAAGCTGTCTGAGGTTAAAGACATTGTTTAAAACAGGAGACTGGCCTTAACTACCATGTTGCTTCTAAATTTCTTGCCTTAATTCACTAAAAAGGTATAAAACAGCCAGAAACCAAAAAACTTGTGAGAAGGTGTGTTTAGTCTAGGATCAAAATTCATGCTTCGTCTTCATGCTTCTGTCTATTAATGGACAGGACATTTCTGTGTCTTCTTTTATTTTTTGTTTGGATATATTCAACTCTCATGCCTTCAAAGTTATGCGTGGTTAGATTTTTTTGGCTGAGGCAGCCTGTGTCCACATGGTTTTCAACCTCATCAGAAGCTGGATCTATTCCTGAGCAAAGAGCCAAACAAAGGATTGGACTCAGTCACTGTGGCTCTGACGGGAGATACAACTGACTGGGGGTCCAGCAACACGTAACAGCAAGGTTTGTAAAAACCAAGGAAGGACCTGCAGGGCTGTGAGGCGGTGGGCATGAGCCAGTCAAGAGATGGAGAGAAACCCACAAGGGTGCATTGCAGGTAGTAGAAAGCTTGAGGAGTTAAGGCTGTTGTCCAGCTTAGGAAGAGCTTTGGGGGAAGAAGAAAGTTCAGAGCACTGGGAGTCAGAGGAAATGGATGTCTCATTTCCCAGGACCCGCAGCAGTGGGCAATGGAGACCAGATGAGGTGTGAGGTGGAGTGCGAGTATATACTGAATGACTGCCAGCTGGGCTGATGAGAGGCTGATGATGGGGAAAGGGACAAGGTGGTTTGAAGGGATGAGAAAGGCTGGGAAAGTAGGCTTGTAGCATGGGTTGCAAAGAGGTCTATGCCTCTGAAGCACTGATGTGAACTCTTCCTATCAGAATCTGTGATGGAAAACGGGCATCAGACAATCTCCACACAGGTCTGCACTGTTCACTCTCATTCTCCTCATCTCAGCTGCACCATCACTTTGTTTTATGTAGCAATATAGGCATTTAAAGGCAAATAAAAAATGAGGAAAGAACAAGGTTCCTTTAGATTTTTTATGGTACTTTGATATGTTTGATACCCTGATATGAAGGGTAAATGGCTTGCATTGAAGTCATCCTGCTGGCTGGAGGCGTCCAGGTGAAGAGACTTATTTCTATGAATGAAAATGGAGCTTCTGATGTAAAATCTTTAATGATGCTTGCAGGCACATAGAACAAATCCAGATTTCTGTTTCTATGAGATAATCCCCTGGCACTAATACTGAGGTCCGTAATTTATTCAGCAAAATGTCCCAACTCCTCCTTGGTGGGGCTTCAGGGCTTTGGGATTTTTTTCATTTTTATTTTTTTAGATTTGATAATCCAGTTTAACCCTCCTGCAAACAGGACCCTGGGGAGATCTTTTGAGTTACACACATAGTTTTATAATCAGCATTATTAAATCATCCATTAGGTGTTCTGATTTTTAAAATTTCTTTATTAATAGCAATAGAGGCTTTTTTATGAAGAATAAAGGGTGGCATTATATGAAATGGTTTAAGAATCTAATAATAACTTTTCCTGCTTGTAAGTAGAATTAAGAAATGAGCTTTCTTGTCTTAGATTTGTTTAAAATCTGCCACTCCTTTCACTCCATCATCCTTTCCACTCTTCATATTTTTTCCCCCAAATGCATAAAAGAGGACTATGCTGAATCCTGAGAGGGAAGAAAAGTCATGGGGCAAGGCCAGCCCTGAGGAGTCTGGCTAAGTTGATATCTCCTTGCCTACAGTTGAGGATCCTGTTCCTCCATTAGCAACCCCATTTCCAGAGGCAGTGGGTCAGAGGATCACAGCTCAGCCCAATCAGCTGCTCTTGGAACTTGAGGCCACAAAGCAGCAGCAGGGCCATGGTTGTTGCTGAATAAGTTGAGGAACTATTTCTTGGGCTGGGGCAGAAGGGAGGTAAGTGCTAGAAAGAAGCCTGCCAGGATGTGTGAGGACTGTGTGACTCTCCTATTCATAAGAGTGCTGGAAGGGTTGGGTGAGAGCAGATACCTGCTCACTGCATACTCACAGTCTCCAGAGGAGATGGTGAGAAAAAAAGTGACTGAAGTATTTCTCCCTCCTGCATTTCCAGTATCTGACGCTGTGTTTTATGGAACTAGTGACTGTAGACAAATCACCACATCCACAAGGCACTTTTTTCCCATAAATTTGACTGGTTTTCTTTGCATCCCTGTATGGGTTTTTTTGGTTCAACAATATCCTGTAACAACATATTCCGCAATTCCTCACTGTGTGAAAAGGTACTTTTGCTTATTTTTAAACCCACTGCCTGATAACTTCATTGTTATGAGACAGACTGAGTAGTCGTTTCTTATTCACTTCCTCCCTGTCACTCCCGATTCCCATTGTTTTCAGGGTACTGTATTTGACAAGGCTTTATTTTAGATCTTGCTCTGAATTTAACATAAATGTAATGTTTAAAGCTCTGAAGTTATGGAATGGAGCTGGATGAACTTCATCTTTGTCTGCTCTCCTGGGACTATTGTGCTGTCATCCCTACTCCTAACAGGACACTTCATTCGCATTATAAAATCTGGAATTTAGAATGGATATGTAAATTAACCTTCCAGTAAAGTAACCCCTGCTACTTAGTTTTAAATTTAAATCATAACCATAAATTTAGGATCTAAGATATAGACTGTATTCCTGTTCAATTTATACAGAAAGGATCGTAGGTAACAATTTGATTTGAGAAAACTGAAATAAACATTCAACTAAAAACCAATCGCACTTTTATGTATTTCTACTGAAGGTTCAGAAGCTCATGTTGGTCTTGACTGGCCTTTTCAAGTGAGGATTTGTCTTTTGGAATTTACCTTCATGATTCTTCAATGAAAAAGAGAAAATTTGAGAGCATATTTTTGTTAGGAAGCCTGGCTACCTCAGCAAGGTCCACAGATCACTCTCTTCTCAAGACTGAGTTCATCCTGTTTCTGGAAGCAATATAAGGAAATTATTTTTTCTCATGAATGTGTTAAAAGAAGTCTACATTTGTCCTTTTAACACACAGGATTTTTATACGAAATCTATATAAAGGCATTCCTCATCTTCTGTTATTTACAGAACTAGTTTTTTCCCCTGTGGCCATCTTCCTCTTCTCTTCTTAGTCTCACAAAACCAAATAAAAATTCACAAAGGATTCCAGTGGACAATATAATTTTGTTTATTTTGTTTAAAAATATATACTGTAAACTAAAAAAATAGATTATATATATAGATATATACATTGGCAAGAAATAGAAAATGTCATTTTTTTGTACTAAGAGTAATCATAGGTTATTTGAATATCTTAGTGTCTGTGGATATTTATTGACAGCAGAACTATCAAGGACAATGATTATCACCCACACTAGACTAACATTTTCTTTACATATTTACAATTGTTCTAGGACTGACAGAGAATTTAATGGTTGGTGTCTCACACTAATGTGCAGAATACCATTTGCTACGTTCTCTTCCTTGGGGTGGTGGGAAATCCAACCCCTTTACTCACTATTTTATTGTCTTTTCACAGGCAATCTTCACATCTATGAGACAGACACATAAAACTAGCATAGCTTTGTTTCTTTCATAACAAATTCCTATTTGTTACAGCTGTCCATAGTTGAACAAGCTATTAGATGATGAAAAAGCAGGATCACTGGGTTTAGCTGGGAACACAGCATTGCCATCACTAGTTCTAAACAATTGTCTTTATTATTTCATTTTTGGTCATTACTGAGTCCAGAGATACTTTAGGAGTAGGTCTTTACAGTCAGCTCAACACAACAAAATTGATCTTCTTCATGTTTGTTCTACATAGCTTAGGTTTACACAAAGAATTTGTGAAATTTAGTCTTTTTTCACAAAAAAACTACTTAACAAATAATTGTCCATTTCTCCCCATTTTTCTGTTCTCAGTAGGAAGCAAGGCTGCTGACATCTCCTCTCCTTTTCTTCTCTGGAGAATCCCACAAAGAACATCCCATAACATGCAGCTTGGTCTTGGCATTCAGTTTACTGCTTGGGAAGGGTAGCCCTAGATTGCCTAGAGTACTGGCCTGAGGAGTAGCCCTTTACTTTAGATTTTAAAAGAAACTTTGTTTTCCTTCCCTAAACCTCTGCTTTCTAAAAGAAGCAAGTGAAACCTAAGGAACTGATCCCTTCCTCAAACCCAATTTCTGAGTGGGGTGTGATTTTCCTTTTCTCTCCAATCTTGACTATTATAATTCAGAACTATGTCGTTGCCCTGTGACATTAGATGGGATGGAGCTGAGATGCCTCTGCACTGTAACAGGAATGACTTCCAGTTTCACTGTAAAACAGCATTTCTAGTATGAGTGACATCCAGGTTTTCCTTGCCGCTGCCCATTCTGAAAGATGTCTGCCCCACTCAGATGCAGATTCACCCTAGGGAATAATTTTTCTAGCTTTCATGGGTATGTGGAATTGTAAAGCAACCAATGTACTCACAACTTTTTCATTTGCTCATTTGCTTAAGAAACACCTATTCAAAGGATAGAAGGGCAGTGAGAGGTGGGGGGGTTGTTTCTGCCTACACATTCAAAGGTAAATGGAACTAGCTGACACAGCTCTTTTCTATACAAAGAAATTAGGAAACCTGGAAATAGAGGGTCATTTAAGGCAAGGACCAGCAGCTGGTATTTTTCCTTGTCTCCTCCCGAGGAGTTGTTAATCTCATCTCACTTTGAAGAAACACGAGAAAGTATGTGTGCGGGCTTATGGGAAAGCTGTTCTCTCTTGACAGGGTGGGAGGAAAAGAGAAAAGGTCAAGAACAGAGTGTGTTTACCTAAGCCATGTGCTTCTAGCTGTGTGTTGCTGCTGAGTACAGCTGCTTCCACTCTCATCTGGCATTTTGTGGTTTTGAATACTAGACCACTAAATAAAATATTGGATTTTAATACTTTTTTTTTGTTGTTATATCCAGTGTGGGCTGCTAAAGTAAACAGAATATTGCATGAGTGCACATTTCATTCATATGAGCAGAAGCTTAAAGAAAAAACAGGAGTGCAATTAGCAACCAAACCCAGAAAAGACCCTGGAATACAACACAACTACAGAGAGATATAAATTTCCTTTTAAAGAAACATTCTTGGAGGACCAGTTGCATAATTCTGCAAGCTAAGGAGAACACTGACTCACTGAGTCAATATTTGCTAAATTTAGTGGGCCAAATTCAACTCTTGTTCAAGACAGAAACAACTTTGTTTCACAGCAATGAAAGAGCAACCTCTGGTCCCTGAACACTTCTCTATCCAAGTCACTGATCCCTGACTACCTTCTCAAGATGGATTGTTCTTCAACCTCAAAGCCTTTGGCTAGTTTGCCCTTTATATTTAGACTGACAAAATTAGGAATTCATGCTTATGGTAGCTTTTCCCCCTCTTTTGATTTCCATTAATCACAGGAAAATGCAGGACTGAACTAAGAAATTACAACATGTTCTGCTGAAAAAGAGAGTAAATTTGCATTTACTAAAGATAAGAAGTTAAAATGTGCTGAAAAAGGTTAGAAGCCGAGAACCATCTTCAGAAACAGAGGTAAGCTGAGTTGCTTAGCTGTTTCAGGCAGGTTAACGAAAGAGAAAGAAATAGAAAAAAAAGGCTTAGAAAAGTGACTTAACACAGCTTTAAGCAAGGGAACATGGCCTGCTGAGATGCATGAAAATCAACTGGTGAGAAAACATGGTGAACCTGAAAGCTGTGTAATGTCTTCTTGTATTTCAGCTCTGAGGGAGCAAAAAATTTATTTCTCTGAGGTTTTAAGTAAGGAGATGGTGTGTGACTTGTTGCATCACTGCAAAATCCTTTTCAGGTTTCACAGTCTACGATGAGCAGGGTCTAAGGTCATCTAAGCAGAAACAGTCTGGGAAACCTAAAAAAAAATTCCCTAGGAATTTGCATTAGTTTTTATTATTTCATATTTTAATGTTTGAATGTGTTGGTTTGCCTTTAAAGAAATCTATTTTCAAAGGAACCAGTCTGCACCTTTTCCTTACCTAGCAGCACAAAAGAGTAAGACAACAGATACTTTCTCACCTTTTGAGGGCTTCACTACCTGCAAGAAGAAAGGACAAGTCAGTCTCTGCACTGAAGTGCAGATGACGAGAGAAAGTTATTTTATAT
>WEIV01030486.1:79906-124870 GCA_013390005.1 Calyptomena viridis
GTGTTTATTTATATACATTTATATATATTTTCTTAATATATAAAAATAAATAGGTATGGTGCTGAAAAAAGAGTATTAAGACTGTTTTAGTTATGCTGCCTGTTAGCAAAGTAGAAACATTTCCAAATAGCATGGAGACCAGCAGAGTCACACGTTATTCTGGTCTCTAATTCCTTCTGTAGAAAGCTCATGTTTTGTCAGCCAAACACAGAAAGCTGTGGAACAAAAGTGGAACAAAAGTCTAAGAAGTCAGACAGAGCACTTCCTAAGAGTGGAATAAAACCCCCAAACTGATAATGGAAATAACAATCATTCATATTCTGTTTCATTTTAGTATTTTAGATTAAGACATTGCAAAACCAGAGACAACAGCAGGATATTAATATCTTTTTAAACTAAAAGAGAGAATAGACATGGGATTGGTAAGGCAGAGAATTCTATGAGAAAAAATATGAGGATGGTGCATCCAGACATATGTATCCAGAACAAGCAAAAAAACTACACAAAATATCTCAAAGAGAAAAGCAAGACCAGCAAAGGTGGCAGTGTTTGTAAACAACAATAAAGGAGATAATTTTGTAGAAAAGTGCAGAACCACATGAGTAAACATATGGAATTTTGATCAAATATTGATTGAGGAGGGACAGCAGAGCATTCAAAGGGTATAAGATGTGGTGGTTCATTATTAGAGCAGAAATGTCTTGATAATAATCACCAGCCAGAAAAAACTGAGATGACAAATTCATTGGACTCATAATGTGGAAAGAAGAATATGTTTGGCAGGGAATAGAAAGAATCAGCTGCAGGGAAAGAAAAAGGAAGAAAAAATTAGCTTGAGTAGCTGTGAACAGGTAAATGGGAAATAGCAATTCCTTTTGTGCTAAGAGGTAAGAGAGAAGGAATTCATTCTGGACCATGTGTGTGACCTGCAAGAAGCAGGGGATGATGGTACAGGCAGAGGGAGAGTTGAACCTGAATATAAGTGCTCAAGTTAGAAAGATCAACTTGAGCATTATTCAGCAACATTTATAAAAGAGTAATTTCAGCTTAAAACCCAGTCTGGGACCTAGAAGTTATTGGCATATAACTGTGGGAAAGAGTGGACCTACTGCATGCTTTGGAGTTAAAGAAATGCAGGAAGTAACTTAGTTGCCCAGGAAAAGGTATGCCAGAAGCACAGGATGACCTTTGGCTCAGCAGTGTGGACAAGGGTCCACTCTAAGTCTCATGACATATCTGACATTTCATGAATGCCCTGAGTACCTCTTGGCACCTCAAATGGCATTAAAGATCTAATTAGACATGTAAATTACTCCTTAGATGTGTATGCAGTAAAATACATCTGACAGGACGAATTGACTTTTATTTAGAACTCATACTTCTGTACATGAAGAGTACTTTACAAAGGAAAATAAATAGCATGATTTAACTGAAAAATTATGAACTTAAAGCATAGATTTGCCATGTTCATACAACAGAACAGAAGTGGAATTGGTGTCAGAGCTTCCAACTTTTTCACATGCTACTTAAGCTAAATGATACCAACTATTACACTGGCAGAAAAAAGTGTTAATGATAGAGGTCAGTTTTCTTTTGGTGGAAAGAGCAAAAGCAGTACTGAGGATGATTTGAAGCGGCTCCTGCAAGGACTGGATGCTCTTCCTCACTGTGTCTGAACTGATAGCAGAGGAGTGAGTAAGGCTGACAAGTGGACAGGACAATAAGAAAGAGTTGAATGTGGCTCTGAAGCTCAAGACAAGAGACCAGAACCTCCAAAGGAAAGTGCAAAAGGAAAGAAGAGCACAAAGCAAAGAAGAAGAAACGGATCCTGGCTCTGTTTGCGTGGAGGAGCAAGTGTGTATGCACTGTTACACGAGACACTCACCTCCAGAGCTACTGCTCCGTTCTTCCCTTGGTGCGGCACTTCATAAGCCTCTATTTGCTGCTTTGTGAGTCGGGCTAGCTTCTCTGCAAGATCCCGCCAGTTTTTGCCAAGCTTGACAGCTGCAGTCAAAACAATGGTGTCCTGGGTAAGACGTGCCACTAACCCCTGGCAATCTATTTTTAAAAGTGCCTGCAACAATAATTTTCATCAGTTATCTTTCACCAGTAATGACAAAAAAGAACATTTTAAATTATTTTTATAGACTATTTTTCATTTATACACAGACATAAAGGCTTTTTTTTTTAATTTTGTGTTCTTGTGAATATATAAATTTTCTTCCTACAAAACGGAGTTGCCAAAAGTTTCAGAGGAAAACTGCCCACAATCTTAAAAAAAAAATTAAGCTAGCATTCAGCTGTTTTAGCATTCCAGTGTCAAATGGATCCTGCCAAGCTTACAGATCCTGAAGGAAAATATATTTCTCAAAAAAAATATTTGGGACATCAGATTTAGCTTCTTAGAAGTATGACATGAAACTTGAAATTGAAGTTAGGGTATTGTTATGCTAAGGTGTGGTCCTTTCTCTACAGCTTTTCTGAAAAGTCACTGATCACATTGGCCAGCACATTTTGATTTACTCCTCCCACAGAACTGATAATTTGCCGACCATTAAGCAGAAATGCAAGCGTAAAACTCTTCCCTCCCCTGTGCCAAGTGAGCATTTAATGACACAATTTTATGACAAACAAAAATGGTTGCAGGAGTGAAACCTTGAAATGCAGATATGTTGCATTCCCCTTTCTTTCTTTCTTTGATAAGACCTAATGAGAAAAATAAATATTGTCTTTTTTCTTCTTCTCAAATTAACAGCAAAATATTCCACTGAAAATGTCAATTTTTCATTGAAAGATCAAGAATAAAATCCAGAAAATTTCCTTGTTTTTCAGATACTGTTTTTTACTGAAATATCAAGCATTTTTGCAGAAATCATATGTGATTTAATTGTACAATATTTCACCATAAAATCCTCATAGCAAACAACAGAACTGTGGTAAGTACAGTAATGAGAAGCTAAATACAGTGTACTATACCAAATTCCCCTATATTTTGGCAAAGTGAAGACAAAGTTGTTTAGTTTGCCTTTGTTCTGACAAGCAAAAACCCTATAAAATGTACAAATTGGAGATTAATTAAAGCAAGTAACAAGTAAATTCTACCCTAAAATTACACAAATTATATCTACTTTTAGGTCTAGCTTTGTAAGGACAGGGATCTTCATTGGCACTTCATAGCACAAAATTAAATAAATCTCACCAAACAAGACATTGAGCAATGTGGCTTAGTGGAAGGCGTCTCTGCTCATGACAAGAGGGTTGGAATGAGATGATCTTTAAGGTCCCTTCCAACTCAAACCATTGTATGAGTCTATCTTAATCTAATTATTCCTCACTTTTTGCCTGTTCTGTAATGATCTCTGTTTCACTGTATTCAGCTAAAAGTTTGGATAATTTTCACCTTTAGTTCTCCCTCTCCTTTTTGTACAGGGACATGGCAGACTTTGCTGTACTTCACACTGGCTAAGTTTTATTCCAAAGAGTTTAATGTTCTCTTCAGAGTGGTAAGTGGCCACCGTTACCAAAATTTTCTGAATCCTGATGAAATTGCTGTCAACACTTCAAAGAGGATAGACTAGTTATGAGAAGTAAACTCTGTTAAGGTTTACAATTCAGGTTTCATAACATTTACAATCGAAAGGGTTTAGATGCATAGCTACAATGTGAATTTTAAAACGTCCATTTTTAAAATACTTTATTTTTATATCAGGAATTTAATTATTTTCTGTCCCTTAATAGGCTGGTTGACTTTTCAGTCAGAGCCAAAGAGGGTATTAAGTAAACATTAGTTCTAAATTAATTTGCACACAGATCAGTAAGTAAATTACGATGGTTAACAGTGCAATTTATTATCAAGAAGCATTTAGAATAAACCCACTTTGATTCACATATAATAGCATTTAGTCACATAGAAGTTGTCCAGTGGCTTACAAATGAGGCCCATGAAAATACATACTGAAATACTTGCAATATTGTCCTTAGGCCACTACAACATTGACTGTGAAGTGGGTATGTGTGGATAGAAATTCTTCTCTTCACCATGTGGATCAGGATTTCATTTTTAAACATATGAAGCTAAGTTAGATATGCACCCTAATGTAGACAGAAATATATATATAGTAGAGTTTCCACACTATAAGGTTACTTAATACTTCATAACAGGAATGTGAATTCCTCAGGAGCTCCTCATGACAAAAGACAAAAGTATTTCAATCATGGCTATTTAAAAAGAAAAAAGTCAACTCATTCAACCTACTAAATTATAAAAGTTCCTGGAACATTAGCAAAAGATTGTTTAGAATTATTTGGTCAAAGTATTATTCTTCTTGAGAGATGGGATGTATTTTCTCTCTATAGGTGTCTACAACTTTTAGTAATATGTTCCGGTTTGTAAATATTCCTGCAAGGATACAGAACCATGTTTTCTTGTTCATACATTACTACTGAGCAGTTTCTTGGCAATGCATTCCCAATAAGCAAGTTAGTTCATGCAATACTTACAATAATGAGTTCATAAAGAAATAATCTTTTTTTTTTGTTAGCATGGCAGTCTTGCTTCATCCTCTTCACAACATGTGCAACTCTCTCTGATTCTTTATCAGCATGTGCCTCATTAAAGTCATCCAAAGACATATGTGAGTATCCTAGCACCTCAGCTAAAGCTCTCCAGTCATAAACACTCTCTGATACTGTTGACAGAACTACTGAGTAGATGTAAGTCAGTTTTTTGAATGGCAAGGCAATTTGTTCAACAAGATTCCTGGTTGTTAGCTCACTATCAGTAGTGTCCATAGCTTGTTCTTTGGAAATCACTTTTATGTTTTTGCAATGTACAAGGCCAATCTTTCTTCTGAGAACTCCCACATACCACTCTTTCATTTTAGTTTGTCCAATGGCTTTAACTTTATCTTCACCAAGAAGTGCTATTGTGTCCCCTTTAAAATATTCCAGCAAATAGTCAATCTTATTTTGACGTAATACAGTTTTCAAAGCCACTCCATAACTATTAATGCTCAAAGCTTTATCTTGAAACTTTGGATATTTTACTGTTGGTATCAAAAGCCAAGGAGCAGATTTGATTTCTTTGCGGTTTTGTAGGCGCTTTGGCCTATTGATAATTCCACTTAATTTTGGAGCTGGATCAGGAGTCGTGACATAGAACTGTGTTACTTGGCTACTTTTTAAGACTTTAATTTGAACGAGGAAAACAAAGAAATGCATCTCCCTACACCCAAGCAGAGAAAACAGGAATTGTTGGCGGACCATTTCACCAGTTTTCAACTCCTCCTCTTTAATATTTTTGCTTTGGTCTTCCATCTTTACTTCAAAATCTGGATCGCAGGATACTAAAGAAATTCTTAGATCTTGTGGTTTTTCAAGCAGAAATGTATGTTTTCCCCACAGCTGAAACACGACAGGAGGCATATTTTTCCCCCCTTTTTTTATATCACAAACTGTGAGTTTTCCTGGAATGTAGTTATGACTGAAGACTGTAAAAACTGCTGTAAAAGATGGATGAATGTATTTGGGACCATAAATTCCAACCGAGACTGTTCTATGAACGTAGTCCCAGACATTAGTTGCTGGAGGCTGGATTTTTTTTGCTTGTATGGCGATCACTGCATACATCACATGACTTAGATCCGTTAGCTTCACTTGTATGGTATCTTGATAAATGTAGCAATTCTCAAGCTTCTTAAAAGGCCCTTCCTTGTTGAGACTAAAAAAGCATACAATATCACTCATTAGTTGGCTGAGTGGATCATTCTTCACTTTAGCTGCAACTTTCACCTCTAGGAAAATGGCTTCGCTTGTGTTGAGGTTGCTCAGTGTAAGTTCGATTAGAGGACTTACAGTGCTAGACAGCTCATTGTTACATGACAATGGAGGGTTAAGAATAGCCTTTAAACCAACTTCTTGGAATTGCCCTGGTAATACATGACCCACAGGGACATGAATGTTGATATCTGAGTCAGGTAGCTGTACTGAACCCCCTTCATGATTCAGTTTACAAACTACATGAATATCTGTAGCTTGCGTTTGTGCCCATCCAGGACTATGGCTCATGGCTTCTAAATCTAGGCAGGACCGGGTGAGTTGTCGGTGACTCAACCAAGCCATCTTGTAGGCTTCGCGATCATTTTGAAGCCACATCATATCTGAAGCTGTAGTTTTTTGAGGTGCTGTCTTGCGAGGATTAAATCTTTGGTTATCGACGATATCCAGGAAGTCAGAAACACTCTTGGATCGTCCAGATCTTCTTGCTGAAGTCTGTCTGAGGAGACAATCAATATCTAGCTCATCACCTGAGGAATCCAAAGAGTCCCTATTGCTAGAAACTTTAGAGAACAAGTAAGGTTTTTCTTTTAAGATAGAAAGGTATTTATTATTTTCATTTCTATTTGAAGCAGCTATGTCATGTATGAAAGGGTTGGAGCCTGACAGTTCCTTCCAGAAAGGATTAGTCTTGGAAACAGCTTGGGCATGTTTGAATACACCAGACCAGTCAATATCCAAATCCAGTTTACTTTCATTGACATCTGTTTAAAAGAAAAAACAGAAGCATTTCCTAAAGCACAGAGACTCGAGACACTGCAACAATTTCCAACTGATAATCTGTTAAACTAAGAGGTGACTAAATTTATCCTACTGAAATATATATAGATAATTTCTCTATTTTTCCTTCATGTTTTTAAATAGTATCAATATTGATTTAATTAAGAATATTTCTTAATAGAAGAGTGCTAGCAAATTAGTTCTGAATAACAAATTAGTGCTGAAGGATGTAAAGCATCTTCTTTGAGGTGCTGATTATTGTCAACTGCCGCAATTATTAATTGGCATTGAGTATGATAAGGTTCCATAAGGTTCAAACCATTATATTCCAGTAATATTTGGCTTCTTACAAATTGCCATGGTTTTCTTTCCTTTATGTCTATCTCTTTCTAAAGAATAAAGAACTACTATTTCATTTTTCAAAAACTGTAGACTGTACAGATGAATGCATTATTCAAGATTCCTTTTCATGCTAGGGCCCATATATTTAATTGATAACTGCATACTTACAATTTATCTCCGTGTGTGGAATTTGTTATACTATCTTTCCATTAGAAAAAAATTATTTATATAATTTATGAGGTCTTGTACAACTTCAAATTTGGAGAGAAACTTTTGTGCAGCTACTAACTTTTCTGAGATTGCTTTTAGATAGACAAATATGGGTGTATAAGGGATATTTAAATGTGTTTTCTAATAAAAATACTCATTAACAGTAATATCTATTTGTTCTGAAGAAAAGGTGTCCTTATATTTTTATATAAACAATTGTTCATAAAAACTGGTTTATAGGTTAATTGAGACTCACACTTCTTACAATTAATAGAGTATCTGCAACTTTTTATGCTACGGGATTCTATTACTTCAGTTTGGCACCATTTTTTCTACATATAGAAGTTATACCATCCCTTCTTTATATATTCTTTCAAAGAGTTTAAATTTTTAGAGGAATTTATTTTTTCAGCATAGCTTCCATATCCAAGGTTACTTAATATTGTTCAGTTGCAAGAATAACAGTGCATACAGCCACAAAAAGAATACAAAAATTAAATGTTACTATTTTTTTTTTTGTTTCATTTGTTTAATTGTGATTAAAAGCCAGAACCATAAAGTCTTTCCACAATTCCAGAAAATTCTCAATTTGGAAGAATCAAAGTGGAATTTATCTACTTCCCAGCTGCCTATCTGCAAAGCTCTAACATTGTCTTGACAAGAGCCTTCCAGGTGAACTGCTGGAGGGATTAAGGCCAGGGGCAGCCTCCTTCTCCTCAAGCACCTACTCTTGACCAGGGTCACCTGGTGGGGCTGGGCTGCTTGACCACCAGCTGAAAATTCCTTTTGTTTCTTCCCAGAGCCCAAAAGCTTTCCTTGCACTGGGACACTATTACAGTCAGATTATTATTTTCTATTAAAAAAAAATAATTAACCCCAAAAATAAACATAAAGGGGTTTATTTGGGGTTTTTTTCCCCATCCTAAAAGTCATGTTTCCAAAACTTTGGCAAAATCTGAGTCACTAGGATGGATGCTTTCTCGTGGCATGGTATCAGCACAAATTACTAGGGTTTAGAAGGTTAGTAAGAAAATAATTCCTGCTGCACAACTCACAGCAAGTGCCAGGCTCACTATTACAGCTAATACTGGACAAGAAGCTAAGAGAATGCCTACCTTGTGAAAGGCAAAGTTTTCTTAACTTTGGGGTTGAAATAGCAGTAAGATTAAATCAACTTCGTTGAGACTCCAGTTTTTAAATTGGGCTAACTTAAAAATTAGCTTAACTTAAAAATTTAAGTCTTCTTGGACTTAAAACCCTCAATTAATCTAGTTTGGCTAAGAACTCCCTCATCTCTTCCCCAGTAAACATATTCTACCCAGAATTTGTTAATGTATGGTTAAAGATTTCAACTCTTCCTCCCAACCTGCCTGACACACAGATTTTCCAGAAATAAAGACTTTAGATGGAGAGCCTTAGTATAGAAAATAGCAGAAGAGACATACTGTAGCTGTCTGAAGGTATCCGGTCATCTACATCAATCAAAGTCCCCTCCGACCTGCTTCGTGGAATCTCTCCATTGGTTAGGGAATCTGTTCCACTACTAGAAGAATTTTCCTCCTAAAAAAAGAGTTAAGTATATAAAACATCAGCAGTTATGCAATTTGAAAAAGACTAAACTGTTGAAGAGTAATTAAGCTTTGATCCTGTGGTATGACATAAAACAAAAGTGAAGTTATGGTTTATGAGTAAATGTATGGAGTCTGCCCAAGAGCATTACAATCCTGAGTGAGTCTTACTATCTAATGTGTATCAAACCCATCAGATGCTACAGATGCTGTACAATATAGTATTCCAGTCCATAGTGAAGCCAAATAACACATAATTAAGTGTCTTGCAATTGGAACTTAGCCAATCGTACAATAACTTCCATTCAGAAAGTCTTGAATACTTGTTTCAAGAAAAATAAACATTCTAATTCCTGTTTTTAGGTAAGTTTACCTAGGATCATTAAAGGAAAAGAACTAGATCTGTTACTTTTTTTGTCAATTAATATAAAGTATTTCCATCCCTTTCCACTTTATTATTCTTCTTATGCTCTTTTCTGAAAGAAGATCAGGTAAGATTTTTCCTTTTAGTCTGTCCAAGAATGACTTGAAGTACCCTTCCTTAGGGCCCACACCAGGATAGCAATAGCTCAAGAGAGGATACTTAGGTCTCTCCTCTTCCTTGTTCTGGCTGCAAAAAGTTCTGTTCCATTTTGGCACAGTTTGCATGTGGACTGGGCAACATAAGAGCTGTAAACTACATGCTGTGATTGAAAGTGAGAGAGTCAACAGCAAAGGCAGGGCAGAAGGAACATCCCTTTGGGGCAGGCAACAGAAGGATGAACCTCTAAAGGTACATTGCCTAATACTAGAGAAAGCAGGAGTTGTCATGTCTCCTAAAGAAAGAAGAATGTCAGGAGTTTCAAGGGAGCAATTGGTAACCTACATGCTGGAATTACCGTACCCCAGAAACAGAAGCTGGAGGAAATAAAATATTAGAGATCTTTTGTGCTGGAAAGCTCTTTAAGTTAGTGTTATAAAGCTAGTGTTATAAAAGTTAGTGTTATAAAATCATCTAGTGACTTTACCAGAATCCTCTCACATATCCTGTATGTAGTGAGGTATAAATGCTGATTACCAATAGATATATTAAGATATAAGGTTAAAAAATGAGACAAAAAAACCCCAAACAACCAAAACACACACACACAAAAAAATCTGGAGGGGAGAAAAAAAAGAGAGAAGGTAAAAATCCAGAATTTTTGTTGTATTCATACAGTGGATACAATAATCAGCTTTGTTCAGGAGTCTGAAATATTGCAGCCTGCTACTTCTGGATCAGCAATTGCAGCCTAAGCAGACCTTATTTTACCATGTTTAAAAGGTCCTAAAAAAAAAAAAGATTTGGCCTCTTTTTGCTCTAGTTCTAAGAAAAAGGAATTTTCAGTTACAATTCTAGTAGGTGAGTTGTAGAAAAAGGTAGCATAACTTCTATACAAGTATTACTGCACAGAAAGAAGAAGCCAACTGTTTTCATTGCCATGGTTTAAGACATCTCTTTTTTTCACCGTAAATGTAAATTGGTACTCCTTATTCTTCACACAAGATGTACCTTTAGCTAATGGCACTCTGTTCAGGTGCTGTTTTGTACACAGGCCAGGTGCAAGGCTGAGGTCAGGCCAAGCTCGACAGTCACCCAGTCACTCAGAGGGCTGTAAGGACTTTCTGTTGCCACAATCTCTGTTATTTAGCCTTTGAAGTCCTGATTTCAGCTGGTGGTGTAAGTGAGCCTCCAAGACGAATACTTTCTTGGGTTCTGCTACTAATATCCCAGCAGAACTGGAACTAAAATGCCTACTTATTCCCAATACCATAATTCCAAGATCTAACATTCCACACCTGTATAAAGATATCACTGTTCTCTCTGTCTCTGATAAGCATTGGTATCTTTGATAATGTGTACAGATTCCTTCTAAGGAAATAAATTTTGCTTTACTGCTGCATTTTAGTTGAAAAACTAAACACATTGTATAAACATGCAACATTTTCATCTCAGGCTTCTACTCAAACATTGTGAAGGTTTAATCATACCAGCATAAGGTATTCATAGTCTAAAATTTCAATAAACTTACCAAAAGTAAGTTTACTGTTTACAATACCAGTGTACGTGTTGCCAGCAGTAATCTCTGACTGAGGACTTATTGATCAATTGACAAATAAATTTAAGAATGGTTCTTTGAATAATTAAAACACGCACAATTATTTCAGTAGCTGTATAAAGTGGGAGGCAGTAAGTAAAGATGAGGTAAGAGCTTAAGAGTGCAAATAAATGCACAGAGGCTAAAAAAAGAAACTCATGGGGGAAGAGGAGGAAGAGAGAAAGAAAAACAATCTCTTTACACCGTGGGAGTATATTGACAGAGACATGACAACAAGATTGCATATGGAAGTTTTATAAATGCTAAGGACTTCTGCAAATAGAAGAAGCTATTTCCTAAAAGTTCCCTCTGGGAACTCCTCAAATGTTCACCACTAGCCTGGCATAGAGACAGAAAAGGCAGATACTGAAAAAGAAAACCACTTTCAAAAATAAACCTCCACCCCCTTGAAAGCATTCCTTGGTATGAGAGCATGATGAGGGAGCCCTTGTGATTGAGGCATGTCTTCAGACCAGTCAAGAAGAGGGTGAGAGAAAGGGGGATATATAAACATTCCTGGGCAAAAGATGACCACATTTGGTTATCATGTCAAGGGATGTGGGAAACGCTGGGGTCAAGCTGTACACACACCACTGGGTACAGGGCAATGTGCCTCCTGCACGGAGTTACATGGTCTGACACCAGGGTTGGGTCCCATCTCTCCTGTGTTGCAGCCTTAGCACTGAAAATGCCTAAAGCTCCGGTGCCTTTGTATGAGACTAAGAAAAGAAGAAAAATCAATGTTCATTTATTTGCAAAATTCATCCTTTTCCATGGGTACATTCTGTGATAAAATAGCATCTCAAATTCAATTTTTGATAGGACAACCCTATTAATTAGGAAATTATCTGAACAAATTCAGAAGAACAGTCTGAAGATGAGATCAATGCATGTGGGATATACAGCCATAATGATCAGTGGTGAAAGTGAAATGTATAAAAACCTTTTGTTGCAAAAAAAGGGAATTATGCATAGGAAGAACCAGAGACAGCTTTTCATTTACTGTAGCTACTGAATAAGGAAGATGTAAACTGACAAGTGTTTAATGGTGCAAGGAATTACTTGACTGATGATATGTCAGCTCACAGTGGGGAGTGAGCAGGGAATGAAGAAGTGAAGAGGTTGGAAAGAGATCAGCTGTGGAGGTGACCAGTGAATGAACCTGAGTGACTGCTGAGAGATGTGGCATTTTTCTATATGAGAGCAAGAAACAGCTGAGCGCACTCTGCTGTGGTTTGCTTGACCCATAAGAGCAGAGGACTCAGGACTCAGAGCACTAGTGACAGGCACATTGCAGTACTGCTACAGGAGAAGAAAAATGCATTAAAGAAAGAAGAAAGTCTCAGGTATAAAATTCAGTTTCACAGAATTCAGGAGACAGATTTGCTGTCTGAAAAAAAATGGCAATTTTGCTGTGTATAATGCCTCCAGAAATCTCTTCCAGGTTTTTCAAAATTCAGGTGCACCCTTTTCTTTTTTCTTTCCAGTCTCTCTACCAAAGAAAACATATGCTACTGTGTTTAAAATAGTGGTAATGAAGAAAATTTTTAAAAAAGTTCAAATGCAAACACTTCCTCACTGCCTTTGCCCTCAAAAATGGGAGAGAATACATTCCTTTGTTTTTTAAAAATATCAACATCCAAGAGCAAAACACTAGCAATCTGCCTTTCATTCTACCTTACTCCTTCAAAAGCAGGTTATGTTAAGAACAAAGCTCTCCTGTGTCCATGTCTCCCTAGGGACTTCTACATGTTCCCTACATAGATAGTGCTACTCAGCCATATCCTTATTCCCAAAGACTTAGGGCATTTGTACCAAGAGGATGAAGTCTATGCAGCAGAGACAGGACAACCAACAGAAAGAGGTGGTGGAGATGTGTCTTATTCCTCAGGCTCATTTTTAGGTGACATGGTGGAAAATTACTTACTAGTTATACAGGTTGGGTTGTTGGACTTACTTTACACATTTCTTTCTGAAAAAGAAGCAAGGTAAATACACCAGAGTGTTAAATAAACTGTTTCTGATTTGACCAAACAGTGAGTGTACCGAATTATTTAAATTCTTTTATATAGAGAGAAGAAAATTAATTCTAAAAATACAGCAAGACATGGAAGAGAGATTGTTTCAGAAGGCACTACACAACACCAGCATACCTAAGACACTGCCCATTCTCAGCAGACTAACATGTTTATAGCTAAACAGTTGTAGCAGTAATTGGTCATGTTTTAACAGTCTCTTGGTTCTTGTGGCCTGGAACAGCTGTATGCAGCTCAGAGTTCGGTCAGAGAGACCTGGATCCAAGTTACTAATCTTTGATTATAGGGCTGAACTGTGGTGCTTTAGCTAATGGTAGTACAGGAAAGCAAACTAAATATGCAGTTGAAGTGAGAAAGCCTTTGACTTATTTTAGTCTGATGCGAGACATGTCAAGGGAAAGCATCTGTATCTCACTTTGGACAGGGACAAAATTGACTTTTAATGTTCACCCTTGAGCGCTCTCAACCCTTAACTTGATAATACTTGGCAGCAACCTAAGTGCTTTAGTATGACCCTATTACTTGCCACTTCACTTATAATAATAAAAAGGAATTTTTGATTGATATATCTACTAGTTTACTCTGTTATTAAATAGTTGCCAAGTTTGGTACCTCCTTTTTCAATGTTCTGAAAACGTATCTGTGGGAACTGCAGGGCTGTTCACAGTGGATCTAGGGCTTAGACTTTCTGCAGACCCAACATACGTCAGCATGGCTACTTGGAACTGGTGTAATCGCTGCTCATAATACTTAATCTGAGCTAGTGCTAAAGGGTAGAGCTAGTGCTCATAGCAAAACAAAAATGGGAATTGGAGTGGGTCATCCTCTCAGTAGATTTCCACTACTTCACAGGTGGGTTTTTATAGCCTTTGCTCAGCTCTGCATGACCCAGAACTGGCTGCTTTACAGCCTGTTTGTGGAACACTATGCAAACAAAAATGACTATACCATAGACACTCCCTCCACAAGACAAGTATCCTTCTTTCCATTCCACACATCTATGCTTCTAAAATTTCCTGCTGTAAACATAAGTGGTAGAGCAGTAGTTTTCAGTTATAAACTTTACATTTGTGAATATTGATTTCCAGAAGACTCAAGAATGTGTAGGTAAGTTTTGATGCTGTCTTCTGGGTTTCAGCTACCACGGTTTCCCTTTAGCTTCATGTAAAAGGAAACACGTTACCTTCTACTTACTTTACTAAGTATCTTCTTAAAGAACAAGAAATGGAAAATAAAGAGGTCACAAATGAATTAAAGGATCCAACTTCGCACTGTTAAATTGTGATATGTCTTCTTTTTGTTGAGCAGAGAAAACTTTGCAGTTAATTAGTTTAATTCTTCTATGGACTCATTTCCTTACACCTAAAACAATAGCTAAAAATCACACTGCATTCTCATTTATTGTGTCTACTTGTACATACTTCAGAAGCACAGTTGGTTTCTTCGCTTTTGGAGGTTCTATGAAAGCATTCTGGTTCCTTCACTGAGATTGCAATACTACAAGTTCTTACTGACTGATGCCAACAGAGCTGTTCCTTCAAAATACCGAAAGCACTCTGTAAAGAACACCTTTTATTTAGAAGTTTTGTTACAAAATAAAACTTCACTTTAGGGGACACAAATGTTTCAGTGTCACCATAATGCATGCAACATGGCAGAGCAAGGCAAAGCCTGTATGTACCATGTTCTGCTTGTAAACTAAAGCCTTGCTGTTCATTCTCAGGTACTTTTAATGTTTGCTAGGATGAAACAGAAACATTGACTGTCAACATTTTTGATCAACCCAGAGGAGTTGAGCTGGGAATCTCAAAATCTCTGTGAACTATTTATATCCCCGTGAACTATAGCTGTGATCATGGGTTTATAAGCACGTTACCTCCAAAGTATTCTATATATTATTTGTTACCCCGATTTCCTCTTCTCTTTTTATCAAGTTAGACTTTTTCTCACATCCAGGCTGCATGCAGAAATTACACTGTGTCTTTAACTGATCAGCCTGCCTGCCAGCAGCAAATGGAGATAAAAGCTGAGACATTCACACACTAGCTTGGCTTAGAGAGCACTCCCAACCCTGCACAGTATTTATTATATCCTTCTCTGGGAAAGGCTCATGTCTGAGCCTGCTAATGCCACAAGTCAGCTTTGAGCAGGATAGGTATGAGCTGAGATCTTTGAGGGCAGGAAGCAGTGGTGGGGAACAGAATAGTGGTAGCATTAGCAGAAATCCTTTGTATGCCTCAGAGTCACTGGGGCATGGCTGAAAAGAAAACAAAAAGGCTTCCTCTGTCCCGAAGACTTGATTCTGGCGACACTCTTCCAGCTTTTCCAGTTATACATAAAAAACAGCACATCTAATATCTACCCAGAAAGCAAGCAAAGTATTAAATTTCCAGACAATCAAACCCAGGTCAAGTAGTGAAGTAGTTCTTTGTTAGAAACTGACAATCAGGTAATTATGAATTACACACTTATAGAAATAATTACTTTTAAATTTAAGGACTGAGCACAGTCAGGGAAAAAATCTCCCATGACTCAACATTTAAATGTCACATGTGGCCCAGTGATGTTATTAAGAAGTCCTACAAGAGCTGTGCTCTCTTCACAGCATCAGGGTAAAGCAGAATACACCAAGAAGTCCACTTGCACTTGCAAGAACGCCAGTATTTTACTTGCTCATAACTCTTGAAATTGTAACTCTTGAAGTTCTTGAAATTATAATTGTATTTAGTATTAACAACAGATTTTGAGCACCTGTATCAACTGTATATGTTGCAAATATGTAGGATGGTTTTTCTGCTATTTCAGACTAAGAGTGATGTAACAAAGTGACATGACTGACTCTATTTCAGGATCCAGTCTTGAATATCCAGCTGTGGAACTAGATTGCCTGTCAGTGTGCTCCCTGGATAGTAACACTTTATTTTGGACAGGTATAGATTAAAGATGCATTAGCAAAACATGCAATGAGAACCCTGAAGGAAATTGAGTCTGATATCCAGGCATATAAAAGGTGACTTTAGGCTTCTGGTGTGTTCTGGTTTCAGCAAATTGAGGTGAATGCCTGGAGAAGGGTGCAAGGGGACACTACAATGTGCTGTGCCTTTGATGAGATAAGGAACTAGAAAAGACTCCATAAGCATGAGAGAATTCCACTTCAATTGAAAGGGAAAAAAGGTCATGAATCTCGTACTGTCAGGTGGACCTTTATATATGAAACCACTTTGGTTTGGTGTTAGTTAACTTGAGGGGAACAAAAAAACCCCAACACACCTACCAGCAAAAAAAAATAGTCAATACAGTAATACACATAGAGAATTTGCTTCGCAATGTTTAAACTATGTCAGGTAAGCTTTCAAAATGTATAAACTAACCAAGAAGATACCCCAGCTGTGTAGGGCAAGAATGGCCAGGTGAAAAAGGATGAATCATGTCAATAATTTGTTCCATTTCTCCTGGAGAATATAAAGGGAGATTGATACTAAGATAGCAGAAATTATGGATGACATATGATCAGCTCAACACGGAAAAAAAATAATAAAACATGCAACTACCTCTTTGGGGAAAATAATTAAATTAACTATAGTAGAAGAAAGTAAGTCCATTTGGCAAGGATTTCTCTGGTTGTAATTAGAGGTTAGTTCAGAGAGTTAATAACTGTAAAAACAATCATTCTTCAGTACATCCACAAATTACATTTTGCTCTACTTGACTGACCACATAACAGACACAGGGAACACGTACCACCAACAATTGTATGTTTGATAGGTTTTGATAAAATTCACAAGGAAAGACTGCTACTTATTTTTTGTGCATTGATCTGTTTTGACTGAAGGTCTTGTTGAATAATCCTTGACAGTTTAGGAACATTGCAAAGAGAGCATCAGACAGGGAGTCCTAATCACAGAGACAATTTCCAATGTATACTGCAGAAAGTGCACTTTTTCTTTGTTGCTTTTTAAGGCAATTACAGTCCCCAAAATTTGGTTGGATCTATTCACTAGAAGTGAGACATTATTGCATTTAAAACATTTGTGCCTGTGTTGTTAATAATAGTCTGAGCTGTCCATTAAGGTACATCTGCCAATATTTTATGGTTATTTTTGACACTGTAATTTTGAAGAGAAGAAGGGAGGGGAGTTAATAAAAATGCATTTTGTTCTCTAAAAGCCAAAATCAGTACCTCTTATTACAGTGCAGACTCTCCCTTTACATAACAAGCATACATGCTCTTGATAAGCAAAAAGCCCACTTATTTCTATTGAATGGAATACATGTTTAGATGGATAGTTTCTCTACTAATGAAGGACATTTGGGGCTCTGAATTGTACTCTTAACTGCTACTTTTAATAGTATTGTTAACTGAATACTTTTACAGAAATAATGTGCCTGTCAGAATGACTCTAAAATGGCAAAGATCCAGCAAAAAAAAACAAGTCACAGGAAGATAAACTGCCATGCAATATCAGGTCCCATTTAATAATCCATCTCTGATCACAGAACACAGCACATCTCCGAGGAAGAAGGAAAAAGCCCTAACTATTAAAATGAAGAAGAACTACTTCCACAATTACTGGTAGTTTCATAACCAAAATGGGAGTGATTCTATGTTAAAAAAAAAATCAAATACATCAGTCTACATTATCACTATGGGTCTACTTCTTGAGGAACAGTAAAGCTTATGAAGATTCCCAACATACTGCACACTTTTGTGCATCTAAATTTAGTTTTTAGATCTAGCTGCCTTACAAGCTCATTGATTGAACTGTCTATTCCTGCCTGTTAAGAGGACGGCATCTAGATTTTTGGTCCTTACTGTTTGGTACAATAAGCAGAATAACATGTCCAATCTCATCCATTTTTATGCAGCAGTTACAGTCACTCTTCAAAGATTTTCTCTTCTTTTCAGAAGTAAAATTGTTTATGTTATTTAACTACCTTCATTCTCTCCATTATGCCATAGTGCCCAGTAGTAGCTTTCCCTCTGATGATGCATCCCAGTGGCCTAGATGTAATACCTTAGTGGAAAGCTAGTTTTCCCATCCAGGAAAACTACACTATTATATTTCAATGGGTAGTATTACCCACTGGAAGCATCTTAAGGCTCTGTATTCCCTTGTTCTGGCTCCCTGAAGGGCTAGAGGCAGAAGCCGTTCCTAAGATTCTCACCAGACAGTTGGCTAATCTCTAAAGTCAATTGATGAACTGCTTGTACAACAGCTTGTAGAAGTCCCCCATGTTAGTCCAGGCATTCCTGTGCTGATTTTAATCTCCTGTTGTCTCTATTCACCACAAAAGCAACAGCAGAGCTCCAGCTTGCTTTTCCTAAAAGCCCTGCCCCTCACGCTGCTACAGGCACTCTACCTTCCCACTGGTTCCCACTCTTCCTTCTGGGCCAACATCACTGATGGAAAAATGTGATGAAGCAGCTGAGAGAGCTGTAATTGTTCAGATATAGCATGAGCAGGCACTATACACTAGTGGATGCCTAACCACACAAGAAATCTATCCTACCCAGCTCTATAACACCTTTCCATACCATTTGCCATGAAGACAACACAATGTTAATTCTTCTTTGCACTTGATGTGGCAGTGTAGTGAAGAGAAAGAAGGAATAAAGCTGTTGCTTCCTTCTTTCTTGTTTCATTCCTATCTCCATACAGGTGCACTGGCTATGACACTGTGTTACAGATCTTGATGGAATTAGCATAAGACAGAAAATGAGGCATCAAAGTCTAAAGCTCTATAATAAAGAAGACTCTCCACTCCAGTCACATATCAAACAGAAAAAAACCTCCAAACCCAACCCCTGAATTGCCACAAATTTCATCCTTTTATACACAAAAAAGCAGTCAGTTTAGTTGAAGAAAAATTTCCATCAGTTCCAACAAATTTGGCTGTTAGACTCAAATCAAAATAATGGTTGGACTGATAAAGTTACAAATTATTCAGAAAGTTAGACTGAAATCAAACTTACAAATTTCCAAAGACGGCCTTTCAGACACCCCTACAGAAAATCTTCAGGAACATTATTCAGAAATGCTCTGGATTATATTCCATCAATTCAAAATATGTGCCCAGTCTTTTATTTCAATTATTCTGTCTCAGCAAGTTTTACAATTTTTCACCACAGCTGAAGTTACTGCCTATCTAGCAGAAGTGGCAGGTTGCAGATTAGTAGCTCTTAGATAGAGTCACGGTATTTCATTTTTATGCCCAGCTTCTCCCTTTCACTCCCAAACAAACGCCAAACCAAAGCAAACCCGCAACTCCAATCACTCCTGCACACCTTCAAGAACTTTTGCAAGCAACAAATTCATTTTCACTGGTGTGACAGCCTCTGCAAGACCTGGCCACTGTCAAGCCTTGTGATAATCCAAGTGTCAATCCTTTCCTTTGCTTTACCCTTCACATACACTGAGCATGCTCACCTTCTGATTCGATATAGAATGAGAAAATTCTATATTTTATAATATTAAGTATCTCAAAAAGCTGCAGATCTCACGGGCTTCCTACACAAAGAAACTCTGGGTATCATTTGTCCTACAAAACCACCTGTGCAGCCATGTGATGCTCCATTCACTAGAAAGAATAATCATTTGGTATACAAAGTGAAACTGCTATACAGGCTATTGTCAGATTACAGAAGTAACAGAAAATTGATTTGAGACACTAGGATATTTAAACTTTATGCAAAATCTCATTAATTTCACAACTATTACTTTAAAATTAAATTTTCATGGAATGTCTAAAATTGAGGTCTTTCTGGCAGCCTGTCTTGCAGGAGGGAAGAATAATCTCTCCCTGCTGGAGTAAACTACCAACAGCATCTCATACACTGACTACAGCAGTTTGAAAGGAACAGACAACTGTTTCAAACATCAGTAAACAGCCCAGGGCCCAGAGTTCCGACAGGTACCAGCAGAGGTTATTTTTTTGGGGATAAATGCCTCTGTGAAGCTGGAGTTCCCCTAGCTGGCCAGTTTCAGTCTGAGCAGTAACAGCAGATCAATCTTTGCTTCAGACAGAAATGAACCAAATGCAAGGTTACAAGTGAAATAAATTGAAATCCAGACCACACTTACAACAGCTCTTTAGTGCTTTGATTTTCCTAATTAGGAACTTGAAAGCACTTGCCATGTGTAAGCATAGAGTATTCAGCCTGTTCAGCAACACCTTCCAAATGCCAGCCCTAAAGAAACAGTTTTTCTGGTTTCGCCTTCATAAGTTTACTGTCCTTGCTCCATTTGTACCAAAATGTGGGAGGAAGATTCACAGCTTTACCCAAAGGTCACTGACTCTGATAATCAAAGCATTTCCTTACCCATCTTACCTCCTTGACAGCAAGTCTTGAGTTTTACACGTTAAGGAGCTCCTACCTCTCAAAATAATAAGGTTCAAAATGTGTGTTTTGTTATGTGATATACTGCGGAATCATATACTCAAAATTTCACTGTTAATTTTTTCCTAACCATATTTCTTATTTTATTTTTTTTTCTGTAGAGACCAACACACACAACACCTTTACATTGTAGTTGAAAGACGGTTTAGGTCAATGAGCTCACTCCTACCATTACACATGTATCCTTGCTATCACTTTCTGAAGTGCCTTGATTAAAGTATACAAGTGTCATAATGTCCTAAATATCTTAAATATCCTTTTAACATTTAACTTACAAACATCAAATCAAACACACACCTCGATATGCACTTTGATGTGTGATGGCAAGTAGCTTTGCTTATGGCATTTCTCCTTTGTTGTAATGAGACAGGAGACTTCTGTTTTATTGCTATCCTACAAACACATGTAATCCTGATTGTGCAATTTATTGGATGGAATTCTGAGTTTCCCTTTCACGGCAATTATTCTTCTATGTTTCAGGTCATTGACGATGACAAGCAGATATTTGCAGAACACAGGAATCTCCAACAAAGAGTTGCCTAGTACAAAAAGGGAAACAAAAGCCTAAAGTATGTAAATCAATATTCAAATTAAACAGGTTCAGCCTCCAAAGCTTCATCTAAACTTTAATTTGGCAAGTGTTCTTGGAGGTGCATGGTCCAAATATTGACCAGCATGAAGTTAGTTTAGGTCAGCTCCTGTCAGATCATAACCTAGGGTTATATTTGTACGAGTTTCTTCACCTGTAATAAAGACAAACATGCAAAACTTTGCTCAAAATTTGAATAATCATGATGTAAAAAACTACTAGTTTTAATGTAATGTTTTTCTGACAGCTATTGCATAGCCATGTCACATCCACTAGAAGTGAAAATTATCAGGCAGCAGATCATCAGTAAGAATATGAAAAATATTTGTCTAATTCAGTGTAAAATCTAATCTTCAGAGCTTCAGGAGATTTCACTCAGCTTCACACCAACCAGAAATTATGGTATGTCAAATAGTCTTGACAAATGTAGCTAAACAGTTTACTCTGTCATGAAATTTAGTTCAGATCGTTTTATTTTATGATGTGAATTTATTTCACATTGCTGATTTTAGCAACATTTTACAATGGTAAGTAATTGTCTGTCATCATCATTCAGTATGTTGATTCACTAGCATCCACAGAAGTAATTTTATTTTAAAGGTCTTTAGAGACTAACATTAAAAAACCCTGAGGCTTAACCCACAATCCTTTTGTGAACTTTCTGCCTACAGGGAAAAAGAGTGAGCTTTTGCTCCACCTTCTCCATATTAGGAGAGACGTGATTAGTCACTTAAGAAACACGTAGGTTTTTTTCAGCCTCCCAAATCTGTCTGTCCAAAGACAGAGTTTTTGGCACCAAAGGCATGAAAACTCAAAATCTGACAAATCCTATAGTTGTCAGACAGTTTCATTATCACCAAATTTGATTTAGTCATAAATTTCAAAGTCAAAAACCCAACAAAGCAATCTTTACTCTTCCTATGCAGAATCAAGGCTATAGACTTTTACCTAGTTGTTATTTTGACAAGTTGTATTATTGTGACATTTTTTATTGAACTGAAAATGTTTGAGTTTTTTAAAAAATCCAATTCTGAGCCTTGGAGCTTATGTTTAAATTCTGTTGGGACCCAAATCAGGGCTTTCTTTTACTTTTTCATTTATATCTTCATAGAACTAGACGGAATAGCACTTCTCTGCAAAGTTTGGTACAAATAAAGAGCAAATAGTGCTTCATCACAAGGAATGGATTGTTTAATGCACAAGACAAGGGAGGACAGGGATGGGAGAAAATGTAGCTAGATAAGTTTACAGGTCATAAAATCATAGAATAGTTTCAGTCAGAAGAATCCTTTGAAGGTCATCTAGTCCAACCCTCAACCCAAGAAGGAAAGACTAAACCACAAAGAAACAGATAAACACATTCCATTGTCTTACACTCCTACTGTAAGAATTCTGTAAACATGGGCTAATCCCTTAAAAATCTAGTTCCAAACAAATTGTCCCAGACCACTCAGGAAATCAGTGAATGAGCACAGGATGTGCAAGTGTCATGGGAAGCAAACTGTCACCAAGACCAGGGCACTGGAAGTAACTGCATAAATATCACAAGAGTCCTTCTCTGTCCCCAAGTGTTCACACCCTGAAAAAGCAATTAACTGGAGAGCAAGGCAGGTATTCATAACACCTCCTCACAGCCTTTGACATTGCTAAATTTGGCCTCCCTTTTCAGCTATGAGCAGAAATTGTGTATCAAAGTCAGATACAAGTAAACTGTAGCTATGTATAACAGCAGAAAATTACTGATGTATACACACACACACCTTACAGTGTTTTCTCCCTCCCATGTTTTCATTTATCTGATAAAACAACTTACTAATAGCCAAAAAGTCTGATATAATTTATTATTACAAAAAAAATATTTGCAGTTGTGGAAAACGCAGCTTCCATTAAGTTCCGTTAAGCAAATTGTTCTTCTGTTTCTGCTGCCATTTAGTACATGAGGTAAGGAAAAGTCTAGGGTAATAATTACTTATCTGGAGACTACATGAGTAGTGCATACAATACCTTTTGCTGTGTGTTTTCTGACTAGAGTACAAACATTATCAGCTAAAACACACTAGGGAATTCCAAGGTGCAAAGGGCTCTCCTACATATTTTCCTGATTAGTAGCACTTTTCTGCTCAGCCACATTAGTAGCCACTTGACAGTACAAGTCAGGCAAGGCACTCTGAGAGGGATCCAGCTGGCAGAGCATAAGTACCTGAGCTGTGGCAGACAAAAAGTAATTCAGAAAGTTATTAAATGCACCTCTTGGTTTCAAAAAAAAAAATACAGTCTCCTCAAACTATATGGAGTTTAGCTCAGAGGCTTTTGTGCTTAGTTGAACCAGTGTAACCCACGTCTTATGTACCATCTAGCTGTAGTTCTAGACAACTTTGCTCCTTGCCAGTTTGTCCTACATATAGAATGTGAGGGCCCTGGTTCGAGTTTTCCTCTTCTCACCCCTTAAGACACTTCAATCGGAAAATGATTCTGCTGAGAACTTTTATATGTTTTTTTGCATAACAAACAAGATTTTACAAATATGTTTGTGATGTTACCATTTCATTTGATGGTTGTATACAATGTATTGGAAGCAAGTCAACAGTTTCAGTCCAGAGCTGAAGAACTAATCCACGCTAAAGAACAGACAAATTTTCTAGTAAGAAGAAAAGAAATGAGAAAACAGAGAGGAATAAACTGGCATTACTCATGTTTGAGGCACTATAATTTCATGCAGAGCAGCAAGTGACAATTAGCGCTGCAGGAAATAGGGCTGTACTATGAATAAATTGATAATTCTTGTGTGTCTGCTGTGTCTCACCCCTCCCACCTTTACAGAGATCCTGTTAAGACTAGTGGATCAGAGTGAATTCAAGAAGGTTATCATCACATCATAGCCTTTTCTTCAGGGCTCAGAGTGGGTATTGCATGAGATCATGTATGAATAAAAATAAACCACTTCAAAGTCTTGTCAGCTGTCCCTCCCTCAAGTTACTTCAGACAATGTCATTTCCTTTTAATTACAGAGCTTAGTACATGTAGAAAAACAGTTTATTCTCCATGTAAATACATATCCAAATTTTGGTCCCATTTAGGATCATAGAACAAAAATAAGGATAATTTGCCATTGATGTGTGACAAGCTTTGAATCTATTCAAACTTTTGGGGTTTTTTTACAGACGTAAGCTCAAGTGAGAACTTGAACAACTCCTTGTCAAGTTGTTACATGAATTTTTGCAATACAACCTATTCAGCCATGGGGAAAGGAGCTGCTCACTTTGGCATGATTGCAAGATGACTGGCACAATGGACAAGTAAGGCTGTTAGCAGTTCTTATTAGTAAGTAAAGATGCAACTAGAAATAATATCATTATATCTAACTAGAGGTCAGAGCAGATTAAAGTATGAACCAATATGTCTTAGAATCAATTTAAATACTTGTGAACCCCCATTTAATGCAGGGAAATACTATACACTTTCATGGAGAGAAAGAGATTAAAGAATTAATTCAGAGCAAGCCTGGATAGAAGCAGGGTCAAGTCTCCCAAGTTTTTAAAGTATTAGAAAAGAGATGAGATCATGTGGCATTGTGCTTGAAGCTAAGTGTGCTCTTGGGGATGCCATCTGACTGAGTGGCTGGCTGGCTGCTCCAGAAAACAGCAGTCCTACATCTCCTTTGCATCAACACTGGTGCTTATCTGGTCTCACCAGAAGCTGGTCCAGGCACAATGACTCAGTGTTCACCTGTGCTGTCCTGTGGGAAGTAATGGCAAGGTATGAGAAATGGAACTACCCCATTCAGCAGCAGGTAGCCATTACAGCAGCTTAAATGGAGTGCAAAAACTTATCCAAAGTAAAGTGGAGCTCTCCATCTCACAGGTATGTACAAAGGAACACAAAGATTTATAAGTACTCCGAGTCTCCAGTGAAGGCAGACTTCCTCTAATAATTCAAAAAGATCCTTTTTCCCATTGAGAAAGCTGAAGAAAATGGCAAAATAGTCTACTGTTTACCTACTAGACTCATACAATTACCTACAGTAAATATATATCACAAGCAGAAGACCTCAGACACTCTCTTCCAGGTTGCCAGAATACTCAGTGGGTTTCCACAGCATTTCAACCTGCAGAGCATTGTGGTTTGAAGTTGCCAGAGTTTTTTATTAGCTGGGGGGGCTAGGAGAGAGGCTTCTTTAAGAAGCTGCTGGAGTTTCTCTCTGCTCTAAGCTAGCTCAAGGTCAACTGCTAATGCCTCTGTGATAACATATTTAAGAAGGAGAAGAGAAAACAAGCTGGGCAGAACATCATGGCGGCTTAAGAGAAAGGAGGGTGGGAAGTTTGATTAACACTAAGGTCGGAGAGAGGAGAAAGAGAAGATGCCTTAAACACTGGGATAGGACCCCAGCAAACTTGTGGGGGATCATAGAAGCAAAGATTCTTATTCACACCCGTGGAAAGATTGGAAGATTTCCACGCCGGAGCAGAAAGTGCTGGAGGAGAGCGGCTGTGATCCTGTGGGACATTTGCTGGAGCAGAGGGGCCTGATAGAGTCCTGTGGGCCGTGGGAAGAAGAGACCCACACTGAGTAGCAGAGCAGCATTTCTTGGGAGGACTGGTGGCCTGGAAGAACCCATGCTGAAGAAGCTGAGCAGCACGTGAATGACTGCACCTATGGTAAAGTGACTTACGTGACAACAGTACCTGAAAAAAGCTGTTGTCAGTAACAAATCTACTAAGAAGCAGTTTGCAACAGACTGTTTCCGTGGAGAAGACCCCACGAGGAAAGCTGGGGTGGGACTCTCTCACTCTTCTGAGCAGCAGCAAAGAAATCCTCTGACTGTAACCCCACACACACCTGCCTTCCCATGCTGCTGGGGGAAGGGGAAGGATCTTAAAAGGGAGGGGTGGGGGGAGAAAGGTGTCTGTAACATCTATCAAACTTCCCACTCTTAAACTCTTAAGTTCTGATTTTAGTAGTAGTAGTTAATATTCTAAGTTAGAGCCTGTTTTGCTTGTGAAATAGTTAATAAACAGATGCTTGTAACCCTTATCACAAAAGTCAAAGTTTTTCCTTCTCTGAGAAATTTTGGATCTATGTGTGGACTCTCGGCATTTTAGCCGGAGTCAAACCATAACACAGAGTCACTCACACAGCAAAGGGGAGGCAGCATTTGTGGGTATATAAGGTAGTTTTCAGCTAAATAATCAGCCAACTTTTTCCTGATCAGACTGGCTTACAAAGTGAAGTTCAGCTGTGCAAGGAAAGCACTCCTACTGTTACAGCAATTTATCAGTATATGCCTGCTATATAATTCAAGGTACATCCAAACCTAAGAGCTTTTGCTCATCATCAGGACACCAATCCAGAGGCCAAATGTCCCTTGCCTCAAGCTATAAAATTTTTTCTGTTTTCTGAAGTTCTCACCACTGCTCCTTGGTAGGGATATACTGCAGTGCTTCCACACATCGAAGTATGCAATAGATGCTTTGAGTAAATTCTGGAGGGTGGGAAAGGAAGATCAGTGGAAAGTGATATGACAGTGTTTGCCCACAAACAAAAATTACGGAGATTATTAACACTGGATCACACCAAGAACAACTATGGCAATGTCTAATAAATCAGACTGCATAAGACTAGGTTTGCTGTAGATACGAAGAGGTGCTTCCAGAGGAGCAATTTAAAATTACTCATACACATTGATTTCTAAACTAGTTTCTTAGGAAATCTCTGGCAGTTTAAAAAGGATGTGCAAAAATGCAAATAGGATACTGGTTTGTACTGAGAAACGGATGAAAATATGGTAAAATATTACAGAGCTAATAGGGATATATGTTTTCCATGAGTATAGGATGTTACTTTTACCCTGGAATTCAGTTTCTGAAAAAAAGCCCTATTTTCTACTGAAGTTACAGAACTGAAAGAGATGACTTGAAAATAATTCAAGGAAGAGGGCAAGAGACAAAAGGAAAAGGCTTCCATAAAAAAGATAAAAAGATAGAAGATAAAAATAAAAATAACTGCAGGGATTTAAGAGTAAACTTTTTTGTGGTAGCATGATGGTATGGGACATCAGGAAAGGGATGATATTTAAGTTCTATTTTTATCCTTCCCAATCATGTTTCATTTCCCATTGTAGGATCTGTGAGGTAACTGAGAATCCTATGCAGTAGGAGAAGGGATAGGAGAGCCTATAGTTCAAGATAGAAATACGCTTATTCTTTACCAAGTTTTATTACAAGTATGCACCATGTTTGTGGTGTAGAAATGTGATGTACTGCAGCTGCTGCTGCTGCAGAGCTCAGCTCTTCAAACAGGAGGACATCCTTTAGAGATCATCAGATTAGGTTGACTGACTGTTCTATACAAAAAAAGTCAGTCTTTTGACTTTTACAGCAACACAATGTATATTTCTGCACTCTATGTATTTTTGGTGTTTGTTCCACATATTTTTTATTCATATTTCAAGGGAGAACTCTGCAGGGATTTATCCCAAAGTTTACGGTAGCATAAACACATGTAAATTCTCAAGGAGCTTGAGTTTATCTATTATGGAAAATAGGAATGGAATCCAACTTCAGAGATAGTGAATTTCAAAGTAATTTGTTTCTCTGGATACCATTCTTAGAAACCCCTCACAGACAGTCCACCAAACACAAATATTCCTGGGCCACAGAAGGGAAATCATTATGAAAAAGAGTTAAAAGAAGTTTGGTAACTCAGAAGTGTGCAATTGAACCCAGTTAACCATTTTCAAAATAAGTGGAGAAAAAGAGGGAAGAGAGACAGCACAAGACCAAATTTAACCAAATATTTAAATGCTAAACAAACCCTCTATTGCAAAGTATTACTGTAGCAAGTCCAAAGGGTGACAAAGCTGGTGAAGGGTCTACAACACAGGTATTATGGGGAGCAGGTGAGGGAGCTGGGGTTGTTTAGTCAGAAGAAAAGGAGGCTCATAGGGGACATTATTACCCTTTACAAGTACCTCAGAGGAGGTTGTAGCCAGGTGGGGTTGTTCTCTTCTCCTAGGTAACAAGCAACAGGACAAAAGGAAATGGCCTCAGGTTGCACTAGGAAAGGTTTAGATTGGATATGAGGAAAAAATTCATGACTAAAAGAATTGTAAAGCAGGCTGCCCAGGGAAGTAGTGGAGTCACCATCCCTGGAGATATTTAAAAGATGTGAAGCTATGGCTCTTAGGGACGTAATTTTGTGGTGAATGTGGCAGTGCTGGGTTAATGGTTGGACTTTATGTTCTTAAAGGTCTTTTCCAACTTAAGCAATTCTTTGATTCCATGACTCTGTATAATTAGTCTGTTGAACACATTCCCACAGGATATTATTGTACTGTGTAGTTTAGAGAATATGAATGTAAGTATTCCTTGTTTTTAATGTACCCAAGGCAAACACCATTATCTGGCTTCTAGCATTACAATAACCAGCTTGAATTTGTGTTGTTAGCCCTATTGTATATGTCCCACTCAACACAGACACTGTGCAACTGCTTTCAGTGTGTAAGTTTAGTGTTGGAACATTCCATATTAACTACTGTCAAATACATGGGTTTGGGCTAGGGAAAGTGTTCCCAGTGTGGAAATTTGTGCCTCCCAAGATCAAACCAATATGATACTACCATACAAAGGGTGCCCTTCCTCCATCAGGATGCCTTTCATTGTAAAGCCAGTCAAAAGCTACTCCCAAGCTGTTAAAATTTTGATCTGTCTCCTTAAAAAAAATAAACCTATATGAAACAAAAGGTATTATTAGTTGAGTGGTAACAACAGGTGGGAAAAGAACTGTTTCTTTCTTGTTTTTCATTTAAATATGTCTATTTTTAAGCGGACAGCCAGCTCTACTTGTCATTTTTTAGCTATAAAGGGAGCTGGTTCAAGGTCTGTCAGCATGATAGATCATGCCTCCGTTTAGGCTGGAGATACTACTTTTCAAGCATACTTTTAATAGAAAATTAATACTTTTGAGTTCAGAAGTATATGTGCTCTTTAAACTCTGTTTTCCTGATTTCTAATAGCTGCCTTTTTCGCAGGGAGGAGGATTGTTATGCAGTGTTCCGCATCCAAATCCCCAACTCACAAAGCTAGGGGCCAATCTGACTGCTGCATGAGTGGGGTGTTTTAACTCATATAGTCCTTCAATAAAACCAAACCAACCAATCAAACAAGAAAAAACAATCCCCACAAAGGTGCATGCACACACACAAACACACGCATCTATAACACCTCATCTCACAGAAGTAAAAGACAGAGAAGACCATGTTAATAACGATTGATTAAAAATTTTAAGAGGTTCAATATTATTTAAGCTCTCAGGAAAGGCAATCACCAGCGTTTAGCAAGTGCCTTTCTCCACATATTCCAAATCACCTTAGGGTACAATATTGTGCAATTCAAAATGTTCATGAGTTCTGCACCTTCTCCAGAGGCACCTGAAACCAACAACGGCCAAAAAGACAGTATTGGACAGATGCAATTGTACTAGGTAAAAAACTACTGTGGTATTTCAGATCCTTTAATGTATTTTAAACAATCAGCAAAAAATACTTGAAAGAAAAAAGCAAACTCACCATTCTGGAAACTAAGAGGTTTTTCTTAGATCCAAATTCTGGTTTTGTTCAAGACATCAGCATTGTTGAAAGAGCACTAATTCTAGCTCCAGCTTTGAAAATTTCCAGCGTGCTGAGGGTTCAGGTAGGTGCTGGAGCGCACCTGGTGAGCCTCCCTCTTTAGGGTGCTGAGCAATGCCTGCTGGAATGTGCAGTCTAGCACCACTTGTGCAAAAGGACAGGAGTGAGCAATGGGACTACATTACCCACAATTGCCTTCAGCTGGTTTCTGATTACACCAGAAACCAGGAGAGGTGGTGTGGGAGTTTCGCCTTAGGGAGGATAGACAGGCAGAGGAGAGAAGGATGAAGCATGTGCTTCTTATGTGGCACTGGAAGAGAGTTAGGGTTTTCTACCTTCACACGCCATGTTGCAGATATATTGAATTGCAGGGAGGGGTACAAAGAGTGGCCTGCTGATAAAGGTCAAGTTAGAAATAATTAGATTTACAGGCAATGAGTACAATGACTGAAATTGCATGAACCTGTATGACCGGTTTAGCTATGTGAGAGAATCAGAGAACTAGGTATAAGGAAGCAAATGAAGGAGGGGTGGCAGTGGCCTAGGATATCTACAGAGGAGGGAATGCAAAGACATTTGGGAGGGTGAGGAGGAAAGGGTTCCCTTTTAGCATCATGTCCTTGACGATACAGCGAATTTTCCCGTACTTTATATTGCAGATGCTTTTCTCAGTTATTTCAGAATTTTGTAGAATAAAGTTTAGAAGGACAAAGATTACAGGCACAGACAGATAAGAAAAACAGTCTTTGTGCCAGGAATGTCAGAGGGAGTTAGAGAAGAGATCATTTGCCTACTTTGTTGTTATTTGCTACCTATAGCAAATAATAGGACTCACAGCTGAAACCCCCCCATTCATGAAAAGAGGCTTCACAAGCTTTCTAATCCTGCCTCTGAAAAGCTGAAATATAAATCAGATAGGGTAAAAAAATGCAGAATTATGGACAAGATTATCCACCAATGTTGATACTATCTCCACCAAAATAAGTGGTTCTGTTTGACCAGGGCTGGTAGCAAAGTGGGGCGAAACTCAGCAAATAGTTTCACCTGCAAAAAAATGAAGTTGAAATGATGCCAACAACATTTAAGCTAAATGGTCCATGCATTAGAGCACCATTCAATTCCTCAGAGAGCTGAACACTTTTCCTCCCCCCACCCAATCCAGCAAACAGCCTTTCCCACCTCACCATATGTGACAACAAGTTAAAAAGAGACGCCTCATCTCCAAGTACTTTAAGCAACCAGAGAACTCTGTCCTACTGTCAGAAGGAGGATGTTTGAGTAAAACAGCAGGGTTATTTACTTTGTACTAAAACTACCAGTGACAAAAATATTAGGTGATTTCTACTACCACCGCTTCTCTAAAGGTTTAGTTTGGAAGTTCAAAATCTGGAAAGAGAAAGTGTAGGACAGAAAACCCCTGTCAGACACCAGGAGAGAGAGGAGGAGGAGGAGGGAAACACTTACAGTGACATTTAGTGGCTTACTCAGAGCTATTAAGAAAGCAAATATTAATTTTTTTTTTATGTTTCTATTTTGGTTTTGGTGGTGTTTTGAGGTAGGTCCTATCTATCGTGTATGTCTAATACTACTGACAATGACACCTCAAACAAGTTTGAACTCGCTATTATACTAATATAATCTAATAATAAGTTAAGATCTTGGTATCCTAAACTCTAAATTTCAATCCCTTTTCTGTCATCTCAGACTACTACTAAAAATTTCTGTTTAGACAAGATACTCTTCCCCAGACTTCATTGCCTCATAACAGAAATGTTGCTTTGCAGCAGAAGTATTTTCAGAGTCAGATGTTTCTGACATACTCTTTTGACTAAAACAATAATTTAAACAATATTAGCAGTATTTTACATTAAATAGAAAGACTTTAAGTTTAGGCTGATGACTTGTAACATCTCTTTTTATAGGTATGAATCAAAACTCAATATAAAACGCCTCCCAAATGTTTCTCAGGTAGAAAATGAGTATACAACATATTTGTACCCATAAATCTTCAGTTGGGACCCTGGTGACCCACATAAAGCATCTGTAGGATTTCAGTTCACCTCGGGGCCATAGAATCATAGAATGGTTTGGGTTGGACATCTTGCAATAGATCAGGTTGCTCAAAGGCCCATCCAACCTGTCCTTGAACACTTCCAGGGATGGGACATCCACAACTTCTCTGGACAACCTATTCCAGGGTGTCACCATCCTCTCAGTAAGGAATTTCCTAATATCTAATCAAAACTTACCCTCTTTCAGTCTAAAGCCATTTTTCTTGTCTTGTCCATGCATGCCCATGTTAAAAGTCCCTCTCCATCTTTCTTGCGGCCCTTCTTTAGGTACTGGAAGGCTCCAACTTACAAAAGGGTCCAGGTATTAACTTATTAACCATTTATTTCTGGTTTTCTCTACAAGGGTGACCAATTATTAGTTTCTACATATTTATTACGGTCTGCCACTTCTGTCTTATTACATGATGAAGTTTACCTTGAATCTGTTTAAGACAGTGCTACATACTCAGCTACCTCTCCAGAAACTGTTCTGACCAGTCAGCATCCATTTCCAGACTCTACTGAAACCCAATTTCTTCAACAGCTTTTGTTTGAATGTCATTTGATGAAACACTGATTTTCTACAGTTTGACTAATTTTCAGAGTGAAGTCTTCCAGAAATCAGATTTAGAGTCTTAGGCATTAAGAATGTTGGCTAGTATATGGAGAGTTAATAAGCAATTTCGTGTGTTTAATTAACCATAGTGTTTGTGTACAAGGGAAATCCACATGCTGTACACACAGACAGAAAAAATAGCAGATGCTCACAGGCTCACTTGGTCATGTATTTTCCACGTTGTTTTTGTTGGCTAAGCTCAATTCACTTCTCTGATACAATTCTCTCATTGAAATCAATGGAATTTAGGGAGAAATCTTTTGGAACAGAAGGGGGACCAATGAAGTTAATTCTGAGATGGAAAGTTTGGAAGATGTGAGCACTTGCATATGGGAAGCCCTGGATGAAAGCTGGATATGATGGGTCAGTCCACGTGAGCACAGCAACTAGTGTAGCAAGAGCAGAAGAGCTGGTCTCCAGCAACTAGGGCTGCCAACTCCAGGGCACAAGCAACATCACGGGATACTTAACCTCGCTTCATAAGTGGGGGAATGCCACCAAGCCACATCCTTTAGCTTTTGCAACCTTACTGGTAGTGGTGTCAGGATCCTGGAAAGCTTGTGAGAGTAAACAGCCACAAGCTGGCTTCAGATAACATAATATCCATGAGAGGTGGCAGCCACGTCTGCACATTTTGTTTGATTACAGTATGTGCTTTCCCCTTCACTGATTTTTTTCCTTTTTGTTAGCTTGTTTAAATAGTACATATTTTGGTGGCTTAACCCAGCAAGGTTTAGCCATGACTGCAGGGTCAAAGGGCACACTTAGGTTCTGTGTATAAACATTTTTATTTTGCTTTCAACAGATGGAATAGCTGGGGCAGAAAGTAGCATATACTCTTGAACCTGCATATCTGTTTGCTGCATTTCTCATCAGAAGAATGGAAAACATCAAGGCTTCACTGTACATTACATATTCTTCTCATCCCATTTGTTTCAGTTGTTCCTAAAGCTCATGAGAAAACAAATATGAACCCCTTGCCCATCAGGCCACTAGAAGAAGGACACTATTCACCTTAGGCTACATGACAGTTACCTATATAATTATTTCCCATGCAAACTAGCTGTTGTCACTACACCACGATTTATGCATGCGGGAGAAGAAACAAAGGTACAGTGTCATGCCATTCTGGATATAAAGAATCCACTCAAACACGGTCAAATATATTATTCTTCTCCTGTCCCTCCCCAGCAGTGGAAGAAACTTCCACGGTAAAGAATATTCAGGCCAAAGATGTTTACACATGAGGGAGCAGTTCCCAATGAAATAACAATTAAAAAAGGTGTGGGGGTGAAAATTTTTTTTCTGACAGGTTTATGCTGGAAAATGTTTAATAGTATAGCTACGCCAGCAAAAACTATTTTGCCTGTTTTTACTGATTCCAGGATTGTAAGTATAATCTATACCAGAAAAAGCACTTCTGCCAGTTTTGTGTCACATTAGGGCTGTTGCCAGTATCAAATCGCCAAAAATCACATTCTTAAGAGATATTACTTATAGTAACAAATGTCTCTAAAACAAAGGAAGCTTTACAAACACTAATGAATACTCCACCCAGGCAGGAAAACCCACTTTTCCTGATAAATAATGAAACAAAGCAATCAGAAAGCCTTTACCTGGTTTCCGAAGGGCAGGATACAGTATTGGGCAACGTCAAACATCAGAAAAACAGCTCTGAAAGCAAGTTGTATCCTCAGTGGGCTGTTTCTATGACTTAGTCAAGAAGATTTGGTTTAAAAAAATGTGCAGCATCACATTTTAATGATACATGGAACTTGTGGCAAGAGTACCATGGTATGGGAAACTACAGCCAAAGCACAAATGTGTACTGAAACTCCTGAAGGCAACAGACCAAAATGAAAACACAATGTCCAGCAATGAAGTTTGTAAGGAAAATGCTATATTGAGCAGCAGAAGCTATGCTAGCTATACCATACTTACTAGTAAGCTGGACCAAGAACTGAAATGTGGTTTTGTTAAAAAAAAAAAACAAAACAAAAAAACAAACAGAAAGTCCTACAGAAAAAACAGTTGATTTGATTTTCATATATCAACAACTTGAAGAAAATAAATGTTTTCCTCTACTTGTAAGTATTTATCTTAGTGAAAGATGAGTATACTATGCTTTTATGTCAATTGAACATGAAATTATATCAAGAAGAGAGCATCTTGTTGTTAATAATTAAAAAAAAACTTTAAAGAGGATCATTTACTCAAAACATAAGTATAAATAGGTAGCTGGCAAACTGGACTGAAGAATATCAGGGCAGGAACATTCTTGAACAGTGAGCACATGGTTGCCAAAAGGGACTTGGAGGAAGAAGCTCTGAAAGTGGTAGAGAAAGATCTCTTTCTCTTTTGAAATAGCAAGTGGGTTGGAACTTGTGCCCTAGGGAAAGGCTGACAAGTTGCCTTTTGTACCATGAAAACATTTGTTTCCTCTCTGTAACAGAAGCTGTTCAGTTTGGTTAATCGCTAGATTACTTTATGCAAAGAGTGTTCATTAAACAGACTATTTATTTTTGTGTTTACATCATTTTCACTCTGTCGCTAGCAAACTTCTCTCTCCCACAGCTGAATCTGCTGCACTCTGCAGGGAAGGACCACTTAGTCCTTCCCAAAGAGAAAAAGTACAAGAAAACCTCAAAAGAAGGAAAACAAATTTGACTTGAGCATAGAAGCCTAGCACCTTGGTAAGACACATGCAAAGACCTCCATGACCCAAGCACTGTTTTGCAGAGACCAACCCTGAACTCCTCGCAGTGATGCCTACAGATCCCTGTAGCATTAGACTGGGCAAAACAAAAACGTCTTCCTGGTCAGTAAAACCCTATTTTGGTCCTAGTTCCTCACTGAATCCCTCTTCACTTATATTACATGTCACCAAGGAAAATGTTCCATGGGACAGTAAAAAAAAGTTCTGCAAGGCAAAAGAATGGGGTCCAGGCCAAAAAGTTTATGTCTTGAAGAGTAATGAGCAGTGAGGCAAGAAATAACAAAATCTGAGACAGAGCAGTATTTATCATATTTCTAGAAATTATTATCACGCTATACTCAGTCACACTTGTGTAGAAAATAACTGATTACTAGGAAAGAAGCAAATAAGATCTTTTTTATTGTCACTTCTAGTCTGATTTCCTCAGAAAACAGGGTCATTCTGTGTCTAAGGCTCCTGTTGATCCTCACCACTAGTTTGTGAATTCATGAGCCAATTCGGCTTAATGAAGGGACAGAAATCTCAAACTGGGTAGAATGCTGTAAGTTTCATGAAAATGCTCATCCAAGTAAAAAAGAAAGCCGAGGTTCTCTGTGGAGAAAAAGTTACTATACTATTATGCTTCAGAGAATCACACAGAAAACAAAATGATAGGGGGACCGATATCAAAGCACAAAATCCAAAAAATCCTTTTTTAACAGGTAAAATCCAGTTCAAAACAGAAATTCATGAGAAATTCAGATGCAAAAGCTCCTCTTGCTCATAGGAAAACATAGACATCAAGAACCAGAATCTGATTCCACTGTAGATCCCAAACAGCTCTGCTGAAATAAGTAGTAGGTGGCTAGCTTTGACCGTATAGTTTGTCAACATGGACCTGTTTTTCAGCAACGATTATGTTAAGAACTTGAAAATCTGGCCACTGGTGCCTCACTGGGAGTGAGGAGATACCAGACACTCTTGAAATACAAGCCTTTGTTTAGGTGCCTATATGGAAAGCAGCTGCTTCTGTAAGTCAGATTTGAGGCACCAGGGTAAGACCTGAAAAATGCATTATAGCACCATTACAAACTTTAACATGGGGACAATCAGTTTTGATAGGAGTTTAAAAATTACATCAATAATTAGAGTTTCATGGGGTTTATGCCATTTAAAGCTAAAAGTAAGTATTTATTAGCTGGGGTTTCTTCTTTTTCCTTCAGGTCGATAAAAAAGCAATTTTTGGAAAGGCTCAAAGAAAATAAATTTTTTGTGTTATACAATTATACTTACATCTTGCTAACTTGAACAATTATTTGCTAAATATCTATCAATTACAGCATAATTATAACCTTCCCCTGTAAACCAGTTATTCATCCCTTTAAGACAGATTGTATCCTCACTACTATAGGAGCTAATAAGATCTGAAAACATAGAACCACAAATTCATTGTTTTCTTCATTGTGAAATTAGACTTGTTTTCCACTGGAGAAATAAAGCCTAAAAACTATTTCCTGTTTAGTCAAAAACATTTGTCAGTTTTAATAACACTTTATTCTGTATTAATTACAAACCCAAATGTGACTGAATTTCTGAACTGTGGTCTAAAAAGTAGCTAAATGAGGATCCAGTAATTCAGTTGTAAAGGAAGCTAAAAGACAATTTCTTGTCCCTTCTCACAGTCACTTGGCCTCCTTAAACTAACAGCATGGTGCTGCTCACGTAACATAACTTCAAAATGTGGTCTACTACAGTAATGCAGGTGACTGCATATTTCTGCAATAACTGAAGCAATAGTCTAAGCTTGCTACATTTTTGACCTATCATACCTGGTGCTTTATTATGTCTAACACTTTAAGTATTCATTAGTCATATTTACTGTGTGGTATAGCACATAAAGAAGTGTAAAGGTTACCTTTAAAATGTTGCCTGCAACTAGAAATGGGAGTCAAGATTTCAATAATGTCTGTAGAAAGAAAAAAAATTTATCTTTACAACTATAATAGAATTGTATGAGATACCTGGATTGATCACATTTTATTTAACAGTTACTTCAAATATGTTGTGAAAGATTAAAAAAGTACAGGGTTTGGTTGCACTTTTATCTATTTTCCTTAGATAATTTGATCATATTTATTTTTAATAGTGACACAAATTAGTTAAGTTCTACTATGCCTTTGTTACATACCTGCAATACTGAACCGTGGAATCTGAGCTCTCACTTTCTGCGTATTCATTGCTTGGAAAAAAGCACTTTGTTTCTCACCATCAGCGATATCAAGAGGAGAAAAAAACTTGTAACAATGTAAAGAGAAAACCCACAACACCAATAAAGAAACTATTCATCTGTGTAATAATTCAAGTGTTCAATTAGGTTTCTGAGTCAGCAAAACATCAGTTAATCTTGTTGTTGTTGACATAATTCAAATGCATATTTAAACGTGTATTTTGGTGTTCTGCTCTTATCATACTTACATTGCATATGTATATGTTTTTTTCTGCACCAGAACCTAAGCTCTGGAATAGGTATCTCTCAGCCCCACAAGCAACAAGTACTAACCAGATGCTGTCACCATCCTGATAATATTGTCTCACCTTTTAATGACAAAAATGTAATTTTCCAAAAGGCCTACAAACAACCACCTGATCTGCAAAATACTGTTTCTGAAACTGAAATTTCTCTCCTATAACAAGAAATTTCTGGTGCACTATGAGCACATCAAAATTACTTCTAATGCAGTGACAACACTCCTTTCAGAAAAGGCCTGGCATTATCATTATTATAATTGAAAAAGAGGACCTGGCTTTGATTCACAAGTAACCCCACACGATTAATCTGAAACATACATAAAGGCCCAGAAACAGTCTTTAACACTGCCTACCAAAACGGAAAGTCACTTCTGGCTGCCTTAGAAGTAATAGGGTTGGAACACAAGAACATTTCAGCTGAAAAACAACTCCCAGACCTGGCCAGCTCTGGACAGAGCTGCTGTTACCTCTGGGCCCACAGTACTTGAAAGAGAACCTCTCATCCAGTAACACCTCCAGTTGCCTCTGATTACCCTAATGACTGTAATTAATGCCTACACCACCAGAGCAGTTCGTGCTGGTACAACAGCCCTCCACTCACAGCTGGAACCCTTGGCCATTTCCCACAGCATACGAGGCAGCGGCAGCTGAGCACTCCCTACGTCTACTGACACTTCTTGCACCGAGGCTGCTAATATGAGAGTAATGGTGATGCAAGAAGATGATATTCTGACATATCATGTTTCTCTTCGGTTTTTTGTCCTTTCAGGCTTTCAAAGGTGCCGACTAAAAATGACTTGCCAGCTTAGAGAAAACCTGTAAGGTGCAATAAAGAATGTGATTTAAGTACAGTGTGTGCTGAGAATGCAGTTGTAAAAAAGGAATAATGCCAGATCTTCAGCTGTTAGTAATCAGAACAACTCTGCTGAAGCAAAGGAAGTAATTCCACTTTACATATTCTGAGGATCTGGCCTGTTAAACATGGAACATCACTTCAGCACACTAGGTCTCTGTTAACTAAAAGCTGTGGGAACAGGAGCATATTTGGTTTAGAGGTCTTTATGAGACCTGTTCTAGGAGGCAGGTCCCTGCAATGCCCTGAATATTTTCAGCACTGACTGGCTTGAGGGAGTGCTCACTCAAAAATCTTGCAAGGTTCGTTCCTCTTGCCTTTATTTTGAATGCAATGATTTATCTTTGTTGACACGTACAGGAGCAGATAAGATCAAATAATGAACTGCTCTAAATTTCTTTAGCTCACATGGGTGGTTTCAGTAAACATTTTCCAGCCAAATAATACAACCAATGCTTAACCTGGCATCTTCCAGTGTCTCACACTATTCACTTTGGTTTTTAAATGCAATGCAGTGAGGAAGCTGTGATTATTCAGAGGCAATGAAATTGCAGTTCTGCTGATTGTGGTGTTAACAGCTGTGACTTTAACACTTCAGACAACTCTGAGTTTAGACAAGCAGTGGCACTGCCTTATGACTGAAAGTTCGAGTAGGAACAGTGGAAAAAAAAAGGGTAGTAAAGCCATCTCAAAATGTTAGCAAAAAATAAAAGTTTTGTTTAAGTAAACACGCACACCAAAGTTAATTGGTCTAAGACGTTTTCAAGTAACTGGATTGCAGAGGGTCCATGAAGATTCTCTTTGCCTACATTTCCTGCTGAAGGCCAAGTTCAAAGATATACATAAATTGAACAGTGATTCTGGTACACTTCAGCAAAACTTTTAGACTACGGTAATGCAAATGCAAAAACACATAACAAGTGCTCATAAATACTTGTCTGTATAAACCCCTATGTTTTTGTTTTTGTATTTTTAGCTAGTCTTTTCACTTGGTTAGTTTACTGGCATTTCAGATTTAACTTCTGCATTAAAAAATATTTTGGAATATGGAATCATTATCTCACTTTAGTGATAGTGGAAAAAAATAGTCATCGTGAACTACAAACAATAATCTTTTAAATATGAATGAAAAGAACAACTTACAAATCTGAAAAAGTTTCAGAGAGTAGTCTTCCCTATGACTGTCTTGAAATGGATTCCTCAACAAAATCTGGAAGCTGTAAGTCATAATTTTTTTTCCATCATAAACATGTAAAATCATATACAAGTTCAATCATGATTGCTAAATCATGGATCAAAGCCACAGTTTTTTATAATGAAGAGAGTATTTAAATACACCCACAAAGAGCATTAATTACCAGTGCCACCAGGCCTGTTGTTACTGCCTTCGCTGCTTTTAAATACAGACAGTTACTGTTTAATTGAACAAATATGCATATTTCAGATCTGATATTAACAATCTTGCTGCGAGCTGACACTGTCCTGCATCAGGTATGACTGTCAAGCCTCCTACACTGAGAGGTCAAGGCTCATGTGTGTGACTCCAGGCTGCTGCTCTTCTGTATCTTGGGCCACATCACATGCACTGGCAATGCATTGCCTTCACTCTGGTTCCTTTACCAATGTTTATTTGCTGACCAACTGCACTTAGAGCATCTGGCTCCAGAACAGGGTAGTGTGCTGGATCACCCATGTGAAATGTGAAACGATTTCTTCTGGGATTCATTTTTCTGGTCAAAACAATGCAATTTCCTTTCCAGCCCCTTTAACTCAGGTCTCAACTTCACTTCCCCCCTTCCATTATGCAGAATCTCCCTCATGCATTGAAGCAGAGGAATCTTGACAGGAAACATACTAACAAAGTTGTAAAACCATCAATCGTGGTTCTATTCAAAACCATTCATTCAAAGCACGTCTGCATGCATGTTTCTTTTAAGGTTATATGAATGACCAGATCTTCTATAATTGGTGCCTCTTCTGTTCAAAGTTTGACTGAGTGCTGGACACTGGAAAATGTCTTTATGAGCCAATGGAAACTGTCATAAAATACAGTTTGAGTGTCTAGTTTTGTCAGCCACACTTTACTTGGAACTTTCCTCTTCCTTGAAATCTCAGGCACCTTCAAGAATTTCTAAATTCACAACTTTTTTGTGGGTTTGCCCTTGATAAATCATTCCTGCTAAAATGTTTGTGGCAGTTCAGAAATTATACCCTTCACAGATTTTTATCCTTGCTTCTCTGCCAAGGATTCTGTAGGTAGAGCTCTTCTGGCATAACATATCAAAAGTGTGTTCCTCATTGCATACATAATCTGAAATTGCATTTTGAAAAACCTAATACTGCAGCCCCATTCTGCCATTTGAATTACAAAGTGCTAAGCTTTGCTTCATATCTTACTTCTAGATTTTAGCAGTGTGAATGGAGAGAAATAAGATTTGTCTTCTTTTGCTTGGAAAGAAGATCTACTCTCATTGGAATTTTTCCATTTAACTAGTCTGAAAGAGGATGATTTTTAAAACAACACTTTGCAATCAGTTCAAACAATCATTTTAATATTTTTCTTTTCATGTCTGCCAGTTTTCCTATTGTAACGTGTTCTAGTCGGTTATTAAAACCAGTGCTCCTCCACACACATGCTATCCTTTTGGTCAAATTACTTATGATATCATCATGACTTTTTTTTTAATTTGCCCTGAAAAATAACATCTTATTTGTGTCATTTGGATTAAATTTTATAGTTTGATAAACTACTGCAGGGTTATGACATACAACAGTATTATTACATATAACAGTATTATTACACTCTGATGCCATGTCAAGCTCCAAGCATGGGCACTGCAATGAGCAAACAGAGCCCTCGCCATGTGCATTTTGCTAGCTCTGGTACTAAGCTCTTCACAGTAGCAGAATCTTTAAAGAAGTTTCCATGACAAGCGCTGAGCCTCAGGACTGAATAAATATTGTAACTTTATCACTACAACTCCTCCTCCACACTGAATAATCTTGTAGACTGTAAATGAAACTTTTGTCATTATCCATGTGTGCTTCCATAAAGTCAGTTGCTTTTTTTGGGGAAGTTTTCTCTATCATCAACCACAATTAGATACAGTTTACAAGAAACCATTGCAAGAACAGCCCTCACAGACTTAAGATCCATGATTCCTGTTACCTCATTTTGAGTAACTGGAATTGTGCATTTGTTTTGACCCTTTTCCAGTTATTGTAAAGTACCAGTATCACACATGCTTGCAAAAAGCAGTTGAAACAAGTTGTACTTGGCTTCTGAGATATAGGCATGTCTTCTGCTTATTCGGTACAGGGATCTTGTGGTGAAAATCTCTGTCTTACAGGATGATTAATACAACTTAGAATTTTGTTATGATTTGCCTTTTTCTTTCTTTCCCCTGTGAATACTGAAAACTTACCAAGTCACTGACATTCTTTGTGGTTGCTTGAAGAGTTAGACTTTTGGTGCCTGAAACTTTTTTTTTTTAATTAGGAAACCCTTGCTAAGTAAAGATTTCATCTCAGTAGCCAATCAGAAGTTATTCTCAATTAAAACCTAGATGACCAGAGAAATGGAATGCACAATCAAAGACTCCAAAATAGAAATCCTGAAAATATTCAAATTACAGTGAACAGAGAAAGGCTTTCATTTCCCAGAGTTGCATGGAAAGAAAGACTTCAGTGGCCTCTCATGAAATGTTTTCACTGTTTTCCTAGGATAGCACCGTTTTTTCTTGTTCCAGGGGCTGATAAGTACAGGCCATTACTACACCAAGTAAAAAGATTCACCTTTTGTTAGAAACATAATTCCATTTTTCAATTAAAGCATTTAAAACACATTTCATTTTATCTTCAGAAAAACATTACATTTTCTCATTATTTTGTTCAATCACTACTTATTACATTTCTTAAAATATATAGTTCTCCTGACATATGAAACTGTCCAGTTGAATTTGCATTTATTTGTTAACTCTTCTTTATAAAGTAACCTGTGACAAAACAGAATACTGAAGGGAAAGTCAGAAAGCTGAGTTAGTACTTATCTACAGAAAAAGTACCTTTTCCAGGTTCTGACTGGTTCTGAGGTAACTAGTTGTAACAACTTTGTTAAAATAGAACTTTAGAGAAACAAGGAAAAAAAAAAGGTTAAAAACATTTACTGAAAACTCTTTTTTTCTTAAAAAGAAAAAGGTTTGTGAACTTCATAAAAATACTTTTATTTAAAAATATTTCCAATAGGAAAAAGTAATTAAGCCTAGATTTGGACGAAAAAATTTTGATCTCTTCTTCTATTTAAGAAACATCCTAAAATCACACAAAGATTTTGGGAAAGTATTACAGATTTTGTAGTCTCGCCACAAGATCTACCTTTAGCTCATTTCCTCATATGAAGTTACAAAATGACATTGGACAAGCTTTCACTAAGTACCAGCCTTGGTGCAAATGCCATTTGCCCTTAGTTTTTACTGGATTTTTGAAACGCAGAAAACCAGGAAAAGACAGATTTCTAGTAAAAAAACCCAACAAAACCCCTTACTATTTATTTACTTCGGGACACATCCTGCCAAATGCCTCAGGTTTATTTTCATGGCAAAGAGAAATATTACCAGAAGTGAAATATGTCTTGTGACTCTAAACATCAGCAAAACACTAAGGAATCAGAGAGATAGAAGTGAGATAGATGTATGCTGCCAAAACATAATTTCAACAGAATTTTTTTTTAAGTGAATACTTTGTTAGAGATTATTAGCAGAGGACTAAGAAAAAGATGTCCATTAAACAAACAGAAATTAACTGTCCTTTCTTCATTCCATCACCAGGAACACAGTGGTTCTAGATAGTAAAAAAGCCAGGTCTAAAAATCTGGTTAGATCCACGAAGTATGAAAGGTCTATTTTCTTCTCTGTCCCCTTCCTTCTCCTTTTGATTTCCTTTTAAAATATCCTTTCTTCAGTCAATGTTCACCATGAAGATCAGCAATAATCCACTTATCAAAGACAAAAAAAACCCAACTTGACATTGTTCTATAAGTGCAGGAGTCAATAGAGGTTTAGGTTTTGATTTTTAGTATTTGGATATTATTGTAATGTTTAGTAAGAAAACTAATGCTCGTTTCAGCATGTATAATGGCTTTAGGTATACCTTAATTTTCTTAATGTTATGATTGTTTTGTTGTTACTTTTTCTATGAAGACTTTTATCCAACTAGTCATTGGCCATTGAATTCACAGCAGTACTGATAGTTTTATTCCCCTTTGGGGAATAAAACGTTTTAATTATATATTTAACATGATGTGTTTGTATTTAATTGAAGTGCCTTTCTGATGTCAGATATGTAAACAAAAAAAAGTGTTTAAATTCAATTTATACAGTAACACATTTTAAAAATTGACTGTATGCTATAACATATACAAAGTTGAACAAAAAATGTGATGAAGTGATTTTTATCCACACTAACTTACATTCAGATGACTTGAATCAAAATATTATTGAATGTGATTTGTATATAAACATTTGAAATCAGAATTATCAGGCAATTTGAAAACAAATAATACTCTTAACATCTTTTACAAACATTTCCACAAGACACCCATGAGTCATATTTCAAAAGCTTTGCAATAAAAAAGCTGCTATAATAGGGCTCCATTCCACACGCACACACACAAATGGTTGGAAAATCACATTAGTTTGATAGTGGAATAATTCTATTCCAGAATCTTTTGCCAGCTTCCCTTTTTTTTCCCCCATGGAAACAGTAGAGCTTTCCCCATGAAATATAAGGCTGGAAACTCAGTGTATTCAATCATCAGAAAAGCATGTGTATTTTCACAGAGCCTCTTAGTAACAGGATAATGCAATTAGAAATAAAAGTATATTTTGCTTTTATTTATATTTCAGTCAAAGAAATAATTTTAAGTGAAAATTTTATGCTTATGATTAGATGTAGAACTAAATACTATTGAAGAAAACAGAAGGAAAAAAGTTTATAACGCATATTCTAAAAAACTTAGAATTTGCAAAACCTAATGAAGCTTTGATTTAGTTTCCATAAAATTCTTTAAAAACTCACCTATTAATGTACTAAAAAAATCATAATCAACCTATCTGTGGCTTACATATTCCTATATATTTATAGACACAAAATTAAGCAAGCAAATGCAAATCAGGCATGTTTGTGCCTTCTAACTTTTGTTCCAGGAACAGAGCTTTTTAAGAGTGCAGCAGAGAGAAGTTGCATGCCACAATTGCTTGCAGATGATGACCTTCAGAGCACCCAGCAGTCCTGGAACTCTGCCACCTTTGAGAAACCCTGCTATTTGCTACACAGATCTGTACTACTGAGGTTCTATAGAAATAGTGCCAACAGACAAGAGTTTAGAAAGTGAGGAAAGTATTCTATCAAAATATTTGCCTGCATTTCTGGACAGGAAGCCTGCCCACAGCTGTGAGATAGGCCTGGGGCAGGTCCATCCAAGTGCAATATGTTTCAGAGAAATTATGTGGAATGTTTTATCTGGGAGGGCAAAACAGATGACCTCAACAGTCCATTCCACCTTTATGATCCATGAAAAATGAAGGATCCCATAAAACTTCAGAAGAGTATTTGAGCCAAAGATATAGCCAAGCCTATGAAGAAAATTTATAGAACCAAGACTGGCCTCATATACTACAGCAACAAAGAGCAGGCCAGGGATGGTTTGTAACACTGCTAACACAGCTGAAGGGTTTGGGAGAAAGGGCTGTAAGAATTTGTAATGTGATGAAAGATGTAGAAA
>WEIV01030488.1:8509-23572 GCA_013390005.1 Calyptomena viridis
TGGGATGGGGTGAGATGAGGTGGGATGGGGATGGGATAGGGATGGGATGGGGTGAGATGGGATGGAGATTGGGATGGGGTGAGATGAGGTGGGATGGGGATGAGAATAGGATGGAATGGGGTGAGATGAGATGGGAATAAGAATGGGATGGGATGGGATGAGGTCTCACCACCCTCTGCAAAAGCACAGGGATGAGATTTCTGTGGACAAGGCTCTTTGACTCCCCAGAACATCCCAAAGGATAAAACAAAAACGCAGGAGAAAAAACTCCAAAGTCATGGAACAAACCCAGGAGACTTTCAGACTCAATCCCAGCCCCAAATCACTTCAGGGTCACTAAATGTCTCCAAGTGCAAACAGGGTGTTTCCAAATTTACCCCTCAGCCTCTCCCCATGTGGAATCACACAACAGTTTAGGTTGGAAATGACTCTCAGATCATCAAGTCCAACCATTAATAGTCAGAAACCCGGACTGGGAGCAAAATTCCAGCTCAGCTTTCCTGACCTGTGGGACCAGGGGGCTTCAGGCACCACCTGGACTCTTTTGGGCACCACCCAAATTATTTTGGGCTATCATTCCATGCTTTGGTGGTGATGTTATCCCACTTTTTCACAGAACCATGGAATGGTTTGGGTTGGAAGGGCTTAAAGATCATCCAGTTCCAAAGGGCACCTTCCACTAGACATGGACAACTCCAGCAATTCCTCTGGAATTGTTTTGTTCACAACATCCCCATGGACTCTTTTCTTCCTCCAGAGGAGGAAAAGCAAATATACCATGAAAACCAATTTCCTGGAGTTTATTTCTTCACCCAAAATAATCCCCCAGCTCCTTGATAAAGGAAGAAGAGACTCTTCCAACATCCCACTCATCCTGTTTCCACGGGATCACTGCTCAGGAATTGGGGCAGCTCCTCTTTGGCAGGTCTTTCATCAAACCATAAAGGCTGGGAAAGCCTTCTGAGAGCATCCAGTCCAACCTTCAACCTCTCCTGACAAATCCTCCAGCCCCAGCAGCTCTTTCCAACCCCACCCATTGACATTCCAGGAACCTCCTGCTCCCGGACGGGGTCCCCCCGGAGAGGCAGTGGGCTCGTTTCTACATCAAGATCTACCGGGCAGAGGGGCTGCCCAGGATGAACACCAGCATCATGGCCAACGTGAAGAAGGCTCTCATTGGGGAGAACAAGGACCTGGTGGATCCCTACGTCCAGGTGGTCTTTGCAGGGCAGAAGGTGAGCAGGGAAGGGACACGAGCAGGACCGGCCTAGTGCAGGTGGCCAGAGGTGGCCCTGGATGTCCTGGAGGTGTTGAGGTGATGTGGTGTCATCTTGTTCTCCTTGGAAGTTTTGGGAATGTTGGGATGTGTGTGGTGTCACCTTGTGCCCCTTGGATGTCCTGGAGATGTTGGGATGTGTCTGATGTCACCCTGTGTCCCTTGGATGTCCTGGAGATGTTGGGATGTGTCTGATGTCACCCTGTGTCCCTTGGATGTCCTGGAGATGTTGGGATGTGTCTGATGTCACCCTGTGTCCCTTGGATGTCCTGGAGATGTTGGGATGTGTCTGATGTCACCCTGTGTCCCTTGGATGTCCTGGAGATGTTGGGATGTGTCTGATGTCACCCTGTGTCCCTTGGATGTCCTGGAGATGTTGGGATGTGTCTGATGTCACCCTGTGTCCCTTGGATGTCCTGGAGATGTTGGGATGTGTCTGATGTCACCCTGTGTCCCTTGGATGTCCTGGAGATGTTGGGATGTGTCTGATGTCACCCTGTGTCCCTTGGATGTCCTGGAGATGTTGGGATGTGTGTGGTGTCACCTTGTGTCCCTTGGATGTCCTGGGGGTGTTGGGATGTGTGTGATGTCACCATGTTCTCCTTGGATGTCCTGGAGGTGTTGGGATGTGTGTGATGTCACCATGTTCTCCTTGGATGTCCTGGAGGTGTTGGGATGTGTGTGATGTCACCATGTTCTCCTTGGATGTCCTGGAGGTGTTGGGATGTGTGTGATGTCACCATGTTCTCCTTGGATGTCCTGGAGGTGTTGGGATGTGTGTGATGTCACCATGTTCTCCTTGGATGTCCTGGAGATGTTGGGATGTGTGAAGTGTCACCTCATTTTCCATGTTTCCCCTCCCTGGGATGGGTTTGGAGCTCTCTCCAGTGGAGGAAAGGAGTTTTTTTGTTGGAAGAAGGAATTCACGAGGTGGGATGGACGGAATTGGCAGCTCAGGCTGTGAGGGGTGGCTTGGGACACCCAACCTGTCCCTGACATCCATCTCCTCCCACTTCCCAGGGGAAAACCTCCATCCAAAAAAGCAGCTACGAGCCCCTCTGGAATGAGCAGATCGTGTTCACGGAGATGTTCCCCCCCCTGTGCAAGAGGATAAAGATCCAGATCCGGGACTCGGACAAAGTCAACGACGTGGCCATCGGGACCCACTTCATTGACCTGAGGAAGATCTCCAATGAGGGAGACAAGGGTAGAGCTGAGGGGGGACACACTGGGATCCCTTCTTCCCTTTGGAAGAGAGTTCCCAAAATACCCTGGACACCTGGAGCGGCCGAGGGAGCTGGGGGGGCTCAGCCTGGAGAAAAGGAGCCTCAGGGGGCACCTGGAATTCTCTGCAATCCCTGCCAGGAGGGGGGAGCCGGGGGGGGTCGGGCTCTGCTCCCAGGGAACAAGGGCCAGGAGGAGAGGGAACGGCCTCAGGCTGGGCCAGGGGAGGCTCAGCTTGGCCAGGAGGAGGAATTTGGGCCTGCAAAGGGGGGTCAGGCCTTGGCAGGGGCTGCCAGGGAGGGGTGCAGTGCCCATCCCTGGGGGTGTCCAAGGAAGGACTGGCTGTGGCACTCGGGGACAAGGTGGGGATGGGGCACAGGGGGGGCTCCATGGGCTGGGAGGGATTTTCCAGCCTCAGGGATTCTGGGATTCTGTTTCTGGGCTGCCTTTGCTGTTAAGGAAGAAGGGNAGAATTCCCAAAATACCCTGGGCACCTGGAGTGGCTGAGGGAGCTGGGGGGGCTCAGCCTGGAGAAAAGGAGCCTCAGGGGGCCCCTGGAATTCTCTGCAATCCCTGCCAGGAGGGGGGAGCCGGGGGGGGTCGGGCTCTGCTCCCAGGGAACAAGGGCCAGGAGGCGAGGGAACGGCCTCAGGCTGGGCCAGGGGAGGCTCAGCTTGGCCAGGCGGAGGAATTTGGGCCTGCAAAGGGGGGTCAGGCCTTGGCAGGGGCTGCCAGGGAGGGGTGCAGTGCCCATCCCTGGGGGTGTCCAAGGAAGGACTGGCTGTGGCACTCGGGGACAAGGTGGGGATGGGGCACAGGGGGGGCTCCATGGGCTGGGAGGGATTTTCCCACCCAACCAATCCCATGAAAACTCCTCCACGGGGCGGCTGCAACCACGGGCACACACCAGGATATTCCACTTTGTGTCACCACCCAGAGACCAGGACAGCGCTGCCAACCCCCGAATTCCCCCCGTGAGGCCTCTCCTGCCACATTCCCCTTTTCCCACGCCCATTCCATGCCCATTCCGTGCCCCTCAGGCTTCCTGCCCACCTTTGGCCCTGCCTGGGTGAACATGTACGGCTCCACTCGGAATTACACCCTCATGGACGAGCACCAGGAGCTCAACGAGGGTTTGGGGGAAGGCGTCTCCTTCCGTGCCCGGCTCCTCATGGCTCTGGCCGTGGAGATCCTGGACACCACCAACCCTGAGATCAACAGCTCCACCGAGGTGCAGGTGGAACAGGCCACGGCTGTGGCTGATGTAAGTCCCTCCTTCCACGGCTTCCCGGGGGGAATTTCGGCTCTCGGGAATCTTGGCTTGTTGTCTTTGGCCTCGTAAAAGGAGGATTTGGGTGGGTGTTGTCCCGGTGTTGTGGATCCCACAGAGCAAGGATTTTGGGTTGTGTGATTATCCCAGAGCTCACGTTCCTTAGGAGTTCTGGGCAGAAGGAATGTCTGTGGGATCATTTATCTGGCATTGGGATGGGTTTCCCAGAGGAGCTGCTCCATCCCTAGAAGTGTCCAAGAAAGGCTGCACCAACCTGGGATGGTGGAAGGTGTCCCTGCCCATGGAACGGGATGAGCTTCACAAGGTCCCTCCCCACCCAAACCATTCCATGATTTCTATGCTCTCCTGAACTTTGAGATGTTTTTCCAGCTGGGAGATGGCCAAGGACAACGAGCCACCTCCCAGTGCCAGGTGTTTCACTCCTTCCCTGCTGGTTTCAAACAGAGGCCAAGAATTTAATTTATTTCCCAACCAGAGGGAATGAAATCACTTGGAAATAAAACCATTCCCATTCAAAAGGCGCTTCCAGGCCGATGGATTTGGGGGGTTGGATTAACTCAGTGAGTGAATTCCCAAATGTCCCTTGGACAGTCCCTCACCTGCAAGGGGTGACTGATCTCAGCACCTTTAATTAAAGGCTCTTCCGTGAAAATGAAATCCTTAATTAAACCCTCTGTGCAATGAGCCAAGAGAAGGGAGAGAAAACCCTCGGAATTCCGAGCAGTGGCACCTCCCCTGACCCTGATCCCTGGGATTTCCTCCTCCCACAGAACTGCACTGGGAAGATGGAGGAATTCTTCCTCTTTGGAGCCTTCCTGGAGGCCACCATGATCGACAGGAAGATCGGTGACAAACCCATCAACTTCGAGGTCACCATAGGTGGGTTTTTTGGGGGGGAGGGTTGTTTGGAAGCGTGTCTGGATCCAAAAATCAGGATCCAAAGCTCAGGGTGGGGTTTCTTCCCAATTTTCCATGCCAGGGCTCTCAGTGTGGGGAGCAGGTGGTGGATGTTCTTTGGGAACAAGCCTTGTGGGACCTCACACCACTAATTTTGGGGCCTCTGGGCTGTGGCCACTGGAGCTGATCCTGTTCCCACCCCGATTTTGTGCTCTGGAGAAGAATCTCCACAGGGAGGGAATGTATTCCCACTGGTCTGGAGAGGAATATGAGCAGGGACAGACATCCCTCAGTAATTCCTGCCTCTTGGAGATGGTTCCAGAGAGTTCAACTCCACTGCTCCCCACGATTCCTGCAGAGAAAACTTCTCCCAGCTGGAGTTAAAACCCTCTGAATTTATTCCACTCGTTTGTTTTCCTTTTTCCTTGAGGTAACTATGGCAACCAGGTGGATGGTGTGACCAAGCCCATCCTGAGGAGGAAGAAGGAGGGAGGGGATGGAGATGAGGAGGAATCCGAGCTCCTGCAGAATTCCAGTGAGGATGAGGCCGACGAGGATGGAGAGCTGGTCTCTGTTTCTTCCTCTCCACCCATGAAGCCCCTGGTCACAGACAGGTCCGTGTGTCCCCCTGGGAACTTCTGAGCATTCCCTGGATTCCCTGATGTCCAACAAAGGGTGAACATCCCGGGATACTCAGCAAAGGAAATCCTTCATCCACCTGGGAGGGCTCCCTGATCCCATCGGTGCTTTTCCCATGTGGCAAATAGGGATGGAGTCACCCAGGGGGCCCAAAAAGTCCTTGGTGGGCACTGGAAAACACGAGTTTGCTGCTGTACATCAAAGTTTGGGGGTTTAGCGTGTCCAGGGAAGGGAATGGGATTAGGGGCTGAGGGAGCTGGGGGGGCTCAGCCTGGAGAAAAGGAGCCTCAGGGGCACCTGGAATTCTCTGCAATCCCTGCCAGGAGGGGGGAGCCGGGGGGGGTCGGGCTCTGCTCCCAGGGAACAAGGGCCAGGAGGAGAGGGAACGGCCTCAGGCTGGGCCAGGGGAGGTTTGGTTGGATATCAGCAACAATTCCTGCCCGGAAAGGGTTCTCCAGTGGTGGAGTCCCCATCCCTGGAGGGGACTTGTTGCTCACACACAGGGACAGCAGCACTCTGGTGTTTAATGGAATCAGGACATGGGAAACCGTCCTGCCCTGGCTCTGTGGAGGCACAGCTGGTTGGCAGGGGACAAATCCCTCGTTTTCTCTGTGGCTGTAAAATTATGAACGTTTTTTTTGTCCTCTCTGTGAATTCCTTTGGGAAGTAGCAGCGACCCCGGAACACGGACAGGATCCAGGCAGATGCACTGAGATTTTGGGGAGGGGGGGGTGTTTTCCAGCCCCAGTCTGAGCGGGATCAGCACATGTGCCTGGAATCAGGCTGGGAATCAGCCACAGCCTGGATGGGAATACAAAGCACCAGGATTAAGGGAGACGAATTGGATTTAAGCTGATCAGAGGCGCTTAGAGAGGGTTTTAATCGTGTTCGAGCAGTGGGTGGGTGTTAATCGAATTAACGGACTTAATTCAGCTGGGAAGTTAAACAAACCTCCCTGAACAGGAGGTGTCTGCACGGAATTGTCTCCCTGGGATTCCCTTCCTTCTTCCCAAGCTCCTTGTCCGGGTAAATCCCGAAGGGAGATGAAGAACCGATGTTTTGGGATCCATCCCCGGGCTTTCTTTCTGCGTTTACCCAAATATCTGGATGCCGAGAGCCTCATCCCAAAGCGCGGGGCTCTGCTGACACCTCCTGGCTGGGAATATCCCGGTGGCTGCGGGAGGAGGAGCTGGAGCTGGAGTTTAACTCGCGGTGATCCCAAGTGCAGCGGGATCCGCAGGGGCTTCACACGGGGAATCCCAAAGGATGATCCGTCCCTCATCCTCCTTTAGCTGTGCCATCGCTATTCCAGATTGGAATAGGTTCGAAGCGACCTGGTCTGGTGGAAGGTTTCAGAGTCATGGAATGGTTTGGGTGGGAAGAGACCTTAGGGATCATCCCATTCCATGGGCAGGGACACCTCCCGCTGTCCCAGGTTGCTCCAAGCCCCGTCCAACCTGCCCTTGGACACTTCCCCCCACCCATCCTGGGTTTCTGGCACTGGGAATGGTGCCGGGAGCGTCTGTTTTTTAGGATGCAACTCCCCTCAGCCCCCTGATCTCCTGCATCCCCCTCTTTTCCCCCACGGCATTTCCTCCCTGGGAGCGGGGTGGGATGGGCTGTTCCCGGCCGGGAGCGTTATCCTGTGCCTCCTCTCGCAGGAATTACTTCCACCTGCCCTACCTGGAGAGGAAGCCCTGCATTTACATCAAGAGCTGGTGGCAGGACCAGCGGCGCCGGCTCTACAACTCCAACATCATGGACAAGATTGCGGATAAACTGGTCAGCAGGGGCTGCAGGAGGGAGGGAGGGACACGGGGGTGGCACGGGACACGCCCAGGCTCCCTGTGCCTCCCCACACCTTGTCACAAGGGCAAAGCCGTGCCAGGAAGGGGGAGGTTTCCCAGTCCTGATGGATAAATCCCAGGAGATCGTTGAGTCTTCTGTGGGTCGGATCCAGGAGTGCCCAGCAAAGGGGACAGGAGTGAGGAGGGTTTGTCACCCTGGATTGAAGGGGTGAACCACTCACGTGGCAGGGCCAGGTTCACCTGGAGAAGGGAAGGATCCAGGGAGAGCTTGGAGCCCCTTTCAGAGCCTCCAGGGGCTCCAGGAGAGCTGGGGAGGGACTTGGGACAAGGGATGGAGGGACAGGACACAGGGAATGGCTTCCCACTGCCAGAGGGCAGGGACACATGGGAGCTGGGCAAGGAATTCCTGCCTGGGCTGGAATTCCCAGAGAAGCTGGGGCTGCCCCTGGATCCCTGGAAGTGTCCAAGGCCAGGCTGGAGTTACCTGGGATAGTGGGAGGTGTCCCTTCCCAAGGCAGGAGGTGGCGCTGGATGATCTTTGAGGTCCCTTCCCATCCAAACCATTCCATGATTCCATGATCAACAGTCCCAGTTAATTCCCAAGGAGCCCTTGGGAAATCCCCACATTCCCAGGACACCCTGGCAGGTCCAGCCAAGGCATCCCAGCTCCCCTCATGGGAACCCAGCAGAGTCCAGTGCCAGCCCCGATCCCTGAGAATTCCGGTCTGGAGAGGCACCCGGTGTTTCCCTATGGATGGGGTGGGGTCTCCGGGGGTCCCTGGCCCCGCGGGAGGGTCTGTGCCCCCCCAGCCCTCAGTGCCCCTGTCGGTGCCACAGGAGGAAGGACTCAACGACGTGCAGGAGATGATCAAGACGGAGAAGCCGCACCCGGAGCGTCGGCTCCGAGGGGTCCTGGAGGAGCTGAGCAGTGGGTGCCTGTGAGTGACACGTGGGGAGGGTGGCACAGGGCAGGTCCCCCCCTCTGTGGGTGTGAACTCTGCTTTCCTTGTCCTTGGGATGTCGGGACACCGTTCCTTGTGCGTGACATGGAGCGTGGGGGACAGAGAGGCCACGGCTGGGGGGCAGATGGGGGGAATTTCTGGGAATTTCTGGGAATTTCCCTCCTGTGCTGCTGGCAGAGGTGTCCCTGTGGAGAGCCCACGGGTGGGAATCACAATCCCGACTCTTTTCCACCAGGCGTTTCGTGACCTTGGCTGACAAGGACCAGCATCACTCGTCCCGCACGAGGCTGGACCGGGAGAGGCTCAAATCCTGCATGAGGGAACTGGTGAGTGGGATCCAAAGGGGCTCCAGGAGAGCTGGGGAGGGACTTGGGACAAAGGCTGGAGGGACAGGACACAGGGAATGGCTTCCCACTGCCAGAGGGCAGGGACACATGGGATGTGGGGAAGGGATTCCTGTCTGGGAGGGTGGGGAGGGGTTGGGCTGGAATTCCCAGGGCTGTGGGAGCGGCGGGCAGAGAGGAGGATTCGTGAGCAGGGGCTGGAATTGGTCAGTGCAGGGGAGGACTTTGGTCTACAACTGGATTCCTGTCCCTGTGGGTTGAACCTGAGGGTTTGGGGTCGAATTCTGGATAGAGGAGCCCAAACACCACCTGGGTCTTGCCCAGGCCCCACCGGGGTCTGTGCTGCTCCTTTCCCTCCACCACACTCCGCCTTGGAAAGAAGTTTGGGAGCACAGGGCAGCTGTATCCCCATCAAACATCTGGGGAGCCCGGGAAGGAAGGATTTGGGGGAATCCTGCCCCAGGCACAGACGTGTGGGGGTGGTGGCCCAGCTCCTTGGATGTGCTGAACAGACGCTCCAAGGCTCATCCAGCTGGATGGACACAGAGTTCAGTGTCCAGCTGCATCCCACTGAGCCATGGAATTAACACATGGAATCCCCCACATTCCCTGGGGGAAGGGTCAGGAGCTGGGTCACAGCAGGGGCAGCAGAAGGGGGGGATCTTCAAATCCCCCCCAAAATGCCCTGTGCACTTTCTCCCGGGACAGACGTCTCTGCGCTGTCACCGACCTTCCCACTCCAAGGTGTCAGAAGGTGTTACCTGATGTGCTGGGCTTGAGACACTTCCCAAACCCCCTTTATTTGCTGCTCCCTTCCCTGTGCTCCACTCTGACACCCCGGGCTCCCCTTTCCCACCAGGAAAACATGGGACAACAGGCGGCGGCGCTGCGCTCGCAGGTGAAGAGGAACACGGTGAGGGACAAACTGAAACTGGGGCACAACTTCCTGCAGAAACTCCGGTTCCTGGCGGATGAGGTGAGTCCCTGCACACCCGGAGAAGGTGTGAGGTGGATCAGCCTCTCTGGAAATCCCGTGGGGAGGAGACGTCCTTGGGATCACAGGTCTGGAGGGGAGGGGTGGTTCCGTCATCCCAGCGCGGTGCTGGGTTGGAAGGAACAACACTAACAGAAAATTAGGAGTTTCCCAGGCATGGAAAAGAGCTGGAGGTGTTCCTGCCAGCCCCAGCCATGGAGAGGTGGTGCAGTTCCCTGTGGGAACAGCCATGGAATCACGGAATGGTTTGGGTTGGAAGGGAGCTCAAAGCTCATCTCATTCCACCCCCTGCCATGGGAAGGGACACCTCCTGCCATCCCAACCTTTCCTTGGACACTCCCAGGGATCCAGGGGCAGCCCCAGCCTCTCTGGGAATTCCAGCCCAGACAGGAATTCCTTGCTCCGATCCCATGTGTCCCTCTGGCAGTGGGAAGCCATTCCCTGTGTCCTGTCCCTCCATCCCTTGTCCCAAGTCCCTCCCCAGCTCTCCTGGAGCCTCTGGAAGGGACTCCAAGCTCTCCCTGGATCCTTCTGTGGTTCTTTTCACATTTAGGCCTGGCTCAGCCAAGGGGGTTATTTGCCCTCCCTGGAGCTGGAGCCATTCCAGCTCCTGCTCCATTTCCCATGGGATGCTCCCAGCTGCCCATCCTTAGGCACATCCACATCCTTCCTTGGCCTCAAGTCACCCCAGCAGAGCACAGACCAACCTCTGAGGTGGGATGGGACCAGTCCAGACTGGGAGCCTCTTCCACAGCAAGGGGTGAAGCTGTGGCCTCTCCCTCATGGAAGACAGAAGGAAAATCCTTAGACTCCTAACCCCAAATTTCCATATTTTTTGAACCCAGAACAAGCACAAACCCCAGTTTCTTTCCTTGCTGAGCTCAGCTCCAAGTGGGAATCTCCAACCCCCCCCAACATGGCCATGGGCACACCCACCCCCCGGGGCATCACTTGGATTTGCTTCCCAAAGTTCTCCAGCCCCGCTGGAGCCTCAGAGGTCGGAGCCAAGGCCCTGACGGGGCCCTGTTGGTGTTCCCAGCCCCAACACACCATTCCCGACGTCTTCATCTGGATGATGAGCAACAACAAGCGCGTCGCCTACGCCCGCATCCCTTCCAAGGATCTCCTCTACTCCATCGTGGACGAGGAGATGGGCAAGGACTGCGCCAAGGTGAAGACAGTCTTCCTCAAGGTACTGCCCTGCTGTGCTGGGGGAGCTGCAGCCAAGAGCTCTGGGAACTCGGGACATGGAGTTGTGTAGCCAGTTCTCCTGGGGCTCGAATGTTCTCCAAATCCGACCCGTAATCTGCTGGTGGGAAGTTGGGAGTGTGAACCGCTGGTTTTACCCAACCCAGTGGGGAGTGTTTGGAAGGAGGGAGGTGTTTGATCCAGCTGGGCACAAAACGGGATTTCTGGGCTTGGAAAACGTGGTGGGAAGAGAATTCCCGAGCCAGGGTAGTGCCATGATCCCAAAGGATGAGGTTTTACAAAAGCAATGAGCCAACAGGGGTTGGGTGCAGCAAGAGGGGGGGCTGTCCATCTCCAAAGTCTTCCTGATATCCATGTAAGCTCTTCCTTGTGCCCAGCTCCCCGGGAAGAGGGGCTTTGGACCTGCTGGCTGGACAGTCCAGGCCAAGATGGAGATTTACCTGTGGCTGGGCCTCAACAAGCAACGCAAAGACTTCCTGAGTGGCCTCCCCTGTGGGTTTGAGGAGAAGAAGACGCCCCGAGGCCAAAACCTGCCCTCTTTCCCACCCATCAGCCTCCTTTACACCAGTAAGGGCTTCCTGTGGGATGGGGCATGGAGAGGGCAGGGAGGAGCCTGGATGGACACTCCTGGCACCGAGGGATTCCAGGAGTGAAGGGGGAAATAATTCCAGTTGTCCCAGTCTGAGGTCCCTCATGGTTCTCACTGGGAGCTGGGACGTGGGAATTGTGTCCCCTCTCCCTGTGGGACACCAGGGAATTCCGTATCCATATGGAACTCACACTTTGAGCTGGTATCCCTCATCCATGAGCAAAGCCAGGCTCCTGAGACCTCCCTCTGCCTTCTGAGTCCCTCCAGTGGGCCCCAGAATATCCTATCAATCCATCCCCTTCCCCTCTCTTCCAGAGAAACAGGTTTTCCAGCTGCGAGCCCACATGTACCAGGCCAGGAGTTTGTTTGCAGCAGACAGCAGTGGCCTCTCAGACCCCTTTGCACGAGTGTTCTTCATCTCCCAGAGCCAGTGCACCGAGGTAAACCCCATCCCTGGGATGCAGGGATGGAGAGTGTAGGGAAGGAGGGATGGAGAGAGGGAAGGATGTTGGGATGGGCTTTGTCGTTGCTCATCCCATCCCGCTCCCCTGGCACACTTCCCATGAACCAGGGATGAGGTTGGTTGTGGGTTCCAGCTGTGGAAAAGCAGCTGTGGCACTTGGGATTGGCTCTTTCCAGGAGCCCCTTTTCCCAGTGCGTCCCCCCTGGACCCTCCATCCCTGTGGCTGTTGATTCTCTGCCAGGTTTGGAGAAACTGGACCACGCTGGAAGGATTTTTGTGTCTCCCCTTCCCAACCTGAGGGCTGCCAAGCTTCAGGAAGCCTGGTGGACACTGGGAATAATCCATCTCTGCCTATCTGCAGTTGGGGGGGTGTCTTTCCCAGGAGGATCCGATGCCTCACTGATCCAAAAACTGTGGAACAGCCCCATGTGCCGCCCTTGCACGGGAATTCAGTCCCTCCCTGGAGCACTAAGGACCTCTCCCATTTTTCCAGGTCCTCAACGAGACCCTTTGCCCGACCTGGGACCAGCTGCTGGTGTTTGACAACGTGGAGCTGTACGGGGAAGCCCATGAGATGCGGGATGACCCCCCCATCATCGTCATCGAGATCTACGACCAGGACACCGTGGTAGGAAAACCCCAGAAATATCCAAAACGCGTGGTGTGGGTGCTGGGATCACTCCTGGGAGCAGGGGGTGTGAGGAGCCTTCTCTCCCAACGCTTGGGAGAGGGTTAGACCCTTGGAAAGGGTCAGGATTCTTGGGAAGGATTCAAGGATTCTTGGAAAATGCCTTCCCACCTCCACCACATCCATGGAATGTGCAGCCCCTGCCCTTCACGGATCTCAGATTTAACTCGATTTGACCTTATTTTTGGAGAGAGGAGGAAGAGCTTTAGTGGAGCTGGAGCCAGGGATCTGCCACCTGAGGCTTTCCCTTCAGGAAAGCTGCTCATCCCTGTCCTCCCTGCCTTCCCTTGGCCACCTCCTTCAAGGATTCAGGAGCCAAAGTTGCCTCCGAGCTTCGGTGCCCCAATCCCAGAGGGATGGCCCTGCTCTGACCACAATGTGGGGGTTAATTCCAGAGTTCTCCTCTTGAATCGACCATTCCAAGGGCTCTTTCCCCCCTCCAGGGCAAGGCCGACTTCATGGGCCGCACGTTTGCCAAGCCGGTGGTGAAGATGTCGGATGAGCAGTACAGCCCCCCACGCTTCCCCCCCCAGCTGGAATACTACCAGATCTACCGGGGAAACTCCACGGCAGGAGACCTCCTGGCTGCCTTCGAGCTGCTCCAGGTACCGACGGAATGGGTTGGAAGGGAGCGGGAATTAGGCCGGGCTTATGGAGAATGGAATAACTGGGAATACTGGGTGGGAGGTGCCCCCTCGCTGGGTTGTCAGTGGTAAACCCTCCTGGTTTCTCTGGGATGGGTGAAGCACTTGTTCTCCACAGCATCCAAGACACCTGGAAGTGTTCCAGGGGCCTGGAGCAACCTGGGAGAGTGGAAGGTGTCCCTGCCCATGGCAGGGGTGGGAATTAAATTCCTGCAGTAAATGCCTGCACCTAAAGGAGTCCAAGAGAGCTGGAGAGGCACTTGGGACAAGGGATGGAGGGACAGGACACAGGGAATGGCTTCCCACTGCCAGAGGGCAGGGATAGATGGGATATTGGGAAGGGATTCCTGGCTGGGAGAGTGGGGAGGGACTGGGCTGGAATTTCCAGAGAAGCTGGAGCTGCCCCTGGATCCCAAGGAAAGGTTGGGTGGGGCTTGGAACCGCCTGGGATAGTGGGAGGTGTCCCTGCCCATGGAATGGGATGAGCTTTAGGGTCCCTTTCCGAATCGAGCCATCCTGTGATTCCATGATTCTGTGAGCTGCAGTTGGAATGAGATGACCTTTGATCTCCCTTCCAACCCAAACCATTCCATGATTCTGAGAGAATGGAATTAAATGGTCTCTGAGGTCACTTCGAACCCAAACTGTTCCATAATTCCGTGATTCTGTGAGCTGTGGTTGGAGTGAGATGATCTCAGAGGTTCCTTCCAACCCAAACCATTCCGTAATTCCATGACTCTGTCAGAAGGACAAAAACCTCCTTCCCAGCAGATCCTGACCCACATTCCATCTTTTCCAGATCGGCCCTGGGGGCAAGTCAGAGCTGCCCCCCATCGACGGCCCCACGGACATGGACAGGGGCCCAATCCTGCCGGTGCCTCTGGGGATCCGGCCGGTGCTGAGCAGATACAGAGTGGAGGTAAATGGCCTTGGAGCACCAGGAGAACCTTCCTGGGTCCTGGAAAGGCTGGAGGGACCTTGGAGGCACAAACACCAGGAGTCTGTGCTGGTCGGGCTGGGAAGTGCTGCAGCATCCCTGAAAAAACAGGGAATGGGAGGTGTTAAAAATGTCCCTTTAGGGGAATTTTTGATTGTGGGGACAGTCTGTTATCCCAAGCAGGGAGGAACAAGTGTCCCCAGTGCTGATTTCACTGTGGCAAAGTGGTGCCGGTGCCAAATCCAGGGATGCCATGGATGGGCAAAGCTGCTCCGCAGGGTTCTGGGGCAGGAAAAGGCCAGAAAGGCAGAAAAGTGGGAAAAGGGATATTGAGAGCAGTTGATGTTGGGCTGCTGCAGGGGTGAGTGGGGTGGGGTGTCACAGAGTCCGTGCTGCAGCCCTGAGTCCCACGGAGGGGGGGGACACCCCAGGGATCCGCCACTGCCCGGGTGGTGACATCGACAATAGGATCCCTCTCCATGGAGAACCAGCTCCCAGGGACCATCCCACTCACGTCCTCCCCCCTCCTGGCCCAGGTGTTGTTCTGGGGGCTCAGGGACCTGAAGAGGGTGAACCTGGCCCAGGTGGACCGGCCCCGTGTGGACATCGAGTGTGCAGGGAGGGGCGTCCAGTCCGCCCTCATCCACAACTACAAGAAGAACCCAAATTTCAGCACTTTGGTCAAGTGGTTCGAGGTGGTGAGTGGCTGCTGTGCCCCCCGAGCCCCCCCTGCTGTAACCCAGCCCTTGTGAGGGCCAAGTTATAGCTCTGGGCCCTTGGCTGCCGTTCCCAACAGGAATGGGGGACAGGGACACTCCCAGTGGGAGCCCTTTCTCTGAGGGCTCCCAAGTCATGGAGCAGCTCCTGAGTTCTTCCAGTATGAGCCTTGTTCTAGTCCCTATGGCTTTTCCAACTGTGATTGGAGACATCCCCCATCCCACTGCCCAATCACTGACTCAATCACCATTCAATTAACCCCCCATCCCACTGCCCTTCCCAACCACCATTGGATTCATCCCCATCCCCCTGCCCTTCCCAACCACCACTGGATTCATCCCCATCCCCCTGCCCTTCCCCACACCACCTGGATTCAGTCTC
>WEIV01030490.1:0-17610 GCA_013390005.1 Calyptomena viridis
TATTACAAGTAATTAGAGTCATTTCGATTCAAATCTCTGCTTGGACTTGACATATTTTGCATACTTCCACCCCATATAATAAGTCAGCTCATAAAAATGCAGGCAGCTCGGAGTGTGGCGGCTCAGGCGAGAGCCGGGGTTGTCTAAACTACCGTCAAATGCCTTCGCCTTAGAGAGAGAGGGGAGGGGAAGGGCGGGGGGGGACAGCACCACATAAATCTCTTTTGTCTCATTAGGGAGCAAGGAGGAAGTGTGGTTCTGCATCACCACGGAGCTGCAGTGTCCCCTGGCAGTACCCAGCCCGACACCAGCACGGCTCCCTGTGCACTCACACCCCAGGAACCAGCCTGGAAGGGGAACGTGGGATGTTTCATCCTGATTCTTCAGCATCCTGAGCGTGCACAGGCACTGAGAGGCTCTGAGCAGGTATTTATCCACGCTGCCCAAAGCAAGGTGCCTTTGTTTGAGCACAAAACCTTTGGATCTTTGGGTTGCTTATCAGGCACCCCCTGCCCCGTTATCTTCTTTAGGGCGACCATGGGCACATAAGAATTTTCATAATGTGGTAACTAATGGAGTCACATCCAGGCCGTGGCACAGATGTGCCTTGAACACACAACACTGGCACAACCACTGCACCAAGGGCATCACTGGCACCAGCCAGCCCAGAGTGCTCTGTCCAGGGATGAGGGAGAACCTGGGAATGAGAGCACTTTATGGCAGAGAGAAATCCCGTAAGGCAGCACCCAGTCACTGCAGGCACATTTTACCACAGGGCAGGTGCACCTCTGAAAGTACCAGGGACAGATCGGTTCTACCCCAGTGGTCAGGTCTGTGCTGTCCCCTGTGCTCAGGTACCCACCCGGCTCCTGGCACAGCTGCAGCTCCGGGCACTGCCTGCCCTCCTGCCTCTCCTGCCCAACAGAACCTGGACCCACCACAACATAGTTCCAAACCCCTGAGGTGTGAGGGGTGTCACAGGCAGGATCACAACAGCAGCAGGAGCAGCAATGTGGTCAGTCCTAGCAGACTAGGTCAGGCTCAGCACCAGGCTCTGTGCCAGGCTCTGTGCCAGGCTGTCAGACTGAGCCCTCAGGTGCTGGGAAAGCCACCAGGGACAGCTGGGTGCCTGTGTGGTGCCCGTGCCAGGGCTGGTGGGGCTTCTTGGACCCCCAGAATTGTGGCACAGACAAAATGATGTTGTTCAGCTGGGACCAAATCCCGCTTGGACTCCCAGGGATGTGGCAGAAGGAGATGCTGCTGCTTAGCAGGGGCTGAATCCTGCCCGTTCCCCCGTGGAGGGACTGTGCTGTGCTGACAGCACTGTAGATCTGCTCCCGACAATCAGATGGGATCTTTTACCCGCCGCTTTATGTATCTCACCCTGTACACAGCATCTCAATACCAGATCTTATTCTTTCTATTTGTCTTGTTTGAAAGCCCCTGTGTAGGAGAGACAATTTTTTAACTGTAAGATGGATTGCCTGGAGCTGTGCGACAGCAGGGACGGGGAGGCAGGGGATGATGGATAACGTACAAATGATTAGAGGACAGGCCGCACAAATTCAGATGGAGAAAAAACCATTCCCAGCAATGTCACAGCTCCTTCCCCTCTGGTCAGTGCTGGCACAAGTGCTGGCTGTGCCCATGGCTCCTCTTCTCCAGAGCTGGGGGGTCTGACACAAACCCTGCACCTCCTCATGGCCACGAAACTGCACCAGGTGTGATGCTGGTGCTGCAGGATCTCTTCAGTCCCTCACCTCTCCCTCCTCCAGTGTGAGGCCACAGCATGTCACGAGCAGCTCTTTGCAGGGCTTTGTCCCTGTCCTCTTCCTGCTCCCAAGGGAGCCCCAGGCTGAGAGATGATGAGTGCCAGTGAGAGGGGGCAAGGGTAGCTGCAGGGAGACCCTCACTGCCAGACCACAGCTCTGTGGTACTGCCAAGGGGCCCTGGCACAACCTCCTGGTACAAAGGTGAGACTGAAGTCACTTTCCAAAGAGGATGTTCCAACCTGGGCCTCTGGCTACCACCACCTGGTCCATGCAGGACCTCACCCTCGGCTCAGCCCTGGTGGTGCAGTGCCTTGCTCAGCACCACAGCAGCCCCTTCCCCTGCTGAGCTCTGGGGAACTGCCAGGGATGTGATGGCACAGGCTGTGCCAAGTGGGATAGCCCTGCCACGGGCAGCAGAGGATTAGGGCTGGGTATGGGCACACATCTGGCACCACCACTGCCCAGGGACACGGGGCAGCCACTGCTCCCAGCTCAGCACAACCTGAGCCTCTACCTGAGCTCTGAGTTCCCTCCACCGTCTCATTAGCCCTGATTTACAGAAGGAGGCAGCAGGCTAGGGCCCTCCTAACAGGCTGCCAGGCTGCTGATGTGCCTGCGCTGAAAACAGCGGTGCCCAGAGATGAGGCCACATTGAATTATTCAAATTGATGCTGAGAAGGGGAGCGGGAGCTGCCCGTGTGGCACCGTCCTGGCCACGGCTGTGCACCTGGGTGCAGTGGGTGTCAGTGGGGTGCCACCTGCCAGTGCCCTCACGTGTCAGAGGGGTCAGCACGGCACAGCCCCCAGGAGTACAGTGTGATCCTGAGCCCTGGCAGCGAGCAGGACCCGTGAGCCTGGAGCTGCCCAGCAGCCACACACAAGGTGGTTCATGCCTGGCCCATGTCACCACTGCCAGCCAAGCCTTGTGGCACCCCACTTGTGGCATCCCAGCCCTGTGACTGTCAGCACAAGGGTGGATCTTCCCATCCATCTGCTCACCCAGTACAGATGCTAGCACCCTATTACACCTCTGCTCGGCTATTTTTCAACTTAAAGGGCTAATAATGCCTCAATAAAACTGTTTAATTGCAGGAAATGTCCTTTATTAACCATAATCACCATATGGTTGCAAAGTACTTATGGCCACATTCATTACCTGGGAAAGTGAAGCTTCTCCAGTGACACTGGCATTAACAGGGTCTGCTTAAATTATTCTACATGCACCCATGTTAATTCTCTGAAGATTAAAGGAGTTTGTCATGAAGCAGGAGTGAAAGCCTGTACCTGAGCTGCCACCTGTGCAGCACCTGGCCTTGTTGCTGCCTCATGAGCCTGGATGGCTGTTGTGGTGCCCCGGGCTGTGGTCACACCACAGTCTCCAGATCCACAGCAGGACCCTGCAGCCTCGTGGGCTGTGACCACTGTGCTGTGGCACTGAGACCTCGTTTTGTGGCAGGTGGCCCAGCACGGGTGGCCCAGTTTTGTGCTGGGTGGCCCAGCACGGGTGGCTCAGCGTGAGGTGCAGCCCCTTCCCCTACACCCCAGTGCAAACTGGTCAGCAGCAGCCAATTAATCCATTACCAAGAGATGCATTTTCCATGAGCTGCTGAATCACTGACTCCAAAGCAATTAGCAAAAGTAATGAACTTCAGCGTTGCAGCACCGAGCTGTTAACCCCTTCTCCTCCAGAGGAGATGACTGGAGATGCTGCTCCATGAAGATCTGCAGACCCAGCACCCCATCCCTCCTGCCTGCAGGGTGTTGGCTGCTCACACCTGGGCCAGGTACAAGTGACACAACCACGTGTCCCTCTTGCCTTCCCAGCACAGTGCACCTGGAGGGAGCTGGGGTCCTCTCATGCCCCCACCCCTCTCCAGGACAGGCATCCCTCTCCTCTCCCAAGCCCCCAGTGCAGGGTGTCAGGGATCAGCATCATCTGCACAAGGTGATGTTCTGCATTGTGGACTCATCTAATCCTCCAGCACACTTTGTGCAGGAGCAGCACACAACAGGCACAAAGAAATGTCCCTTCCCAGGCTGGATTCCACTCCAGGCTGCTCCACTGGCACTGGAGACCTGGATGCAGGCCCATGGCAGAGGTTTGCTGAACACAAAGGGGGCTGTGAGCATATCTTTGCACTCCTTGTCCTCGGGAAAGGCTTGGTGCAAAGCTGGAGGAGAAGGAATTGCACTCATTTTTCAGCTGCTGCAATTTTACGTGTAATTAAGTTTATTAATTGTGTATATTAGTGATGGAATGGAGACTCATGACTGTGGGAGCCCACCCCAGCAGCCATCCATCTTGCAGGCATCTCCTGGCTCCTCACCTGGAGGAATCATAGCTCTGTTCCTGGGTCACCCCACTGCCCTGCCATGCCCTGGGACATGGGGGATGTTGCTGCTACTAAAGCTTGTGCAAATGGGCCCCAGAAATGCTGCTGAGAGGACCCTGCCCACCCCCTGCCATGGGCAGGGACACCTCCCACTGTCCCAGGTGGCTCCAACCTGGCTTTGGACACTTCCAGGGATGGGGCAGCCACAGCTTCTCTGGGCACCCTGTGCCAGATAGTCCGAGGAGGAGAGAGACAGTGTGAGTGCAGATGGGTGGAGAGACCAACAGACTGAAGCATCCTGAGAAAAAACAACTGTGATCATTATTCCTAGGAAACAGACAGTGTCTGTGAATTGCAGTACTAACCTGGCAGCCCCTCTGCCCGGTTTGTGTCTCAGCTCATTCCCAACCTCCCCTCCTGGTCAGTGCCACTGTCCCTTTGGGGTGGGCAGGGGTCAGGAGACCCTGTGGTCACCAGCAGGGACACGGCCAGGGCTGGGCTCAGAAGAGGAGCAGCCTCTGGCAGGTTTCTCCCTTTGGCTGCTCGAGGGGGCTCAGCCCTATTAGCGATTTGCTAATTCTCATGGCCCTGGGTGCAGCCAGAGGCTGAAAACTCCTCATTTCCCTGCTGCAGGACCCCACACGGTGACAAGCCACCTCATTTAGATGCCACCTCAGCCTTTTGTCCTGATTGGATTTAGCTTTTTCTACTTAAAAAAAAAAATACAAGGGAAAGAGTGTTGAGCACGAATGCTCTGGGTTTGCTGCCTGATGTGCACTAAGGGCTCTGGTGCTGCTGCCCAGCTCACAGAATACCTCTGTTTCTGCTGGCACACAGCTCAGGAATGTGGACACACACAGAGAGTCTTGCAGGTGTTTGCTGATGTAGTGGCAATGGGCATTTGCAGGGGAAGAAGTCACCACCTGCCTTTAATCTCCAGTGAGACCCTTCAGCCCTGGGCTTAGCCCCAGCCCTGAGCTGGAGCCAGAGGCTGCAACCAGCTGGGAGCAGAGCCCTGAGGAGCTGCCAGCTTGGGACCCTTGTCCAGCAGCTCTCTCCAGCTGCAGGGGCAGGAAAATGGGTGAATAGAGCAGCAGGTTGGGTATGACCAGGTGTGTGTCCATGAGCCAGCAGAGGCAGCTGGGCCATGGTTGCTGCAGACCATTGTTTCTCAGGGCTTTGGGGACACAGGACGCTGATCCCTGGCCAGGTGCAGGGCAGGTGGCACCAGGCACACACTCTAAAGAACTCGGGGTGCTGGCTCTCACCTGCAGCAGGTGAGGTGGGAGCCGTGTGCTGGTGTCTGTGCCAGGAACAGGGCCCGTGGCACCAGGCAGTGACACATAAGCACGTGGGGACAGAGGTGACATGGCTTGACTGTGGCTGTGCCATGGCACACGTGGTGCTTCAGGCTGCAATACCAGCACTGTTTGGCCTAAAACTCTGCAAACTTCAGTGGTTCTGACTCTGAATCGCTGTTGGTTTTTCCATGGCTCTGACATCTCCATGAGCACTCCAAGGCACTGGAAGGCTCATGAGCCAGCGTGGCGACCCAGCACTGGGAGAGGGACACTGGGAGCTGCTTGACAGGAGCTGCAATCAGAGCACAGAGGAGGATGCAGCATCTGTGAGCACCAAGAGGCTTCTCTTAACCCAGGATGGCGACAGCCCCTGGGGCTGGAGACTGGAGAGAAGTGAGTCTTGGGAGAGGCTGCGCTTGGACTCAAGGTTCCTGAGGTTCCTCTTGGTTCCTGAGAGCCTGGAGGGATGAGGGAGGCCTTTCTTCAGTCCAACCAGTGTGTGTTTGCAATCACATCCTCCATCCCACAGCTGTGGTTGCCGAGAGTTGGTGCCTTCCTGAGCACATATGCCTTTGTTTTTGGCCCCAGCACTCCCACGTGCAGCCCCACAGCTCCCCAGGGCTGCGGGTTTGCCCCAGCTGGGGACCTCATTCATTCTTTCCATGGTGCACTTCTTGTGAACAGCTGGTTAACATTTTCTGAATGAAAAGAGTTCTTTTCTGAAAAATGGCTCCTTTCCTCCTCTCAAAATTGCTGAGATGTGAAAAATTATTCTTTTTTTTTTTTGTGTTCCCCAAGGTGTTCTGCCCTTAACCCGCTTTCCTGAAGAAACCTGCCTTTAGGATCAGAACCTGGGATCAGTGCCCCTCCCAAGAAACACCTTCCCTGGCCAGTGCCCAAAGGATCAGCCAGTGCCTGTGACACCCAGCAAGGTGGAGCAGCTCCTGGGGGTTCTCTCCTAGGGGTCTCCTCCTCAGCCCTGGGACAGGAATGACTATGGTTTGACACCCAGTCCCAGGATGGGTCCCTGAGGGTGTCCCCACTCCAGCAGAGACCTGGAGCTGCTTCCCACTGCGAGGCCAGTGTTGGGATGTTCTGCAGGTCCCACGGCTTGCACAGACAGGGTGAGATGTCCAAAGTCCCACACCCTACTCCCCACGGGAGCCCAGCCCGGCTGTGGGATAACAGGACTAAAGGTTTCTGTATGGGGTGGAGAGTTTCCAATTTTTTTCCCCCTTCAAATTTCCATCCCTCGGATTTGATCGGGCCCTCTGGGGACCAGGACGCCGTTTGATCTCATTTCGTGTTCCATTTCTGATGTTACACCTTGTCACGGTGTATTAAGTGCCATCCAGCTCTGTAACGCAGTGACACGAGAACCTGATGCTACATGATCGACAAAAATATGCTTGTCCCCTGAGAGCTGCTGACAGTGTCAGCTCTGCTGGCTCCCGCCGTGTGCCAGGCACAGACCCCTCTCCCGGCCCCGCCGAGGGGGGAGCTGAATTTCATTAAACCTGACGTCCTGGAGCCTGACACTTGCAGAAAATGAGGCCCTCAATTAACAGCAGGATCTGTATCCAGGGGTGGTTTAAGCACCTTGGGGCTGTGGAGGAGCTGCCGCCAGGCTCACACACCTGCCCATGGGCATTGCCTCCCTGTTTGCAAAGGGGGCAGTGGCAGGGAAAGCCTCGAGGGGCTTCTGGAAAAGACTAAAGCGGAAGAGTGTCACACACAGTCAGGCTGAGCCTCTGCCCTGCCGAGGGATGGGGGCACTGGGAGGGGCTGGGCACAACAACCAGGTGATGGGATGAGGGGAGGAGGAGCAACCGGGGATGCTCAGGTGTGTTGGGTGGGACAGCATCACCCCCTGACCCCCCCCGACGCTGCTTGGGGGATCCTCGCTAATTTAATCCACAGTTATTTCCCTTATTTCCCTCTCCCGGGCTGCTTGACAATCGTTAATGTGCGAGTTGACTGATTTTCATGGTAATATGCTAAACAAGTGCCTCTTTCTTTTCACAGAGATGCAGCGGCTCCGCCAGAGCCCCGTGACAGACTTGGTGCACAATACCCTGATGCAGGGAATGTGGTATGCCAAAGTAATTCCGAGTGAAATCCCAGGGGATTTATGTCAAGGACAAAATAGTGTATCCCATGGGTAAATATAGTTAGCACAGCTGCAAAACAGAATTTATTTCTTGTTTGCGATATCATTTGTAAAGTATGGCATAGGGGAAGCTTTAAAAATGAAATTATAGCAGGCAATAAAAAAACCTCATAGCACTGTATTCAAATTATGCAACAGTAATATGCCGAGTTCATAAATAAACATCTCTTATTAACCCTTCTCGTGGCAAAATGGGTTTTTTTCCCGGAAATAAACAGTCAGAGTGAAAAACACCAGCAAACACCGGTGAGGCAGTTCTGCAGATGGTGGTACCTGTGGTACTTGCACCAGCACAAACATCCCTCATCCCAGCTGGACTCCAGCTCCTGGGAAAGCGGGAGTTTGGGGTGACACCCGCAGCCCCCAGCCCCTCCCGGGTTATTAAACCAAGCACAGAGTGGTTAATCAATTTTGTTTGCATATGCAGGGAAGGCGCTGCCATTTCATTAGCTCAAGTAAGGACTCAGCACACTTTGTGCAGCTTCAATAATTCTCTTTAAAGTTATTGAGAAATGGATGCTTAATTATATTTGCATATGAAAAATAGGGTCTAATTAGTTTGATTGATTATTATTTTAACCTTAATGACATTTTGAGTATCTGTCCCAACTAATAGCAAACGTATNCGAGTCTGTGCCGATGATTCCTGATGGAACAGTGGTCCTGGAGAGGTGGCAGCTTGCAGTGGGATCCAGAGCTTTGCAGAACTCCGGGAACACAGGCAAAAAGCCCAGCTGGAGCCTGAGGTATCCAGCGTGGGACTGTGGGCACCCCATGTGCCAGGCTGAAAGCAGGGCAGGAGCCCCTACACACCCACCCACCCCCTGAGAAATAAGAACCCAGGTCTGCTTCTGCCCTACCCATGATTGGAATTCTCGGGCAGTGGTGCTGTCCCTGCCATCAATGCCTTAATTAGAAATTAGGATAGTCACATTGGCATAAATTAAATCAGACTAAGGATGATTAACAAAGTAATGCAAGAAATCATTAAATTAAACCACTCTGCCAAGTCCACTGCTGATCTATCACAAATTTGGGCTGCTAATGAGGTCTTAATTAGTGAGTTCGGTTAGAATAATTCACGTCACTCAATTTGAAGAAGACACTTTATTTTTTTTTTTCCAAAACTCGATGCAAATGTATCATCCGACGGGTCCATAAATAAATAAATAAACAAACAAACACGTCCCTGTGTCAGCTCAGCTCAGCCCCGGCAGCAGTGGGTGGGAATTTGCAGCAGAAGGGTTGGTTCCCCAGTGCCCCCCACACCCAGCGGGGTCTCTGGCAGCTCTGCCCCACCTTCCCCATGCCTGAGCTTGTCCTGAGCGCCGCACCCCGCACCCTGCACTGGCCGCAATGGCTTTGCCCACGTTTTTGGGGATGGACCCAGAACTCGTAGTCTCAGCGCTGGGCATCAGCGAGAGGGTCGAGCCCCGTCCCAGGGCATCGAACCGCACTGCAGGGACCTCCCGCAGCCCGGGGGACACTGCCCGGTGCCCCATGTCCCCACCACAGCGTGTGGCAGCACCGGGGCACCGCTCTGGAGGAGCAGCGGCTGTGCCACCACAGGGCTGCGAGTGGCAGTGTCTGCAGAGTAATAACCCCGGAGAAAAGCGGCCTCAGCGCTGCCGAGGGGGACACACCCGAACGGGGATGCTGGGTGGGAACGGGGAGCGCCAGAGCGGCAGGAGATGCGGCCTCGGGCTCAGCCCACGGGGGAGGTGAGAACCCGCAGGGTCACTCGTAGAATCGTGGAATCACGGGATGTTTTGGGCTGGAAGGGACCTTAGAGTTCGTTTCATTCCAAACCCTGCCATGGGCAGCGACACCTCCCACTGTCCCAGGCTGCTCCAACCTGGCCTTGGACACTTCCAGGGATGGGGCAGCCACAGCTTCTCTGGGCACCCTGAGGAGGATGAAGCTGGCAGAGGAAGCTCTTGGAAGAGTGAATGGGTTGATGGGTGGGTGAGTAACGGTGGGTAAGGGATGAGTTCAGAGCACGCTCTTTTTCATCTGAAAGGGAAAGTTCATTTAGGCTGGACACTTAAATTGCCCCATTGTCTCCTCTTTAGAGCAACAGGAATTGGGCCCTTCCTGTGCTCGAGTGCTTTCCGAAAAGCTCAGGTTTGCCTTCCCGGGCTTTTGACCTGTGGCAGGCCCGGACAAAGCACATGTAAATAAGAAGCAGAGCCACCACCCTTCACCCCTGCGCAAGACTTGGGTGTTTCCCACCCATCCAAGGCTTCCTGCCCTTCCTGCCGTGCTCCATGGCCAAGCCCGCATGGTTTTCCCGGCCAGCTCCTGCTGGCGGTCACACTGAGCCGGATTATATTGTCCTTTGCAAACGGACCTGGCTGCGAGAAGGGGGGTGACCGGGCTGGATCGGGCCAGAGCCAGGTGTGTCATGTGCTGCCTGCACCTTTTGGGGTCCATCACCACGGAGATGCTGCTCTGTACAAACCCACCCAGCCTGTAACTCGGGCGCTTCCAGGTTAAGGAAAACTGAAGCCGAATCAGGAATAGTTTAACTCCATCTGTAATGGATCGGAGCATCCCCAGGGATGCACAGTGCGTAGTGCAGTGGCCAAGAGCAGGGCAGGCGGCCAGAGGTACCAGAATCCCCAAAAGTCAGAGCGGCTCCTCAATGTACCATGCGGAGATGGGTGTGTTGAGTGCTCAGAGTTGGTGTTACACTGCCTGCATGGAAAATAAAGGCTTTAAAACAGGTCGTGGTGGGTTTGGGAGGTGAGTCTGTGCAGGAAATAAGGAGAGTGAAGCTGGACAGGGAACCTCCAGCACCTCCCTTCCCATCCAGGGAGCTGTGAACCATCTGAGCTCCAGAAACGGTGAAATTTTCCACCATGACTCTCTCCACATTCACGTCCTGCTGGATCCTCCACCCCAGCACAACACAGAAGAGCGACAAAAATGAACCCTGATCCTGTCAACCCCACAATACAGAGCAATGGCAGCAAGGAATGAGCAGAAAGAGCCAGGGAGGGTGACCTGGAAACCTTGTCTGCATGCACCAAGGCTGCAGTTGTGACTGCTTCACAGGGTGTGTTTGGGGAATTAAGCAAAGCACATCACTTTTTTTGCATAATTGAATTCTGTGCATATTTTTTTCTTTCTGTGCATAATCTTCCTTTCATGTTGTTCATGTACTTCCTAGATAATTCAGAGGTTACTTTCCTTGAAAAGAAAATACTGAAAGAACCTATGGCACTGTATCCTTAAGTATTCCACTTGTTGTAAACTCCCCGAGGATTCTTACAGACACTAAACATCAGTGGAAAAATATTCAATACATTTTCAGAACTGCTCTTTGTACTTGAAATACTCTGGTTGATATTAAAATATTCTCATCTCCCTATAATTTATAAGAATTCATAGAAGTAAAAGGACCCTATTTCTTCCTAATTCTATTTAGTGGTGGCAGCAGTGGTGCCAAGCACCACAGGAACGGGGCAGTGACGGTCATGCCACGCTCACCAGGCAGTGTGTGCCTGGCACCAGGGCCACATCCTGCACCTCCCGCCCCGACTGGCACCAGGGGCAGGCGGGGATCGTGCTCTGCTTCCCTGCACATGAACAAAAGGAGATCTGGAGGAAGAGAGGAGCGGAAAATTGCCCACTGACATTTCACCAGCAGCTCTGACACAGCTCAGCCTCGGCTGGTACAGGGTGGGGGGACCCAGGAGCCCTGGGGGAGTGGAGGAATGAGCCGGGGGGAGCAGTGGGGCTGGTGCACCCACCCGGGACCCCATGGCAGTGTGTGTGTGCCATGCACTGCTGTTGGCACGTGTGGCTGGATAGGGTCAGCCCCTCCAGGCTGAGGGTGGTGCCTCATGTATCCGTGAGCATTTCCCCCCTGTCTCCTGGGAAGGGCACAGAGAGGGTGCCAGGGCAAGGAGGAGCTGCAGAGGGACCCCCAGAGCCAAATAAGTCTCCTATCAGGGCCACAGACGAGATGAGCCACTTCCATTTTGGTCTTAAAAAGGAATTTTCCACTCCTTATATGGGCTGAAGTGGAGGCTTGAGGAAGGGAAAAGGAGCCAAAAATCACCTCATCCTACCCAGATAGGATTCATTGCTCAAACCCCACCACTTTCCCCCCAAAAGGCCGCAGTGCAGCGGCCACCCCTGACATGTGTTCCCAGCGTGGGGAGCTTGGCTGCCCTGAAGGGCATCGGGAAGGAGCTTCCCAAATTCCTAGCACTTCAGTGGTTAAAATGTTATCACTTTTATTCGTGTAATAGAGATGAAGTTCCTGGGCCTTCCAGGAGCATCAATCTAGAGATTTATTAACCAATTTAAAATACTATTGTCTTTCACTTCAATGTGAGATTGAGGTGTGTTGTCGGAGGAATATAAAGCCACAATCAGCGAGCGGCAGTGCTGGGAGACGCCAGTACCTGGAACTCAATAGATATTCATGAACATTCTCGTATTTAGTGAAGGAAATAACTTAATACCGACAGTGTCGATGGAATAATAGCCATTTCCTGGCTGACTTGCAGCCCTCAGAAAATGAGATTGCGCCTGCCTTCATTTTTCTTGTCTTTCCTGGGTTTCTTGCCGGGGCCGTGCGGCGCAGGGATGCTCTGCGCATTCCAAATCAGCCTCAGGGCAAGCCCTGCTGCCTCCCCGTGTCCCACCCGGCCACCCGGCTGCGCCAGGAACACCCCTCCCTGCCAGGACCGCAGCCACGGCAGGATTATAAATATTCCAGTTATTATTCCAGGCAAAAGGAGGGCGGGCAGCTGCTCTGGCATCCCACGCCGAGCCCCACATTCCTCCCCGCCGCACACACACGCAGCCTCGCACGCTGCATAAATATTAATGGCAAAATCAATTTGCACCTAAAGATCTCTCCTGAAATTGCATCTCAGTTGCCACAGTGTGGCCCGGTGGCACAGCTGGGACGTCACTGGAAATGCTACCTTCAGCCTAAATATATGGAAGGGGGTAAATCTCCTGTAATTGTTACATGATTTCTCTTATTCCTCCATCATAAATGGCAATAAATTGGAATAAATTGGGTTTTATCATTTTAAGGGCTGCTGGCAGATGCTGCCGGGCAGAAAAACAAGGCCCCTCCTCTCCCTGGGGTGCCAATATTGCACTTGCTCCATAAGTGAGGACCCTTCAGAGAGGTTCCTGAGCCCTCCTCCCCACTATGCAAGAGGGGACAGAGGGATGTCTCCCAGGTCCAGCTCCTGCAGGGACCACAGTGGGATCACTGCGCCTAACCCTGGACAGGTGGGGACAGCAGGGGCATGGCCACAGCAACCAGCTCACTCCCAGTGCAAAGGGACTCAGGTTTTTGAACTGGTGGCCTCAAGGGACAAGTGGCCAAACCTAGAGATACTGACAGAGTTTAAAAAAAAAAAAACACATTAAAAAATTACCTAATGCATTTTCTTAGCTCCAATCAAACCACAGTGTGCAGAAATCTCTAGCAAGGAAAAGTATCTTCCATTTCAATGCTCTCTTTTTTTTTATTTGCCTCCCCTGAGTCGGAGTGTCCTGGGGCTGTGGAGTCTGGGGAATTTCCCTGCTGCTCCCAGCCTGTGTGACAGACCCCAAATAGCAGCTCCCAGCTCTTTGTACCCCCTTGGAGTCTCCAAAACCTGTGGCTGCCTGGGATCTTCCTCAAAAAAGCTCTTGATTTTCTCAAAGCTCCAGCTCCTGGAATCAAATGAAAACATGCATCTGTCCCAGAAGTTTGGGAGCCTCCTGGCCCATCTTCCTGCAGGAGCAGAGCATGGAGATGACCTGTGGGACAGGTGTCTGCAGAGCTGCTCAAGATGCACCTGGGGCTGGGGACACGTCTCACACACTGGGGACAGACTGTGCAGTGAAATCACTGATCTTCCAGTCTCAGAAAAAGCTACAGCTCCCACCAATCATTTTTATACCCACTAAACAAAACCTGACAATGAGGATTTATTGCTTATAATATTAAGTGAAGTTTAATTTAGACCATCTATAAAAGTCCCATTCCAGAGTGTTTCCCAAAGATCCTCGATGCTTTAAGATAAAGAGGACAAATACTGAAGTGCTCTCGGAATGTTATGGGACAATTTCCTTTTATGTTGCCATTCAGTGATGTTTTCTTTCTGGCTGGAACCCAACATTTCAATGAATTTTTCAGACTCTATCAGGCTCTTTCCCCTCTAAGCTGCCAAATGATGCTCAGGCGAACGAGCTCATGCTGGCAGGACAACATCCAGCACTCAGCATTCCCTGCTCATTCCAGCTCATTCTGCTGAGTACTTGCTCCATGCAACGTGTGAGAGACTCCCTGGAGAGGCTCCTGAGCCCACTCCTCACCCTGCCAAAGGAAATGGGACAGACGGATGTTGCCCAGGGCCGACTCCCTGCAGGGACTGCAGCAGGGTCACTGATGACTGGGGATGGCAGGAATACCATCACTGAGCACCATGGCCCTGAGCACAGCCCTGTGCACCCCCAGGTGAGTGGGATCACACCACCCCATTCCCAAATCTACCAAGGACACGTGGTGACCAGTCACACCAGTTCTGGGCTCTTTGGGACACTGGGAGCCAGGTTTCTGCATCCTCCAATGCAACCTCTCCCCAAGGGTGCTGAAGGGGAGAGCGCTGGGAAAGAGCCATTCTGGGTCTGAAGGAACTGAGTCTGCTCCTGATCCCAGCACTGAGCAGCATCCAGCGTTATCCAAGGGGGTTGGAACGAGCTTTAAGGTCCCTCCCAACCAAAACCATTCTGTGATTTTATTCTTTTGTTCTGGATGTTTCCTTGCAGGGCTGATGACAAATGGGATGTGTTCCTGGGGTCAGTGGTTGGTCGTGCCTGGTGAGGCAGTGCCCATCCCAGCTCTGCCAGGTTCCTGGGAGCCAGCAGCTCTCTGGGCTGCTCCCAGTCAGCTCCTTGGATCAACAGAAAACAGAGAACGATCTGCTGGAGGCAGAGCTGGAAATGGCAAAGCGGTGACGAAGAGCATTACTATGGAAACTCCATCAGTTACACTCCTCTGGCTCAGTCCACTCCTGGAACCAGCCGGGCTGGGAGGAGAGGTAGGGAAAAAAAAAAGGCTGGGAAGAGTGAGAGATGAACTCACCTGAAGAGTGTGAGTGCACCGGGCTGATCGGATCCACCACTGCATACAGCAGCTCCAGTTAGGAAGCATTGTTTTAAAAATAGGCAGAATTTTAATTAAGAATTGACACACGCTTTATTCCTAATGATGAGGAACTTGACAGCCATGGCAGGTGCCGTTAATTACGGGTTCTCCCAGGCCCAGTGAGGAGCCCCCAGCACCCACAGTCCCTGGCACTGCACTGGGGGGGTCCCACAGGCAAATCCCCCAGGCACCTTGGAGTGGTGTCATTGAGCTGAGTGTTTCCATGAGGGTGACCTGCTGCTGCAGGTGAACCCACAGCTCTGGCTTCTGTGCTCACATCATCCATCTAGTTACCCCAGTGTGAGACCAGTGATTGGGTAACTCAGTCTTTTGCCCTGGGGTGGGCAGAGCAGAGATAGTTCCACGCTGGTAGTAAAGAATATTTCTTTATTTTGCTATTCAACTGCAAATATGAGGAATGGGGTCTTTGGGATGGATGTTTGTACAGCTCTTGGCTCTTTTTAATCTGTGCTCCCAATAGCAGATAGCTATTGGGATAGCAGATAGAAGAAGCAGATAGCTTCTTCTGAGCAGAAGCCCCACTAGGGAACACCTGGCAGGACCAGTTTGCTGCTGGGGAGGCAAACGTGGCAAGTGAGCCCGTCCCTGGGACCACCAGGCTCGCTGCCAGGTACAGAGCAGCTTGGCAAGAGGAACTTCTTGGTGCCACTACTGTTGGTTTTACAAAGGCTCTTTCCTGGCAACACAGCCTGACATTGCAGGCGAGCAGGCGGGGCTGGTGACTCGAGGTGGGTTTGCTTGTTCATCTCCCATTGTAGTGAACTGGTGCTTCTAAAACACCCCAGAAATGATGGTAAATGTGTTTAAAAATTTTGTGACAGTGCACGCACAAATCACCAATTAAAGACTCCCTAAGTGTCCATTAACATGTAACAACTCTAAAAGAGACGTTATTGTTTATCACATCAGCGACTCCAGGATTAAGGACTCCCCAAGTACATATTGACAGGGGGAGTGGAACATCTCAGAACTGTTCTGTGCATCGCTGCAGTCAGCTGTGGAGAATGGCAGCACTCAGGAGCCACAGCAGCACCCTGACTGCTCAGCACCCTGACCTGCTCAGGACCCTGACCTGCTCTTCCAGGAGGTTCTGGTTCTGACACCTCTACCGTTCATTCACACCACTTTAAAACAGCCTTAAAAATTAAATTCTTATTAATCTCCTCATCCCACTCATCCCCGTCCTGCCTTGTCAATCTGCAACAATTTGAGCAGGAATATGATCCGTTTTGGAGCCACTGACAATCACTGCACCTACTGTTTTCTAACAGTTATTTTTACTCTTTTATTTGCAAATAGCAGCAGTTTGTGCTTAAAAATCTTCACTCTGAATTGAAAAGCACAGTTTTCCCAAGCCAAAATACTACAGCCAAAAATGGAAGCATTTTGTAAGGACTGTGTTGCCATGGAGCCTTGTGGGAGCTGTAGTCTTGCAGCTCCCAGCACAGCCCTGCCCGGCATCACCTGCTCAGCCCTGGGACACGCCACCACCACTTCACCCATGCTCCCATGGGAGCTCCTGTGGGAGCTCCTGCTCTTCCCAAGGGCCTGGCCCTGGCTCCTCAGTTTCATCACAGGACAAAGTCTCCATTTCCAGATGTTTCTCCTGTTTCTTTCCACTCTGCCTCCCACTCCTTGGCCACACCACGAGGGAGGAGGAGGAACAGCACCAGTTTCCTGCCCTCCACCAGCACCATCATTCAGGGACCCCAACATGTCCAGGGGGCACAGTGAAAGCAGAGGTTCCCTGGGGAGCACTGGAACTGCTCCCAGAAGGGTTCCCATCCCCAAACAGGGACACATGGAATATTGCTGAGCCCTCACAAGTGCTGTCTTCCCATCAGGACTCCCCCGGCTCTGCCTTTCCCCAGCAGAGCAAGGGATGGGTCTGTGGGTGCCAGTAACTGTCGTCAGGAGCTGAGCCGGAGCAGGACAGCTGGCAATTGCTGCTCAGTGGGATCGTGTCTCTTAATTTCCAGCCACCCTCATTCCAAGCCAGGCCAGATAATTATACACAATACACAATTTGTGCAGGGAGCACCAATTCCCAGGCCTATAAACAGCCCATTTCCCATTCCAGCTGCACTGACAGAGGTGTACAGTTCAATTTCTACTGAAGCCCTCATACGCTGTCTGGTCCCATGAAGAGCTCTTGGCTTTAGTCTGCTCATCCCAATTATTGTCTCAGGACCCTGAGTCAGGCAGGATTCAGACTGAATTCCCCAAATCTCTCCATTAAACAGATCTCTTCTTGTTAGAACCTATTTATTCAAGATGCAAATGACAGGCTCCCTCCCCAATTGAAATCATTTTCATCCAGAGCCAAATAACATGCTTTAGTCTTCCTGGCATGAAGTGGTGAGCTATTAAAAATGGGAAGGAAATACAGTCAGGCAACTCCATTCCTCGCTTCAGGCCTTCTTCATCAATATTTCACTTAGGGAGCCACAGCTCCATTTTAATGGGAGCCCAGATGGCAGCTTTGTGAGCACACAGAGTGGCAGCCAGGAATGCTGTGGCACCTGTTGAAGGTGGGCTGGCTCCATGGATGGGCCAGGCAGGGCCACCCTGCCTCAGTGTCCCCGTTCCAGACCCAAACAGCAGCCTTGGTGTGACTGGTGTCCAGCAGCTCCTGGCTCCACAGGGCTGTTGTCCACTGGTGCTTCCCAGGGAATGGGAACCAGGAGCCCACTGAGGGATGCTCATGGGAGGGTGTCAAGGGGAGGATGCTCATGGTGAGGTGTGTGCTGTGTTCCAGGCTCTGTCAGTCACCAAGTCATGGCTCGACCTTGAAAAAAGCACCAAAGACCAGACTCTGAGCCCCTAGAGGTTGTACCCAGCCCCG
>WEIV01030493.1:968-14220 GCA_013390005.1 Calyptomena viridis
TTGTTTCCAGCTATCCTTCTCTCCATTCTCCTTTGTTTGCTAAAGTAGCTTACTGACTGTAATAAAGGGAGCCCAAGTGTCAGCTTGAGACTGCCATGAAAACTAACATTCACATAAACCATTTTTTCCACTTTTGTTAAGCTTCTTATCAAAAGAACTCTCCATCTCTCTCGCTCTCTTTTACTCTCTCTCGTCTTCTGTCCTTTTTAGGATATCTTTCTAATTTTATTGAGNTCTGTCAGTTGCAAGGCATCTCTTTGTCTCTATTGTGCTTACTGCGCTAAGGTGCCTCATTGACTGGAGTGAAGTGAACTCAAGCGTGCCAACTTGAGGCTGGCACACATTTTTTAATTTGGTTGAAGTTGACACCCTAAAGAACTCAGTTTCTAAGCAGCAACGCTCCTCTCCCCCCCACCCCATGCCCACTCCATTGAGCTAACTCCAAGACATATTTGCTCTATTAATGTTTTCTATGTTAAGTATTTAATTTGACCGATTTAACCAATTGTTACCCTGAAGATCATTCAAAGATACTTCTTTTATTCCTCATTGCCTTGTAGAGAACCTGGGATACGGAAATAAAGTGAACATCAATTTGTCAAACACATGGTTCCAAATATGCCAAAAAGCTTAGGAAAACTTAACTGTAAGGCCTGCTTTTAAAAGAAATACCTCAGAAAATTAGACACTAAGAAAACAAAAACCCATCCAACCCCCTCAGCTTTGCCTGTGAAGTTTCATGCCAACTGAAATAATCAATATACATTTCTAAGCTAAGTTCTAATCACTTTGGTTTGAACTTTTTATAATATCTCTCGTTCCCTTGAGGATTTACTTTTGGTGACAATCTAATGATAAAATATAAATCAACTACGATTAATTTAATTATGGCAACTAAACTCTTATCCTTGAGTTGAAAGATGCAAATTGAAAGACAAGGACCAAAACTGATTAGACTGCAAATTACCAGGACAGAGTTAAAGTCAGCTGCTGTTCACACTTATAACTAGCAATCCTTTGGTACTGAAATGTTTCACTGGAACAAAAACACAGAAGAAAGAGTCCAGTTTGCAGTATTATCCATCTTGGTTTTTGTTCGTTTTCAGTGGTGTCCTTCACCTACTTTCTATGCCTCTCACAATTCCTGACAACGTTCAGTTAGCTCAACTCAACATTTTTCTCTCTCTTCTGTACTGCTAGAATCAGTCATGTGGTTTTGAACTGGAAAACAAAAAAGGAATTTTTTGATAACACTGAGTATATTCTTCAGTTTGTCATAGCCAAAATCCTACACATCACAGCAAGGAAGTTCTGTGTGTCTTCATTCCAAAATGCAGTCAAAAGCAGCTAATTTCAGATTTCTCCAAAAATAAACAAGTTACGAAGTTACCCAATGCCAGAACTCATCTGCAAAAACAAAACCCCAAAACATTACTTAGCCAAGTCTGTGCTACTGATTTTCATTTTTAATTTTTCTTTTTTGAATACCCGTGGATCTCACTAGAATTTCAAGAACATGCCTAATGTTCACTAAAAGCATCACAAGGAAAACATGATCTTAAAAGCATGCCAATAAATTATGAACACAGCAGACATTTTACATGCTTTCAGATAGTTTGTCACCAATTAGAAAAAAAANTTCCAGAAAGCTTGATCTTCACACCATGCTCTAATTGCAAACATTCTTTGACACAACAGTGCTTCTTAACAAAACTGAAAATTTCCTGAATAGTCTACATTAGGGACACACAAAAAAAAAGGCAAACAAAACCCCAGAAAACCCATACCCAGCCATGACCAAGTAGTGAATAACAACAGTGCTGGTGACAATTTTCTAGAAAAGCCAACATGATCCAGGTGCATAAAAACATGTTTTAGCTCAGAATTTCAAGAATTTAGCTAATGTTGCCAACAGCCACTTGTAAATAGTAAATGAACTATAAAAAACTCACATCACCTGATTGTAAACAGACTACTCAGATTGATATTTCATGAATTTTAGTGATTGTTTTAAGTCTTTAATTCTTAAATGACTACCAAGATACCCAAAGTCACTAGTCTTCAGGAAAAAATCTGAAGAAAAATAATAAATAAGCATCATGATTGCTGTTAGGTTCATGGGCATTCTGCCATTGTTCTTTGTAGAATTAACTTTTCATTAGTGCTTTGGGAGACTCTTAGAAGCAGAGACAGGTGTTTCCTGATTTTGGAGTAAAGGAATGTTCACTTCACATTGCACCAGCAGAAAAGCTAAGTTTCACAAGCTGTGACCAGATCAATTAACTGCAGGTATTCCTTGTGACAAATCTGTCTCCCGGGTAAATGATTGGATGTGCTGTAAGCAACATCTTGCGTATATTCATAGGACACAAGAAGTTTTCTGAGATCTTTGAGCCCCTTTTCTCTTAAAATCAGTTAATAATCAATTACTATTTGCCAGCAGGAAACTTCATAAAATGTTAAAACGCCCTAAGCTTACAAACCTGTCTCTGGAAAATGGCAAAATAAATACGACTGGTCAATTTCAACCAGATTTCTTTGGCAACTTTTCAAAGATGGGAAGCAGCGTGACACGAGTACTCTGCCACCCCTCATGTGTCTGCAAATATTCTGTAAATAAAAGCACTCCAATCAAAGTCATGCCAGCTGTTATTCTTCCTGCACTTACTCTCTGCAGTGGAAAGGAAGACAAAAATCACACTGCCTAGACAAGAACTAAAAAAAAAGAAAAAAAACAGGTAAAACAAAGCACACCAGGAAAAAGGATATTAATGGCTATTTGAAGAAGAAAAATTTTCTTTTCAACAGGCATTTTGATACCCTCATAAAGAAGGGTCGTGATGGTGATGCCATAAAAAGTAAAACTGTATCAACCAAGAACTTTCATTTCCTTTTGACTCATGCAATTTTACCAGATTTGTGTAGAGTTCACAGTGCTTCAAGAAACAACAGAAAAATGTATTAACTCTGCAGTAGTTCATAGAAACTTTCTACGAGATAGAAAATGTATTCATGTTGAAAATATTGAGTCACTAAGCCCTCAGACTGCATTCCAAAAGTCTACCAGAAACATTTCAATCAAAAAATGAGTATGTGACAGCCAGGCCATTTGGGCTAAAAAGCATTGTGCAGAATTATGTTGGGTGAATCTAGTGCCCTCTAAATGACCTCATATTATGGCCATGGTATTAAGTCATGGAAAAACCTGTAAGTAAGATGAATAATTTTTCTTCCCTTAAAAAATAAAATTTAAAAAAAAAAAAAAAGAAAACTAACATTCCCAGTAAGAGTGCTAAATTACCCACTCTCCCAATGGAATGCTTCACTTTCATTTCCAACTAGCAGTAAGCCTATTGACCCCCACGGTGTTATCCTTTTCACTGCTCTTACAGTACTTTCTTTAATCTCTTGGATCAAAGACTGGTCAATAAAAATCATCTCTGCTTTTGTGGGGAGCAAACAAACTGCACTGAGTCCTATGATAATTTTAAATCATCACTAAAATCCCTGAGAAACAAAAAAAATGACACCAAACCCAAAACCCCCAACAAATCACCACACCACATTTATGTTACATTAAATTTGCAACTGGAAGTGTTTGTATTCTGAACAATTTTATTTTGAATCAATGCAAATAAAATATTATTGTTTTATACTCTTTCATACACATTGCATTAAGTAATTTAGGCCTTGAAAAACTAAAGCCAAACTATATTTCCACAGTATTTCCACTCAACTGATTTAAGTCATAATTGTAGAAAAACCTCTGGGTCCTCCACAAAGGTTAAAAGATTGGACAGTATTTTCACAATAGAAATATCTGTTGAGACAGTTTTCAACAAACAGCCTCCAGACTATAAGGCATCCAAGGGCTTTGTGTTACACCTTAGGTATCAAATCTAACGAGAATTTGAGCCAGAAAAAAAAAAGAAAAACAAAAACAAAACAAAAAAAAATACCCCATTACAATTTGTTTGCTGAGGAAAAAAAAACACCAACCAAAATAAACCAGAACACCATACAACCATCCAGAAATATTATCTTCATGCTACTTTAGCTTATAGCCCACCTCATTTTTTAGTTCTTTTCGAAATTTAAGCTACACCTCCTATATACAGCATCTATATTCTGACATTATTCCAGAGTCTATTTCTAATATTCATCAGCTTCCCTGTCACAGAAACAAAGGAAGTGATTTCTGTTTATCTAAAACTCCTCAAAGTCACTCGTAATCACTGATCACTGCATCTTCATCCGCTCTGGAATCCCTAATGAATGTTGAGCATTTCTTTCCTCCCGAGTCTCAAGAAACACACAGACTGTGGATGGTCCTTGTGATCTGTGACACAGGTACAACTTTGAATGTTTTCACTAGGTCCCCCAAGGCACAGTGGTTGAAGGTCTTGACATTACTTAGAGCATACCTTGTAGACAATTTCTTGCTATCATAGTTCTATTGTCACCCCCAAACTGCCCTCTTACTTCATTTATGAGCTGTTCAAATCCACATTGCTACCAGGAAGTCTCCCCATTTCACCCACTGTATACACCTGGCCCTCAAGACAAGTTATCTGCAAAGCTGCTAAGAGATGCCTTACCAAGCATTCTTCACAGAATCCCTAGTAATTCCAGTTAAAAACAACACATGTATGCACCCAGAACATTTTAGTCATAATAATAGAGAATTTCCATCACTCTGGGCTACACCTTCTCAAAGCAGAGCTCCCAGACTGGGACTTCAATTTCAGGCAGACTTTAACTAAGTCTTAGTTGTGCTATAAAATAAAGTCCTCATTTAATTTCCTACTTTATTTTAGAGATCTATGTCATTTTTTAGCTCACATTGAAAATGGATCCGAATCAAAGGTGAAGGGAAATGTTTTATTTGTTCTATGTGGTACCTTATATGCACTCCAGAGTGACGTAAAATAACACATCAGGCTAAACTCCACCCATAATTACTGAACTATAATTATTTTCTCACTAATTTATTGCGAGGTTGAGAGTTATTCTGCTAATGCTTTAATTTGAAGTAACAGAACCTTGCTTCCAAATCCAGATCCCACAGTTCAAGATGCCAAGGCTGAGAGAATAGTTTGTGTCCACATATCCTAACCCTGCATTAAAGATTATGGAGGTGCTCTCTGCATATCATGTTTGGCCCTTCAAGTCTCTGGGAGAGCCAAAAATGTTTGGAAGACAGATAAAGCTTAGGTGGATCTAGATTAGCCTAAAATGTAAAGGGCAACCTTGCATTTGCTGCGTGAAGAAATTTCCCATTATTTTATTTAAAACTTTGAGCATACAAGCAACATACAGTCCGAACTGTGAACAGTTGTGTGTATGTGTCAATACCACACCCCTCCACCACTCCCCATCAGGGAAAATATTTTCTCACTTAGAAAACAAATGAAAAGAGTAGTTTTTAAGAAACTTAGGAATTAACAAGTTGTTACTGAAGAAACAACCTTTTGTTCTATGATGTAGAAAGGGGTACTGCTAGACGCTTCTACAGTAGTTTCAGTGATATTAGTGCACAGAGAGGCTAACAAAAGGCAGCCATGCTGTCTGCTGCAGCACTAAAAATGGAGCAAAGTACAGCAAGGTGAGGGGGGAAAAAAGCATAACAAGCTAATTTCAAGATCAATTTTAACAACAGATTTCAAAATATGAAAGTAGAAATTGGTACTTTTATGACAGGCTAAGCTGACATTGATTCATTTACACTGTTATAGTAACCCCAGAAAAACGTTTCTTTGTTTAGAGGTACTTCATGATGATTCAAAAAATACAACACATATACATAATTTATAGTTTTTCCTAAATCTCAGTGCATCTGACAGATACATCGCATGCAGCAAAATGAGATAGACACACATCTATCAATACATTCTTACTGTTACACCATTTATAATATTTCCCATACATGATAATACTAACACATTTAAAATACTATGGTTTGATTTTGTTTTTTATATTAAGCACTCATACTAAAAATTGGATATTTCATATAGAAAATAGGTCGCTATTCTCTAAAATTGACTCTAATGTTAGCTGAATATTAATAAAATCCATAAACCATTAGTACATTATAGCTGCTTTGTTCTGAATTACATAGACCTATTATGTTTATTCCTCAGTGAAAATGCATAAAAAAAATGAAATCCTCTCTAATTGTGCTCTCTGAAGATAGCTGGTAAAATCATTTCTAGCAGCAATAAATCAATTGTAGTATTAAAATGACCTGCCAGGTGCATCTTCTGGGTATCAGACTAATTAAGGGAATGTATTAATTGCAACTATTCATCAACACCACCAATGTTAGGTAACCCTTACAATGAATCTTTTTACCATATTATCCAGCAATGAAACTGCAGTTTGACAAAATAGAGGGGATTGAACAAAAAAAAAAAATATATATAAAAGCTTAAAAAAACTATGCACATCTTCGTTTGTAACTTTGTTCCCAATTCTTTGCTGGTATATCAACCAAACAAAAGAAGATATAACTATACGTATATATGCCATTTATAATTATAAATATCTCCATCTCAGGAAAGAGTTTTACCAGTTTCAGATACTAATGTGGGTTTTCTCCCCTCCCCCCAAATCTAATTCAGATATAAATTCATTTGCATGTTCTGTAGCTATGAGCCAAATGTGACCCAAATTTGGCTCAACAGGCCTTCACTGGAAATGACCATTTATTTCTGAAAGTAGCTTTAGTGTTATCTTCGTTATTTTTCCACCAGCAACTTTTTATCACTTTATACATTCTAATAAATGCAGATAACATAGTTCCAGTGTACAGTTTTGGAGGGTTTGCCAATTACCCCAGTGCTATTTTCCTGCCTAAAATTAAAACCTCTTCTTCAAAACTTCTGATGTGTTTTGTCATCACCTTCTACAAACAGAAATCGTGGATTGCACAATAACTCCATACACTTCAGGAAAAATGCTGAAAGTTGCAGAATGAAGTAAAACTCCTACAATACTAATTTCTCTGCAAGCTTAGGAAGATTAGGAAAGGGATACCCCCCAACAGGGGTGGAAAATACATACCTGTCTGAGTTCAATTAGCAAAATACACAAAGAGTAGTAAATACACAGACCAAACCCAAATAACACAAGAACTAATTTGGCCCACCACTTCAAAGTTCACATTCCTCTCGCCAGTGTGCTGTAAACACTCCTGTCTAAGAGACTGGTTCTTGTTGACTCACTCTATCTACATCTTGTAGGTAATTTCTAAGTGACCCTGGTATCTAAGCACTAAAAATAGTTATATGTAACTATGGCTTTTCCATTGCCATCCCCCCATGACTATCACCATCAGTCTCAGGGAAACCAGAGTTTAGGCAGCACCTCTAGACCCTTAGAAAGACATTCCTGTGCCTGGGCAAAATTTACCATCTCTTCTAGCTGGATATCCATATATAGCCAGTAAGATATGGAAATTGATCATACTTAAAAACCAGTGCATGCACACTTATGTTAAAACATGTATGTCACAATTTTATTTAAAAGAAGAGCTGGGGAAACTTCACAACCCTGTGGCTCCTGCTTGTGCTTTTGAAAATTTACTCCAAGTCCCACATCTGCAGAAAACAGAGAATTATGCACCCGAAGGCCAAGGTACTAGATATTGGCAATCAAAGACAGCATATGAGACTTGGACATCAGCATTATAGTACAGATGCACTGGTAGCAGCTTCCCAGGTGACTTTAACCCACGTGCCCAGTGCCACGCAGAGAGCACGCCAGGTACTGGGCCTCAGGGCAGGCAGCCTGTGCAGCACCCGCTGCCACACACACCATGGTCAGGACATTTCTCTTCACAGGCAGCTCTGCAAACACACTGCAGTCCTGACCTCCAACACTGCTTATTGTGGGTTTGAATGTTTCTTAAACATCTACTGCCAGGAATTGTCAAAATGAATGAAATTGAAAGAAAATAGTTCCACAGTGAAAAACACTTGATTCATTTTTATTTATGATTGACAGTAAGAATATACATCTTTCTACTTTTAAAGACTGTCAAATACAGAAATCTTAAAATTGTATAGATGATTCACAATCAGCAGTGAATTTTAAAGCCAGTCACCTGTCTCCAGCTTGTGTCAATATGTCTGAAGAAATGCTCTCGATCGCCTTTGGTATTCAAAGAGTTAGAAATAGAAGTTCACAAGTAAGATATTGTTCCTGTCTCTCCCTTCACTACCCAGACTGCTTTCTGATCTTCCTTTTGTCCTCAATCCTTTCCTTATCCCTTTCACCTCTCTTTCTCACTCTCACTCCGTCCCCTTGATCCATCAGACACAGCCAAGCTATCTGACACCAATGCCTTAAAGTAATTTTGGACAGAAGCAAAATGCCCTAGAATCCTTAGTAATCCTCCTCAGATCCATGTACTGAGCCCTGGTTCGGCTCTTTTACAGCCACAAACAGTCTTTCAGCTAGGTAGCCTGGAAACTGAAAGCTGTTTCAGTAAGAGGAAAGACAACAAGTCCTGAAAGAAAATGAGCCTGCTTAGGAAGGAAGCAGGAAAAAAAAAATCCACATTCTTTTTCAGTGTTAACATTCACATAAGCTAGAATGAACAAACTGATTAATGAACAAAGGAGCTCTCTAACTGGGATAGGTAAATGAGGAGACAGTCAGTTATGGGGTAGGATTTATCCTTTTATTGCAGTTGTGTACCCTCTGCATCCTGGTACAAGACAATGGTTTATAAACACTAGCAGTTTTGTGAATTATTGAAACAGCTACAGTGTTCTGTAGGCCCACAGAAAAATGTCTTTCACCCCTTATCATTCCCTATTGAGTCAAAGTGTAGTTTTTGACATACCAGAGTGGGATTTTTCTTTGTCCTTTTCCAGTACAACTAAATCGAAAGCCATATGGAATTCAGAGAAGTAAATAAAAAATAAAACACAAAAATCAATAGACTACTGCCAAAACCCTGCGGATCGTACTAAAGTCAGTGTTAAGTTACCTTTCATGACTAAGCAAGAATCTAGAAAAACTGAAAAGACTGCTTGTACCACACTGAGTTACAGAGCTGCTTTCCCCCAGGCTTGGTGTGTACCAGCACTCAAAATCCTCTGGTACAAAAGGTAGATTGCAGTGACAGACTGTGAGTCCTAAAGCTGCCTCACCTTTGAGAGGACAAAATATTTGACAAAATTATACTTCTCAGTGTGAGAACATAATAGATCCTACTCTTCGCAGCCAAATATAAGCCCTTGTCATCTCACTACTTTCTAATCTTTTCATAGAATAATGGAACCATTTAGGTTGGAATACGCAGATACGGTGAGCCAACACTTCCCAGCAAAAAACAGTTGAATACATTCAGGGAAAATAACACATTATCAAAAGCAGTTAAGGATTATCCTTAAATTGTGAGTATTTGTACTGAAAGAATGTAGAGATTTTTGAAAGGGTACATGGAGGAAAGAGAAGGAAAAGAAGGAAACTCAGGACCCAGAAGCTGCTTCTTTCTACCAGGGCTCATCAGATTTTGGCAAGTAGCAGGACATGGAGGCCAGATACCATGCACTCACTATCTCAGTGTAAGGGCTTAATTCTTCCTCAGCTCTGTCTTGTTGTTCCCATGGTAAATCCTCAGAGCCAATGGATGTCAGAAGACTTGCATTAGAGACTCACTAGCATAATGAGGAGCAGAACCTGACATCGAATTGTAGCAAATACAGTCAGGTGAGCTTACACAATGGTGTTAGGTTGGATTTTTGCAAGTTAAAAAACAAACCCACCCACCCTCAGCAATTAAAGTTATCAGCCATTTCTAAATCTACTAATTGGCATTTCTCTGAAAAAAATAACTAAACAAAGAAAAAAGATACTGTATGAGACTCCTTTTTGAGAAGAAAGAAAAGAAGTAGAACGTACCTGTTAGTAAGTGCTACAATACAGACTTGGCCAGCCCCTCTCCTTCCCCCAAAGAAGCAATTTACAACAGTGAGAGAACGTAAGTCAGGGGATCAAACACAAGAGAAGTTTAAAAGGAGTTTTTGGCTGCAGTACTGATGCAACCTAATGGGGGCAAGAACAACTTAATGCCACACAAATCCATTTTTCTGGTAGGGCCATAAGGCTCTGAGACAGCCTGACAGCTGATTCTACCTCTCTGGGATGTCAGTAGGCATTGCTCTTTAGAAAAGCACAGCCCAGACTTAAGAAGCTTTACTCACTCTTACTTTCTCATGATGAATTACAGTATGTGCCACATTGAGAGGCAAAGACTTTCAGCATTACCATGTCCAGTGCTCCTAGCATTAAGCTCTTAAAACAGACTGAGGGGTTTTTTTATAAAAATCCTGCTTCTAAACTCCATTTTTACTTAAAAAAAAAAAGGAAAGAGATGCAGTAACATAAGCTTAGCAAATTAAATTTAAACAAGAACACACTACCACAAAAGTCATGAGATTAAACAAGTTCATGATTTAGGAAATAACTGATTTTTGACCACTTTATTCTGGCAATAACAGCTATTTGAGAATCCAACATGAGGGAGATCATTTTCTGTTCATATCTGTATGAACCCTCATAATAAATGGAAAAAAAAAAATCAGGAAGAGTTTGAGTTTCAAATTTGCTTTAGTTTGCCAAAACAGGCATTGTCAAGCAGAAACTTGACCTTAATTTTTGTGGATGACCGATTTCAAAACACATTTGCTTAGTCTGCTTTAACAGTCATTAGCTTCTTTTTCCAATACTATAGTACAGAGGTAAAATTTTAGTCACAACCACATCTGCCAATATAAATGGCAAATAAGTACTTAATTTCCAAGGGTAAATGCTGTGTGCCAAGCCAAAAATCAGGTATCCCTGTTTCAGCTCTTGACTACAGTCTATTCAGCCAAGTTACACGTATGAAGACACATCTACAATCTTTTGTACCCATCAATATATTCTATATTCTATCTTCTTAAAAAAGATATTTGGCCATGTATACTTTGTCTACAACAGCAGCAGATCCTCTACAAAGCAGTATCAAAATCCATACCCATAATATGCAATTTCTCTGATTATATTGATACACCAGCTTCCAACTATTAGCAACAAAGGAGTTTACTAGCTTCTTCCTCTTGCTCTACCTTCATTAGGAAAGAGACATCCCTCTAAAACCCATCTATCGATTCTAAAAGTATCTCCTCCTTTTGTTTGTTCCAATAGATTGTTGTTTTCATTACACCACTATTCTCCTATACAATTATACTTTCAAAGGAGCATTTGCTTTCCTCTAAGTTTTTTCATGCAGTTTTAACTTCTACTTGTGGCAATGCTTTATCCTTAATATAGTTGTAAAATATACCATATTTTGCCCTATTCTAACATTTTCATTTTGTAGTTGCTCTTTTTTTTTTCTGAAAAGCATCATCATTCATGTCAATTTTTTTACCAAATGCATGAAGTCTTACAAAGTTTTAATTTGTTAAAACTGAAATTGTCAGATTCTACATACAAATCTAAGACAATTGCCCATCTGGAAAGAAAAAACCTGTTCCTAATCATGAACCATTATTTAATGCTATTACATAGCTGAAAAATTCTAAACAAACATTTTATTTAAGCATATTCAAGATGGCTGGACCTGTTTAGCAAAACAGCCATCTGTCTTCCACTGCACATGTAGCTATGAAAAACAGTTGTTCAGGACTTCAGTGGCCTTGCCCACTGCACAAGCCAAGCTGATTTTTGCTGAATTAGGATCTTAGTTCTAAATTATACCAATTTTTCTTTTTGCAGTTCAGATTTTCTCTTTAAAAAAAAGGGAAGGGGGAGGTGGTTGTGATGGCAAGGCAGTTTAACACTAGAATAGTAGAACCTTTGTCATTTAAAAAAAAAAGGATGAGATTTACTTCTATCAGAAAATTTCAATAGAGTTGCTCTTGTTAAGAGTCATTAGTCTTAAAAATAAAATGCAAGTGTATAATTTCCATGATGAATAATAAGGCAGCTATTAGATTAGCAGCATAGTTGCTTCTATATGCTAGAAAATATTTACAGCATCATCCTGTACTGTTAGTTTTCTCTACTATGATAACAGAAAATTATCTGCAAAGGGGCACAGTACAAATCCATTCATATTGTTTTTCACTTTGGAGAGAAGTACATCAGAATAATCATGCCAGACAACTAGGAGTTTCTATAATGACAAATGTAATTTGGAAATATTCTGGGCCACAGCTCCTAAGAGATTATGGCAATTTTGAAAGGTCTATATTTTCTTGTTAAATACTAAAGGACTGTTGGTGTTTGTGTTTCCCAACTTCTATAAAAATGTCTTTTTATTATGAAAAAAGTGCATTTTTATTATAAAAAAAATTTGCTAAATAAAATCTTTACAATAATAATGGTATTAGTCTATTTTAGAAACTAAACTTTACACAGTATGTTGTATTATTAAAACAATACATTATCATTTAGGCAAATTATTATTCTCTCAATACTTTTTGGTTGACACAACACTATCACTAGCAATCTAGCTGCCATGTTATTTATCACTAGAGATACAGGTATCTCTTCAGTTGTATGTACACATATACCCATATATTTCATTCAAACTGCAATTAAACAGATAGATTTGTATTCCTGCCTTTCATCCTGTTCTTCCTCATTTACCTCAGTAGACCAAACAATCGAGAATTGCATATTTCATCTGTTGCCAGTGCCTCAATAATTATGATGGAGCTATAAAGGAAATGATACACTCTGCGGATGATTAAATCAGCCTAAACATTCTACCCTCATGATTCATTGTGGCATGAATGAAGACACCATATTCTTAGCCTTATATCTGCCCTGCTAATTTTGCTTTGCTTCCTTTTTTTTTTTTGCCTGGTACCTTTGACCCTTCTTTTGCTTTCCCCCCACATCATCTCTCTCTCCTTTTTTTTCTAATTCGCAAATTTCTGAGTTTTTCTTTTTTCTGTCCTTCTTGGTCCAGGTATACTTCAGTCCCCATTCTCACCTCTTTTCCACATTGTCTCTTTCTAAGCACAATACCAATGCCACAATTTTTTCCCTTTCTGATTTCTGAAACCCTTTCTTTCCTCTGTCCCTTCCCAGGCTTCCTACCCCCTGCCTATGCTTTTCCTTTCTCCTCTATTATGTGGTACAGTCTCTCTTGTATTTCTAGCTCTAAAGTTCACTGAGCTTTTTGGAAAAGAAAACTACAGCTGTGGTGAAACAACATAGGTTGTCCAAAACTACTACTGGCAATTTG
>WEIV01030495.1:1836-16318 GCA_013390005.1 Calyptomena viridis
CTCCCTTCTTGGCAAAGTCAAGCTATTCTACTCCTTGCTTGGTACTGAAGTTTGTTGCATGAGTTCGGAGCTTGTTGAAGTGTGTTGTAAAAGTAAAGGGCTGGTCAGCTGACAATTGAGAAGTTCGTTTATTGGGAGCTTGTTGAAGTGTGTTGTAAAAGTAAAGGGCCTGTTAGCCAACGTTTTTGAGACTGAATAGTGAGTTAGTTGACAGATTTAAGATGATTATACAGTAAAATTGTAAGAGTTCCCTGACAGGTGGACCGGTGTCTTTGTTCAGCCTGATGAGGATTTGTAACCAACACTGCACCCCATATTGAGTGAGTCATGACAACACAATGAAAACTTTTGACAAAAGGCATTGAATTACATTTCTACAGTAAAATAAGTCTTCAGCAAGGCTGTTCATGTTTTCAGGAGTGAATATTTTGGTATCCTAGAATGTACAGGAAAGTAATGAGATGTTTGCTTTAGTCAAATAAGGCAAACGTTCTTAAGAGAAATACATTTCTCACATTGTGCAAGAAAATCCTTTGTTTTAATGGTATACTCCAGTAGCAGAAGTATGGTGATCAGAAAATCAGAAACTGATAAAAGGAGGACTACAGTGATGATTAAAATATTTTACCCATTTCCCTACCATGGAGATTATAAGACTCAAGTCGCTACACTTTCAGGCTTTCAAATTTCTCTTATCTGAAAGATATTTGGTGGATATACTTTAGATCTCCTTCAGCCAGGAGCTGGTGCAACCTCTAAAAAACCTATTTTCAGGGATAGCCAACTGCACGTAAGAGGTGATTAATGAGAAATGTGTAATCTCTTCTAGTGATGCAGGGGGCAGATGGAGGAGAGTGCAGCAAAAGTGCACGGAAAAATAGCCATGGCATCTCTATACATGGAATCTTGCACATGCTAATGCCACAGCCAGCATTGTTGCAATGCCTGTCATTGCTAATATCCCCCAAGAAACTGCCATCATCATGCTAGTGTATCCATCAGTCCAGCTCTCCCAATCTAGTACTGGTACAACCAACACATCTTGTTTTTGAATCTCCTCTAAAGCTTCCTTGTTTCTCAGCATCCTTGTGCAATCTATTTGCCAGCAGACACAAGCAGTATTGCTGTTGTAACCATAATCAGAGCTAATTGTTCTTGCACACCATTAACATCACCACGGCCAGGACCCTCCTGGCGAGTACTGTTGCTGTAAATACCGCTTACCTTCACATTCACCCACGCTCACAGACTTTAGAGCTGAATTGTTCATTCCATAGAGCTTTTGTCTTCTATGATCTATTACTTTCAATTGTAATTATTTTACTGCATTTGCAGTTATACTGCAGTCTAACCATATGAGACAGAGTTATGCATTGGTTAATTTACTGAGTTCTGATGCACTGCACGGTTTGGTTCCCGTATCTAGGCTAACTCATTAAAGACAGAATTGGATATCACTGTACTACAGTGGGGTATGCAATATGGACAGTTTAAAAAAGAATTAAATCCAACATTGCAATATAGCAGAAACACATAAGTGCTGAATTTCCTGCAGCCCTACTTAAAATTATACTGTTAAGTATATGAAACAGCCACCAAAACAAAATCCTAACTATGAGGTTCTATGTCTATATTTGGAGGTTAAAAATTAAATTGTTGTTATCAGTGACAAGGTGTTATGTCCTCTGACTCTAAAAAGTCAGACTTATCAAGCAGTATATACACTTGAGGGTATGTTCTGTCAGCCAGCTATCAAATGGCATTGAAAAAGCTGAAGTGCAAAAGAAAATCAACATTTTCACTAGCAATGTTAAACTTTCAGATGATTAACAAGTTCTATACATTTTTGGTATACATTTGGTTCTATTCATTTTGGTGTAGCAAAATGAAGCTTCATTTTCAGAAGGCTTTTGTGGAAAATAGTAAAAATAATATTCCAGGAGTTTGGGTAAGTCAATTCCCATTCACTTTAGACAATTTGGTTTACTATTGTCTAAGTTTATATTATTTTTTAGGTTCTCCAAAAGTATAGTCTGAGAAATTATCAAAAATCTTTGAAAAATGGTTTGGAGTTGTTTTGTTTTTTTCCCTCAGGGAAATTTATTTTCACGTAGCTACATTTTTATTAAAAAAAAATAGGAAAAAGAAAAAACCCCTTTGTTTCAAAACAATTCTCTTCAAAAGTTAAGAGTCAAATTAAAAAATGAAACCAAGAAATTTTGTCTGAAAATATGTGAACCTTAATTTATTTCCCTTGGAGTATGGGAAGAAAGCAACAAAACCCCAAAATCAACAACTCTTTCAAGTTAAGTAATACTTTCATGGAAAAATGTGCTGTAAATGTAGAGTCTTTTTCACATTACAAATTACATTGAAAATTTCCAGTAATCAATAATGCGCTCACAAAGTTTGTATCGTCCTCCATTTCTCTTTTCTTAATTTCTGCTCTATTTTCCTGTTAAAAAAATGTACCAGAGCACCCCTTAAAATAATTTATTTATCAGCAAGACCAAGGTTACACATACAACCTCTCATCTTCCCTAAAGTACTCCAGCTTGGAACCCATGCTTCTCCTTACACCATTCTCCTACCACACATCCCTTTGTTCTTGGTCTTTAACTCTGTATTCCTAATCACTTTACACTTAAGCATCCAAAGTGTAGACAAACTACTCTTTTCTGCTGGACAGGACCATAGCTACTTACTTATTTACTATAGACCTGAAATCCCTAATACTATAATGAATTTCTTGCTAATACAGTAAAAATTACATTTTTCTGCAAGCTGAACTCGTCTTATTATGAGATCAAAGTTTACTGTGACATTTTCAAATGTGCAGTTATTTTCGTTTTAAAAATACTTGTATCAGGAAGCTGCTCCTACAATGCCAGCTCACACAGGCATTACAGAAACACCTCCCACACAAAGTCGTAGGTTCTACAACATCTGCCATTATGTTGTGTCAAACTTCAGGCATGCAAGTGGAAAACCAGACCAGAGATGTGGCAGAAGTATCTTACTGACTCATGAGGGGGAAAAAAAGGAACAAAATAAATAACCCACATACAAATTTTTTACAGTGTTTTTTTCCTGCCCTGGTACCCACACGTCAAAAGAGCACACAAACTCTTTGCTGTCCTAAGTTCCCTGATCTCAAGCACAATGTTTCTGCCAATTATTACCTTCAAAGTGCACTGCACAATGTGGTTGTCTTCTGATCGCCTTGGCCAACCCAATAATACTCTGCTCATTCTAGTTCTTTATTTGAAGTTTATAGAATCACTTTCTTGGCCTTCTCTCTTCCTCAATTAAACAAAACATAGTTTTAATGTTAAAGGTGTAAAATCTAGACATGATTGAATATTTCCACCCTAAAAGAAGCTAGATCACAGGGCTGGAGCCTCCAGGAAGTAAAATAATGTCATGCTGCTCAGTGCATTTTTATATAGAGCATGTGTCGTGTAATGAATGCTTCCTAGCATGTTGCTCATGCACAATAAAGATGGGACAAATTGATTATCCAGCTGTAAGTAAATCTAGAACTAAGGCTCGTATTAAGACAGTACATGAATTTTTGAAAGCTTATTCTTCTGCAGGCAGTAAAAAAATCCTGGCTTCTTGTTGTCATTGTGAAATTTCTTCAAAATCTGAAGAAGGAAAAACCTGCAATCTGCGTATTTTACACTGTCAGTTACATAGATTGCTAGAGTACTGTCCTCTACCACCCTATTTCAGGTCTTTTTTTAAGGAGGTAAACCAAGAATAAATGCTGGGAGACTATTTCTTAATTCCACTGTCCAAGCATTTATCGTCATAATTTTGAATTCAGATATCCAAAGTTGAAGCAGACAACTGCGAATTCCCTAATATGATATCTATTTCCAGCATTGCTATTGATTTATCTGGGATCCTAAGCAGGTCACTTTCCTTTGCATCTTTTACCTTATTTCTAAATATAATTATAAGGATAACTTTAAACTTTATAACCTCAATGTCAGAGGTATTGATCTTAGTACACTGACCTGTCGGTAAAAAATCCAAATAAAGTTCTCATTTCTAAGACTCTTAAATAAGGAAAATTTGACAAGATTTTTCTTGGACTGCCAAATCCCCAATGGCCTTTGAAAGGAATCAAATTCCTGTTCTGAAAGCAGCTTGTCTCACCTCAAAGCACCATTTCGTTCCTGCCTTTAATTCGCTATGTTTTTTAGAAGGACTCCAACAGATGTTTTTGAACTGGAGTAACATTTCCACAGAGTAGCATTTCAACTGTTACACTCTGTGTGGTAAGCCTTTTTTAAAAATTTTTTTAAAATTCTTATAACATTTCTATTTTCATGCTCCACCCTTGAACTTCCACATTGTCATCAGGGCCAGAATTGCTCTAATAATTCACACTGACATTACAGATACCATTAAGTCTACATACTTCAATGAAATTGCCTCTTTGCTGTCTCCTTTATGGTTTATAAAGATTCCTCATGGCTCACAAAATCCCATTTTGTTGTGGAATCTGTTGCATTGTCCTCCACAAACCATATCCAAGGCTAAAGTGATTTTTTCTATGAATCTTCATGCTGATATCAAATAAGTATTACACAGAACAACAAATGCTTTTTATTTCTTAAATAGTGGCCTCTTGTGGAATTCACTTCCTGAGGTCGTTGCAATTCTGTGCTGATTCTCAGAAGTGATCATAAATACAGGTAAACAGTAATTGTTTAATGTGGTCATATGAAATATTTGTGAAAAATGATTCTGCAAGAACAAACATTCATGACCATCTGTATGAATTCTTTGACATGGAAAATAAAAGCAAAGTGCAGCTTCTTCAGTGTTCACCATGATTATGTAGTTTTTCTTCATTCTTTACTCACTCCTGCAGGATCAGGATGTGACCTTGTAAAGTGTTCACACAAAATGAGCAATAATCAATCTCAGGTGGTTCAAATCTCCTTAGCCACTAGTGCAAAGCAGATGAGAATGAAGGTGAGAATTCCTGTGTGCAGCACAAAGTGACTGGATATCGTACCAATGTAAGGTCTTTCCTATTCTGTTACTAAATGATAGAGGTCACTTCAGAAATATTGGGCAGAGGAGATTCAGAATTGTAATTCCAAGATAACTGGAATTTGTTCTGCCTTGGGCATTTCAGAACCTGGAAATTATAGTACTGATATGAATTTGAGAGTGTGATGTAACGAACAAGCATCAAAAAATTGATGCATTAAGGATATTTGTCTTTTGGATAGTCATAAATGCAGGAGAAACAGATTACTGTGACACATTTTGATAAAGCAAATATTTTTTTCACTGCTTAAGATATGTTGGCTTTTCTCTTTTATCAATGCTAGATATAGTAAATAATTATTTTTTACATATTCTGTAAGGAAGCTTCTTTTACTAGAAGGTCAGTCATTAAATGCTTAAAAGCATCACAAAATAAATGTTTTTTCTTTTAAATTGGGAAGTTTAATTTTAAGTAGTTGCTAAAAATACAGTCTCCTGTTCTCAAAATGAAATAAAAGAGAGCACTGTTATTTGAAAACCAGAGAATGGAAGAATAAATTAGATTTCTGAAAGACCTTCCATTTTAATAATCCCATATGTTTTTAGTAACACAGGTATGTATTTTTTGCAATGTCATTTTTATCTTAACAATTCTCCTTTAATCTATTCAGTTCTGTCTTTCTAGCCTTGGCCTTTTTCCTCCCACTATGAGGTTTCATAATGCTTTTTCAGCCATTATCTTTTCACCTAAATAATCTCTCATTTTGTGATTCTCAGGAGCAGTGTCTCAGCTGAAAGTCTAATACTGGCTACTGCCTGCTCCCCATGATAAGTAATCATCTGGGCTATTTGACATCCACTTACGTGGACCTTACTGAGACATTAGAAGGATAGCATTTTGTGCCTTCTTTACCAGCTATGTCTTCCTGCATGCAATCCTGCAGGCTTGTATGGCATGAGTAGCACTGGCTTCCAGAAGCCAGATCAGAGTCTTTATGTTCATAAACTAAAAATATCATTAAACAAGAAAGAATTATTCACCATCATCTTCCCACTCAGGACACAAAAACTGGACTTTTTATTAATCAATATGTGCCATCATTCCGCTAGTGAGTGATCAGGCATGGAACCTACTTCAGCCTTTTCTCAAGTAGCACCCATACAGAACAGGCTGGCAAAGATCCAATATCCTTTTGTCCTTTAATGCAGAACTCCACACAAGTGGTTGCTCCACATGAGTAACCAAAATAACAATACCTCTTATAAGTGAAACTTATCCTCCCCAAAATCCTTCTACAATTTTCTTTTCTGCTGTCTTTTATGGATACCTTCATATATGCAATTTTTTTCAAGTGTTTTCCATGCAGACACCCAAGAGTTTCCAACACTCCACCTGTAGCCTCTGCATGTAGTTGTTGTTTCCTATACCCTGACAACCATCCCATGATTACTTGTTGCCACAGCACCGGCTCTGCAATTCTTACGTGCTGGACTGCAGAATATCTCTTCTTTCAATCACAAAGGGGGAACAAAACCGGGCTGTGTCTGGTTCTACCTACAGCATGTCAGAGCACAGCTATGGTTTCCTTATGCTACAGAATGTGAGGGCAGAAGTTTATTACTCATATGATTCTTTGGTGAATTTCTGTTGGCAGAAGAGCAAGGGATTTAGCCATCCAGAAATATGGACATTCATTATATTTGTCACTTATTTTAATCCTCTCCCTTTTCCTGCTTATAAAGGTTCAGATTTTTAATGAGGCATTTTTCTTTAGAAAGGAAAGAACAACACTCCAGGTGATTTAAGTGGTCTGTTGTATGTCATTTTCTAAGTTCAGTACAAATTTCAACCTCACCTTTTCCCACCGAATCAAAAGAAAAGGGAAGAAAATTCCTCAAAGGGAAACGAAGGAAGAAATTATTTATTGACAAATATACTATACAGGAATGACTAAGCCAATGGTAAAAGGAGAGGAAAAAAAACCCTGAAGTATATCCAAGGATCGCGTTATAGAAGTCCCTCTGTCCCTCTCTTCTCCTTGTATCGGAGTTGGGGGGGGGGGGCCAGGGGCCCAGGCCGGGGAAAGAGTCCAGTGAGGCCTTGACGTCCAGGTGTTTGAGCAGAGTCCAGCAGAGAAGAAAAAAAAATGAAAAAAAAAACAAAGGAAAAAAGGAAAAAAAAACCCCAAGAAATCCTGGATAAAAACAGAAAGTCCAGTGCTCTGTTTCCTTCCCAAGGAAGAAAAAAAAGTCCCACAAGCCTGGGAAAAACTCCCAGGCCGAAGAAAAAAACCTCAGAGCCAACAGCTAAGAAGAAAACATCAACACCGGTGAAGTCTATGACTTTCAAAACACAAGACTGTTTTGAAAAGGTTTTTTTCTAGCTGGGTTTTTTCTCTTTCCTCTCTAGTTCAGTTTTAAAGGCATAAAATTCATTTTCTGGCATAAAATAAGGATATGACATACATTATAAAGTCACTCCAAGACAGTCATTAGCAGCTGAAACAAGACTTAGACACTAAGACTTAGAGATGCTCATTATCTCCTAGGACCAGACACCAATCAGTTGTAGGAAGGCAGAAATACAAATGGTAAAAAGAAAGGCAAACCAACTGTGTCTCCATGTTTTGGTGCCCAGGAAAGCATAGTGGCAGTGCTGCAGATACTGGGGCCAGCTTTCTTCTCTGAAGGCTGAAGTGTTGCAGCTGGTCCTGGGGGTCCCAGGGGCTGCCCAGGCCAAGGGGATCCTGCAGCTCAGAGGCCCCCACAGGACAGCATCTGACAGAGTTGCAATGCAGTGGCTGAGCATGGAGGTGGCTGGTGGAAGGAAGTTTGTGCTTGTCCATTGCAGGCTGAAGACTTAGTGGTAAAAGCAGCCAAATGGAGCCATCTGTAAGCCTGTGTGGGTGATAAGTAAGACCTGTGCTGTGCTGGGGGACCCTCCAGGGGCACCTGCCGAGCCAGTTCCTATTGCCAACATGCCCCAGCTCTGTGCCGGGCACCTGGGGAGCTTGTGGCTGGAGCACTCCCTGCAGAGTGAGCTGCTGGCCAGCAGGACAGATCTGCAGGCTTGGGAGAAGACTTGCTTATAGGAAGTGAAACAGGAAATATGGCCTTAATATTTGGAAAATTCTCTGTAAATTATGTTTATTTGGCATGCATCACCCAGGTGAGGGCAGGTATGCTCTCATTGGATTGTCGAACCCTCATCCCAAAAATATCAAGGGCCAAGGGTGCTAGGGATGCCTGATGTCCCATATCTGCTGTCAGTGTGCCTGGTATATCCATGCTGCAGGTAAGAGCTGCTCCTGCATGGGCAGCTGGCACAGGTTGTCTGAGGCTGAAAAAAGAGATAGGAGCAATTGCAACAGGTCATCTCCACTCTTGCCCCCAGACTGCAAGGGTAAGGATTGGTCCCTACCTTGAGAATAGAAAGTTTCAGGACAGACAAAAGGCATTGCGGGGGGTCCAGGGGCTGCTCATTGGGAGCCACAGTGCAGGCCGTGCTATGGTCCGTTTTGTCTGTTGGTTGCTGAGGACTCTCTGAGGTTGCAGGCTCTGGAATTCCAAGAGTCTCACAGGAGGGAATGTGAGGTTTCCCGGTGTTACACTCCCCTCCCAACAACCTCCCCAGAGCCTCACCCCTCAGGGGAAGGGTTAAGGGAACTGGGTTGCCCCTGCCACTACAGGTGGCTATCAGCTGCTGTGTTTGCAAGTGCCTTTGACTGGAAACTTTGGTCTGTTCCCGGAGCTGTTATATCCATGGTACTAGTCAGACTCGGTGGAATGAGTCCAGAGTGCTGGGAGGGAGGGTTACAGGCTGTTCAGGAGACAGGGCAGGTGAAGTAGAGGTGTTGCACTGTGTAAGAGAGACGTTTGATTGTATAGACCTTACAGTTAGCAATAGCATAGTTTAGAGTCTTTGGATACAAAAAGAGTTGCTGTGGTGGGTGTCTACTACTGATGGCCCAGTCAGGATGTCACCACTGTGGAGTTAGTCTATAGACAGTTGGAAGAAATCTCCGGATGGATATCCCTTGTCCTTATGGGAGACTGCAGCTTCCAACATGTCAACTGAGAATATCAGTCAGGGAAATACTTGAAGTTTGTGGTAAATAGGTTCTTGTCACAAATACTCAGTGAGTCAACAAGGAAAGATGCCCTCCTAGACTTGTTTGTGAAGAAAGAGGACTCCGTAGTCCCCCACAACACCCTTTTTAAATTGTAGAGATACGGATTCAATGGATGCACTGTAAAGTGGATAAGGATTTGACTCAATGATTACATCAAGAGAGAGTAGTCGTCAAGGGCTCAATGTTCAGATGGAAATCAGGAAAGAACGCTAGCCATTGGGAGTCCGTATTGTGACAAGTACTGTTTAATATCTCCAGTGACACTGGGATTGAGTGCACCCTCAGTGGACTTGCAGATGACACCAAGCTGAGTGCTGCAGTTAACACACTTGAGGGCTGGGATGCCATTCGGAGTGACATAGACAAGCTGAAAAAGTAAGAATATGGGAACCTCATGAGGTTTCTTCTGAGGTTTCTTATGTCCCTTCAGTTACAACAGCATTACCCTGATGAAATGAGGCCAGGATCCAGAGAGAGACAGCATGTGTACTAGAAGAAAGAATGTTATTCTAGTCTGATTGCTAAGACATTAGCTGTAGAAAAGAGATCCATATCCAGCCTGTTTCCAGAAGTTTGTTTAGTTCAAACCATAAACACATGAGAAAAAAAAGAACAAAACAAAACAACCCAAAACAAAACCCTTGCTTTTGCTTGCCGTTTGATTTCTAGAGTTGCTGGAGTCTTTCAAATGACACAAATTTCATTTGGACTTATTATGGTAATGGAGAGTTTAAGTGCCTCTGGAATGAAGTGATGACTGGGCAAATGTAAGTGTAGGTGCATACATTATTCTATAAATATCTATTATGTTATGTACTCAGTCCTGGTAGTAGCAGGCTAGATAGGCAGTGAGACTGTGCCTGTGAAGTGCTCAGTAGCTGGAGCTGAACTCACAGTGTAAGAGCCTTGACTGGATGATACAGAGATTGCTGTGACTTGGTGATGCTGTCAGCTGTCAGAAGTTGGTAAGGGAATAACGAAGAGTACAGGGGAGTTCTTCTGTACTTACTTTCTAATATTGAATTTCTTCTTTCCTCTGCTAAAGATAGCAGAGATGCCTGTTTAATTCTCTTTTTCCTCTCTTTTGATTTGTTTAATTTAGATGGGCTATACCCTTTTCTCAGTGAACATTATGTCAGCTTTGATATGTTATGTATTTTATGAGATTATATCTGTCTTTAATGGGCACAATTAATTTGATTCTGGCTTGATTTGATTGACCCACATGTTTTACGTGGTGATGACCCAACATCTAAGTAATGGAACTGACAAGAAATCTGTCCCATTGGGGCAAACATGGGCTGACTGATAGACACGGGTGAAAATCTGGGTTAGTATCAGATGTATTGCCAAGCAGTGACACTCAAAACTCTCTGATGCATTAGTATCCCTTAGCTCAACACCAACACTCTTACAGTTAAGCACTGAACAGAATGCGTATTTTCCACAACCTGTCTATAATGAAACTGCAAGTCAAGAGCAATATGGGAGTTAATTCCTATTAAATTAATATAACTTGACCCTACAGAGAATGGCTTGAAGTCTCATGTAAATAACCCTCTCAAGTACTTTCACTCATACAGCCTACTCAAGGTTAGCATTAAAGTAATGTCTTCCTCAGCTTCTTCATCCATTCATAGTTTGATGATACCAAGAATTAATGAAAATAATTTGGATCTGTAGTGACACAAAACTGATTTCAGCCAAAGACAAAATAATTTATTTTTTAAAGGACACCTTTACTACTTGCTTGTTATCAGAATCTTCCAAACCTGAAATACAAAATTCAGAGTTTTAATTATCGGGTCTTGCGCATAAGAGATAGGTTTAAAAGGTCTTTTAAGACAATTTTTAAAGAGGATTGTGTGTCTTTTTAAATGGAGACGTCTTTTCATCTAAAACTCTTTTCTCTGGTCTGCTTTCCTTTAAGGCTTGCTGAACTATTTTAATGCATTTATCTCTGTAAGACCCATTATGTTCAGAAAATTAAACAGCTTACAACCAGCTTTTAGATTTCAAAATCCATTCAGTGGGGAAAAGGCTGCATACTACAAAGAACAGAGAAGTTGTGCATGATCCATTTTCTCCTATTGGCTATGACATCTACAGCAGCAGCACTTCACTTTTCTTTCCATCTTTACATGACACTGTATAATTTTGTTATGTTATAAATTGTAGTCACATTACTAGTTTATAGTGATTTGTGGGAAACACACTCTCCTAGTAAAGAAATTAACATGGGATTTACTGAGAAAAGAAAGGGATTTTTTTGTTCCTTCATTTTCACTTCATATCTTTTGTTGCTGAAGGTATGCCAGTGACCAAAAACTGCTGAATACTGTCCCGTATCAGGAACAATTCAGCTTGGAGGAAATCTCAGAAGGCCACGTGGTACAAACTTCTGCTCAAAGTGGGGTCAGTGTATTTAAAATTCTCAAACAAAGAATGGAGTCTTTTGTGGCTGTTCCGACAGAATAGATCTTTTCCACTGCAGAAAATATTCTAAACTTAGTGGTAAGACCCCATTCAGGCAAAATTACACAGATATTTGGGAATCCCTTTGTGCTTTTACCATTGCATTTTCCCTATTAACCTTTCTTCTCAGCCTTCCATCAATACCAATCCAAGAGAAGTGTTCTGGGAAAAAAATACTAGTCAGCACCAAGCCATATATGGCCTGCTGCATAGGTTTCTGCAGGCAAATGACCTAAATTTTTATGCACTTTTAAACAGAAATTGATAAACTTAAGAAAAGTGAACTTCTTAACCCTCCCCATGCTCCAGTTTTAGACTGACGATCAAGGTTCACTAATTTATCTACTGCAGTTTATCTACTTTAGCTTATCCAAAATAACTAACAGCTTCTTTGCAACAAGACAAAATGTGAAAACATGAACAGTAAATGAAAATGTAGCATTATAGAACTAGTTTGGGTTGGAAACCAGCTGAAACCAGCACAGTACTTCAAAGATCACCTAGTTCCAACTCCACTGCCAGAGACAGGGACATTTTCCACTAGACCAGTTTGTTCAAAACCCCATTCATCCTGGCCTTGAACACTTCCAGAGATGGGACAGCCACAACTTCTCTAGGCAACTTGTTCCAGTGTCTCACCACTCTCATAATAAAAAAATTCTTCCTTGTGTCCATTCTAAACCTGCCCTCTACATCAGTTTAAAACTGTTGCCTTTTGTCCTGTCACTACAGCCCTTGGTAAAAAGTATATGCCTTCCTTAAAAGACCCTTTCAGGCATTGAAAAGTCTCCTTGGTGCTTTCTCCTCTTCAGGTTGGATGCAATTATTTAGCACAATTTTTAAAGACAACCATAAGCTTCAATATCCAAACAAATCGGGGAATTCAAGTTAAAGTTCAAGAATACATATTTGAAATGACATATGTAATGCTGCATTGAAAATTCACAGGGCAGGTTCTGTGAATGGATGCACTTTAAAGAAGACTGGATAAAAATGCTTTCTAAAAACATTAAAGAGAATGTAACCCCTCTAACAAAAACATGGGTTAGTCTAATACGTTGCTCTTCTCTGTCCTCTCAGTACCCTTCAACACAGTTGAGATTGTGTAAATTAACATTCTTTAAGGAAAACGACTCTTCTTAACCAGCTGCTAAAGAAACAGACTAGAATAAAAAATATTTGTACATTATTAAAAAAAAACACATGAAAACCATTTATAATAAACTTTAAAATAACTTTTAAAATGAATCCTTAAGCAAAGGCATGATTCAAAACATAGTAAGAAACACTATTTTATACTATAGAGAGCAGAAAAAGCAGTCTAGAATCTAAATTACAGGTCAGTGAAGACCTGCCATGATCAATTGATCCCTGTTTATTTAACTGAATTGGTCCCAGTTTCTTTAACTGAATTTTAATGAGTCACAGGCACTCCTTGTCCCAGTTTATCACATCCATCAGAAAACACCATGCATCCAAGCAAGTGGCTTCAGACAAAGGCTGTCATAGCATATGGGTTCTATACCGCTGGTACAAAACCACTGTGTTTCATTGAAATGGGTTTCAGCAGTGGACAAAAAGCTTTCAAAAATGTAAATGTCGGGAAATAAATTGTGCGAAATTAAAAAAGGGGAAAAATTTTTACTTGAAATATTTGTCTTTTAATTTCAGCAACATGCCTGCATAGACAGAGGGGCTGGTTGTTGTTAGTTGATTACACTTTCATTTGATAGTAGTGGAGAAGAAAACCTACAGTGCAGCAGCATTCACATGAACACTAGCGGATGGAGACAAGGAGCTCCCAAACTCCCAGCTTTCCAGTCAGTTTGGAGAACTGACTCTAGGGAAAAGCATTACTTCTACTGAACTGGCCAGTAAGGAGACTGATACATCAGACAGAGAATACTGAAAGTCAGTGAAAACAATAGTGTAAATGGGAACGCCTACATCTTCATCAAGGCTTTTAAAAATCAGTACTGCTTTATCTTCATACACCTTAGGAACTAGAAGGTATTTCAGAAGTACTAAGAACCACCAATTTTCCAATGGGGAAAAGTTTGATACTTAAATAAAGAGCCTATATTTCCCTACTTATTTTTCAAAAATGGCTGTGAGTGACTGAGGAATACAAAGAGTTACTTTTCTAATTAGAGAAAAGCAATGGTACATTCAGTGAAATTGAAATGCAGCAAGTGACAAATAAAAGAAACAATAAAATATTTTAGTTTTTAACACACTGCATAGTTAAGCTATGGTACTCAGTACCACAAGATATCACTGATGCCAAAAGCTTAGGACTCTAAGCTGGACTTCATATTTATGTGAAAAATTATATTTGCAACTATATCAGATAGTAAAAACCACAAGCTTTGAAGGTTTATAAGCCTTCATGCATTAGTAAGTGAGCAAATCTTTAACTATTAAGAGTTGGGAAGAAGCCTTCCACGTGGACAAGTTATTCCATAACTGCCCACCTTGGGGTCTCTTGCAGTGCTCTCCAAAGCATCCAATGCTGGCTATAAGCCAAAGCATGGATGACAGGCCTAAGTCATAATGGTAATTCTTACTCTAGAATATAGTGTAATGCTTTTTAATTTTTGAGAACATTATAAACTTCATTATAAATCAAAAAAATATTAATACAGAAATCTATATCACAGATGTTTTAACTGTAAAAACAAAGTGCTACTGGTTAATCTCAGCCCTCCACAGCAGCATTAGTCATATATAGGTTAGCTATCCCTTGGGTCAGGGTTAATTACTTTACCAGTGCCATCCAATAATACCCATCTCAGCAATCTAATGTTATTTAGATTATGACATTTTGACAATGTCATACCTAACAAGTTTTGAAAGACCACAGG
>WEIV01030499.1:8588-41331 GCA_013390005.1 Calyptomena viridis
GATCATCAGCCTTTCAAGAATACTGTAGCATTTTAAAATGTACTGTATCTACCCAGTAAAATGTGTGAAAAACCCACAATCATTTGTCTAAACACTTTTGTCTCATTAAATCCAGTGAACTACCATAACCATCCAGCATTGCAGAGAAAGTCTGATGGAAGGAATTGATCAAGAGCTTTGAAAATATGTTGATGCCTGTAGTTAACAATTTATCATATCTACCCCTTGCTCTTTTCTATAGTGAAACAAATGATGAACCTATTCTGAATCATGAATTCCCATAAAATTTATACCTCCAAATAGGAACATGCTAAAGGATTTATAAAGAGCATAGTGGACCTGGACACATTATCTTGTTTGACATTGCTTATACAAGAAACTTTAAGTACACAAATTGATTGATTTGTATATTTCATCAAAGCTTGATTTAATTTATCAAGGAGAGAATGCCAATTTGCATTCATCAACAGATAAAGTCAGGTTAGAGTCAAGCTGCTGGCTCAAACCCTGTTTTCATATTGCCTTTATATACTCCCTATTCTCTTTGTTTAGTTTTAAAGACACAGGTGTATCCTATTCTTTTTTATTTTTTAACATTTTCTGAATTGTTTATGTGAACAAGACAGTAATGCCACTTACTCTGTGTCTGTGCAGGACTTGCTCAGTCAATAAAGTTGCAAGTTGTCTCATTTTTTGACCCCACTGCTGTACTACTGACCTTTTCACAACCCTGGAGGTGTCTGCCTAGTACCTCTGCAAGCTGAATTAAGGTGGAGGTTGAGGGCTTTTATAGCAGATATGAGACCCAATGCCTGTGCCATCTCCCAGTTGTATATATAGCCTGGGAGATGCAGCCCACAACAAAAATAGTTGTGCATCTAAATGCTATACTAAGCTTTAAAAGTTTGTGTAATTTTTATTACTGTCCATTCTTTCAGCTATTCATCTTCTTCATTTGTCCTCCAAATCTCTCTATTTTTTAAGGCAGTAACTCTCCTGGCAGCCATGAAATCCTTCCTAATTCTGTCCCTATCTCCTGCATTGAACCTGAGCCTTTTTCAGCTCAAGCACAGTTCAGGAAATCCTTGCTAAGGGAAGGGACCCAGTCCTTATTCCTTTCCCTGACTATCACACAAGGGTGATATTTCTACTGACATCTCTCAGATGAAAGTCTCATGCAGCTCATGAGGCTTATTCTCTGATCTGGCTTCTGCTCACTGCACAAAGACAGGTCAGCAGTCTTGTTCGCCTGCAAAATAAGATGTCCAAACTCAAAGACAGGTCTGCAATTCAGCCTAGTTTTAAACACCTGTGTGTTTCATTGATTTTAATGACATTTCATAAAAGCTGTGTTCTTATGAATTTCATTCCCTTTTCCATGAAGTTTCTCCATAAGTGAAAAGTTACATAATTTTGAGCCTAATTTCAGGTTGATTTAAAAATGCAGTTCTGCTCTTTTGGCAGCTTTATTGGCAAAATACCTTTTTGAGCTGTGTTTTCTTGCTTTTTCATATATAATTAATTACAACAGAGGCTTACTATTTAGTGGATAAGACACTCCAGTGTAAAGATGTCACATCTGCTAGATAAGGGGACAGTGAAAACGGAAGCATTACCTGTGGTTGAGCTGAATGCCAATATTCAGTGGCTCTGATGCAATTAAGCAGTACATTGCTCAATCTAGTCAGGAACAGAGAAACACTATTTAGAAGAGACTGTAATGTTATTACAGAGCCTGATTCAACAAAGCACTTGAGCATGAGCGTCAGATTAAGCACACATTTAATTCTTCCTTCTACTGCAAAACAAGTCAAAATGAGCATATTCACAGTTGCCTTCCAGAATATATTAATTATACTCACAGAAGAAACTTGCAGGGACCACTTCAGTGAGACCATTTCATAATCTCTAATGTATCTATCTATACTCACAGTCCTTCTGTTACAGTAAAACCTGTTATTATCTTAAAAAAAAAATCCAGGCAGGAAGTTGAAGAACTGGAGAAAAAAGGACTAAACGCATGAAATGATTTAGCCCATCAGTACCAAAATGATTTTGTTAATGTGAAGGCACCTAATATGCTTGTACAATTTTGTAAGTAATTAAAATCAAACTGCACTAAATTATTTTAGCAAATATGGGCCAAAAGCAATAATCCCAAAAAGTGCTGTGTGATGCTTTAGGATCCCAATGATCCCAATAGTAAATGCATGACAAAGCAGCTGAGCTTTCCTCTTCCAACAAATCTGAAGTGAAACTTAAGTTCATGTTTCCTGATGCAGAGCAGGACACTGTAACCATGAATCTAACTTAGGCATGTTTACCAAGGTTGTGGTAAACAAAACACTTTTAGCATCTGAGCTTTCAGTTCTGTCTGTCACCACAGTGTTCTTCACCAACTCACAGGGGCTTAGATGTCAGTCTGAACTTGGTCCAGAAAAATATACCAAGTAAAATTATATACAGATTAAGTTATCACATTTCCAAAGTACCTCAAACTCCGTTTAAACTGGTATCATAAGATACAGTTGGTTTGTTTCATTAAAAGAAAAAGAGAAATAAAAAATCTAGAAGCTTGGGAGAGAAGAACATGTGCCATTTGTTTAAAAATGCAGTATTACAACTGAAGCGCCAATATTTTTTTCTCTACAGAGGAAGGAATTTAACAAAGGAGAATTTCAGAAGTACTCTGATAAAACAGTGGAAATGGATAGGAAAAAAATGGAGGGAAAATGTTAAGTTGATTAATATGATAAACTCTTAAATGAGATGAGTTCTGTAAATGAATTAATTTCAGAATTCCACTTGCCTAGATCTTGGTTAAAATCCCATGTATGAATCATTCTTCCACAGTGGTTGAAATCAATCAAAGTTTCAGAGATGAAACTTTCAGTCCTTTGGCTGAAAATTCTTAGGGATTTACTTTAAATGCCTAGCATCATCACAACACAGTACACTTTCCAATTTTGTTCTTGGTTCCAAGAAACCTGACAGAGGGCAGGAAAATGCTTCTGACTTCCATTAGCCTTTTCAGCAGGACTGTCATAAATTTCTTCCCTATCCTCAGGGTACATCAATAGGAATACAGACCACTGTATGCACATAGCAAAACTATCTGTTTCACAGGAAAAGGTGATTTGGTACCAGTTCATCATCTATGTCCATAATTTATTATATTACAGACCAATGAGTTCAGCATGGAACTAAAAAGAAAATAGATGACTAAAAATAGCTGTATTATAAAAGCTAAAAGTTTTAATTTCCTAATGATCTCTTTGATAAACCAATTGAAAAATAAATTGCATTTGCAAAAGCCGGCTTGCACAAATTCACATAGAAGAAGATTATATTCCAATGAAAATATATGAAGCATATAACTGCAGTGACAAGAACACAATAAAGCAAAACAATATTGGGAGTAAATACAAAAAGCTTGGTGATGAAACACTGAAGAATAACCTCAATGGCTATCTCCAGGGCTACTTTCATTATGTGAAGTTGATTTTAGGCTGGGAAATACTTAGTTGCAGATGATGCCTTCTAGCATTGTTAAGAACTGAGACAGCAGCAAAAGGATTAAAATACAACACAAGAATTGTGTGGCTAAACAAGCAGAGACACTTCATGCAGTCTTTTTAGTTACTACTATTATTATGACAATACTTGTAGATCCTGTCAATCTAAGTGCTGTGATTAGATTGGTTCTACTCAAGAATAAGCATAGATGAAATAAAGTACGAACTGCAAAATGAAATAAAGTAAGAACTGCAAAATATAATTTTGTGGGAATTCACTGGGGAATGTTTGGTAATATATAATGGAAATGTGTGACAAAGCTTCTTTGAATTTTCATTTTAAACTGAATTCTAGACGTATATTCTGCAGATTTTAAATGTAACATCAAATGCTGAAATAACTTGTGTTTTTTCCTTTGTATTTTTAATTCCACCCAAGCATATCATAAGTTCCCCCCTTTGTCCTCAGGGTTTTCTGGTTTAAGCCTTGATCAGAAGAAAAGTAAATGTCATTAACTCACAACTCTTCCTCCTGACACGCTTGTTACAATGCTGCTCAGTCCTTCCCTCTGGAAGATTAGACAGAGATAGGATGTGGACGAGGCTGATTTACACATACACACTGTGGGTCATATTCAGTGTCAAAATACTGCATCAAAGCTGATGTGAACAGGGAAATAACTTGCTCTTATCAGGAGATAAAAATTCCTGTCATATTTGGGGATAGTACTACTGTGAGACTTAGTGCCTCAGGTCCATGTCTTTCTGCTCTCCTGTTCTTCAGCTGCAACTCGTTTGGAAAGCGATACCCTCTTTCAAACCTTCTCTCAAAGCAGATCTCACACTGACCTCCATGAAACTTTTCCAAGCAAGTCAGTTGTATTGAGTCAAGACCCAGTTTGTTTTCAAACATACAGGGACCCACTCTTAATTTAAATACACAGTGAAAACAAGGCCTTGCTCTGCATCTAAACAAAAGAAAACATCCAGCTTTTATGGAACTACATTGATATACCTAAAGCATAGTAGAGCAATACCTATTCTTTAGTGTCAACTCAAGTGTCAGTCTTGGCTATTTAAAGCACATAAACACCCATAAAAAAAATCTTATGTGTATTTCCCATTTAAAAATAAAATAAAAAGAGCATCCAAAAATTCAGTATTCAATAACAGCCTCACATTATTCATTGCAGTTGCTTAACAGTCTTCCAATAAAAAGAAAAACAAACAAACAAACTACAAATTTAAAATAATGCCAAATTTATTAGAATAGCTCAAAATAAGTAAACTTCTGCGAGCTAAAAGATGATCAGTGAGGTGGAGTGGAATGGAACACCATTTCAAGGACAGACTGAAAACTGCTGCCAGTTCTCCTGGACACCCCAGCACCAAAGAAACACTGGTTATGACCATGCTCCTATCTGAATCCATGCCAAAAAGATCATCAGCCTCAGTAAGACAGAATGCAGCTGGGAATAGCTAATAAAGCAAGAAGCACTTTGTCTCAGACAGAAGCTCTCCCCATGTGCACTCTGAACTTGGATGCTGGATAGTTGCTATATGCTCAAGGTAATAAACCTTCATGAAATGCAGAGCATCTTACTTCAGTCTTGCCTTTGTGCCATTTCCCTAAAGGTGATGCTGATTTGCACTGCTTTTCAAGGTATTTAGAGTATTGACAAAGAACATAGCATCTGTCTGGAAAAAAAACCCCACAAGCAAATAGAATAAGCAACCATGACCTCAGCTGCTTGAATAGAAACCACTGGAATGGCAAAAAATCCTGTCCTTGCACTGTATCATGGCTCAGTAAATGATTAGGGTTTTGCATTCTCTATAGCTTAAAGAGGAAGAATCTCACTGGAAATTAAAGCAGAGTCAGATGAAAACCCAACCAATATCAGCAAGGGAAGCTAAACAAAGGCAAGGCAGCAGTTCTGTTTGTTTAAACAGAATGCAAACAGGGATGCAAAAGGAAGTGCATTGCTCCCAAGGCAGGTCAAGAACTTTAAAAGAATATTTGAACTTTTCCTTTGTGTGTAGGCTTTGGCATGACCTGGTGTAATTACTGCAGAAAGTAGAAGAAAGAAACTTTCAAAGAACTCTTTTTGACAAAATTTTTGAACTGGTTCAAAGCACTAAAGCTGGTGTTTATTGTACAGATGTACATCAGCTACATTTCCCAAAGCTTAATGGGCTGGGTAGCAGAGACAGCTGCTGAATCTCTGTGCCCGCTGGGGCAGTAGTGATGGTTTTGTAGTGCAGAATTATCCAGCCTTGTGCTGGGGCTGCAAGTTCCAAGTCCAATACAGCAATTTAGCCGTCACCCTGGACATCTTGGAGTGAGGCAGGAAGTCCATCTTCTCAGGCATGTTGCTAGGACCCATGTGACAGCAGTTTGTTAGTGTTTTGTGACTTAAATAATTTCAAATAAATGTGACTGTACCTATGTTACCTGTCTATACAGGGATGCCCCACACCTGGAAGTGTTCATGGCCAGGCTGCATGGGGCTTTAAGCAACCTGGTCTAGTGGAATATGTCCCTGCCCATGGCAGAGGGTTGGAGTTTAATAATTTTTCAAGGTTGCTTCCAATGCAAAGACTTCTATGGTTCTATATTGCTGGCACTAAACCCACTGCTGTTGAATCTAATAAATGATGAAGGTATGATGGGTGTTTGTTATCATCTTCTTGCCTTCCATACTTTTCATGGAAAAAAGTGGAGTAGGGCTGCTACCACAAGAGAGTTTTGAGTGCAGTCTCTGTCTTGGGAAGTGTCACCACAAGTGAAGATTTAAGACTGAGATCAAGGGCCGAAGTACCTGTTAAACCCTCACTGACTGCAAATATATGGTCTCAGCATGAAGGTGAGCACATCCATGGCCAGACAGAGCATCCACCACCATCTAAAATGTAACATCAATTGTCTCCCTCAAGCCACACATATGCAGTACAGCCCAGACCTGATCACTGCCTTCTTTGTTTCAGACTTTCCCTTCTTCTCCGAGGCTGCCCGAGGCCTGTGACAGCCCTTCCAAACTGCCTGGCTGATGCTACAGGACACTATTCTGCAGAGGGAGAACTGTGGCACAGGATCAGTGTCACTTTGATTTACGCACAGGTGCTTTCTGCAGCCATCTGGGTTGTAAGGCTCCTCACTGCTGCCAAAGGTAAGGATTTGGTGTGGGGTGGGCACAGTGTATTTGCCAGTTGCGGCTGTGCCTGCTGGATACTCCAATACCCTCCTGCTGATAGAAGTGTAAGTAAAGGGGGAAGTCACCCCCTGAGAAGAGAATACTTCACCCTTTCTGAGTGATTGGAAATGTATTGTGCCCACACAGGGGAAGAAAATTTCACAGATTCTTTGCTTTCATTCCTTGGGCAGCAACATGCAGAAGTGGAAATCAGTAGGAATTATTGTGAGAATATAAAAACCAACCAACCCAAAAAACCAACAACACCCCCCCCACAAAACAAACAAAAACCAAAAAATGTAAATACCAAACCCCAACAGCAAAACAAACTCCAACAACAAAATAACAACAGCAACAACAAAACACCCCCCCCCACAAAGAAACCCCCAAACCCACAAAAACAAAACAACAAAAAAAACCCCACAAAAAGCCCCACAAAACCAAAAACAAACAAAAGCAAAACCAAAAAACCCTAAACCCAAAAAACCAACAGGGAATTTGAAGAAAACAAAGCAAGTAAGGAATCAGTCTTAATCAATACATAGGTATTTTTCTATCAAATTATGCTGAACACTTACTATAATACTCCAGATGTCTTAAATAACTTTTATGTAACATGACAATAGACCATTAATTATTAGCTAACAAATACCAGATACATCAAGCAATTTGATAAGAGAGAGACAGCACTTATGGATTACAGGCAGAGGATAGAGAGGCCATTCCTCTCTGTCTGGGTCACAAGTCCCCTTTCCCCATTCAGAGAATAAGCACCATAAGTTTCCCATGTGGTGGAATGTGATGGTCTTTCCTTTCAGAAAAGAATCAATCCAAGAACTCGGTAAGACCAACAGGTTGACCTGGTCACCATAGCTACAAAGACAGACAAAAGCTGCTGAATATCTCCATGGTGAGACAGATCATTGGGATATCAGACCGGGAGGAAAATCCTTCTCCTGAAAAGGAGCCTCCAGGTTGAGAATAGAAAAATATAGAAAGTTCTTCAACCCAGAAATTTGGTACAAATATGAGTTATGTAAACTTATGTAAATGGCACGTCAGACTGCTGTCATTACGCCTGCTAGACTCAGTGACAGTGGCCACCGGTCAGGAAGGAACAGCTCTAGAGCTGGAATGTCAGGGCTGCGCCTTAGGGTTTTCACTCTGAGGGTTAATTACCCTGAGCTAATCACCCTACGCCGGACTGGTCTCTTTACATCAATGGAAGGCAAGGACGAGGAGAAGTCTCGATTGGGGTGCCACAGCCCAAAGCTTTATTGCCCTAGAGTCTCAGGGAAGGCATATCCCAGAGGGACACTAGGGTAGCAGATGTTACAGAGTATCGAAGCTTCAGGGGAGGCAAGCCCAAAAGAGCACTTCTGGGCTCTGTGCAGCAACTTTTAAACAGGGGTGGGAACACAGGAGGAGTCAGGGGCCAGCCAATGGGCAACTGGGACAGGAGGAGTCAGGGAAGGATTGACACACGAGGGGAACCAATGATATCAAGGGGTGGAGTTGGAAGGGTCACATGGACTAATGGAACGTCGAGGAATAGGGGAAAACCCAGGAGGGGCTTAGTAATTGACACAGAAGGAACCAGAACAAAGGGAGAGGTTTGAGGGATTGACAGAGAAGGGTCTGGAATAACAGGAAGAATTTAGGGGATTGACAGGACTGGGTTTACACCCCCAGTACAGGACATACCATTTTAAACATAAGGGTGAACAGAACATTTATAGGGGTGAACAAAACATTCTCAATGCAGTAAATACACCACCACATGTAAACTTCTTAATTCTGTTCTTTCATAAAGTCATGCTGTACTTACAAGATTTTGTTAAAATATTCAGTGTCTTCCACTCCAGAGATGGCTGCATTTCACAGGTGAGTGAAACTATCACTGCATGCAGTATCTGTACAGCACTTGCTGAATTTCTGTAAGCTTTATTATTACTGATTCAATCTATGTAAGAGGGAAAAGGGCATCCAAATGGCACTTAAGATTGAATAAGGAGCCCTTCATAAAGCTATTAAGAAATTAATAATTACAGGAAGACAGATGTAATTACAGCCAGATCAATGCAGCTTTTAATGATGAAGAATTTCAAGACCCTAAAAACAAATTGAGATAAGAAACTTCTGAGGCTCTCCCACATCCCCCTGCTAGATAAATGTGACAAAGGGAACAAATGAATTATGTTGCTATTGCACAAAACAAAACAATTCTAGGATCCTACTGAAAACATTGAGGAAGCTGGTTTGAGCCGCAGAACCATGTCTTCTTTGATATATGATTATGCTGATGTGTACCAATGATCCTAGTAAAAACCCTTTAGTGTGTTCACTGGAAATGGGGCAGATGATATGAGAAGTTGCCTCCTTCAAAAGTCTATGTTTTGAATGGAGATGAAATATCCTAGACTCCTCAAGACTTACGTAGTTATAAAGAAATTCTTCCCTACCACCCTGACAAAACCTGTAAGCAATGGCCTGATAGAGGAGACAAGTCACAATTCATCTCATCATGCCTGTGGCTGATGCTACGAGACTTGGCAGGACACTTGCATGTTGAGTGTCTGTGTTAGGGTTGCAGCTTGACCAAGGAAGAGGACAGAGATGCCAGGGCTCCTTTGCCTTCATTTGAATCCTTAAGGTTTCACAAGGGCAAACAATGAAAGAGCAGTTCCTCTGAGCAGGAACTTTACCTCCTGTCTGCTGTGGAGAAAATATACAAAGGGGAACAGTAATAGCTGACTCCTACAGGGCAAAGCAAACTGAATTAGCAAGTCCATACATCATTTAAGACCAGCCTCCAAAACCCGACCACTCCACTTACGTCCAGCAACGAAGCAGATGCCCTTCATACAGGCATCATAAAACAACATAGCATGGGGGAATAAGCTATTGTTAAAATCCTAGAGCCTTAAGAAAGAGATGAAAGTGATGATACATGGAAGAAATATAGGCAAGAGCTTAAATAAAAAGACAGACACAGAAAGAAAGTGTTTTTTCCCAATGAACTTTGGAAATTAATTTCTTTCTTGATCTTCTCTCTTTTCTCTTCAGCATGTCAGTACATGTCTGTGCTTGTGTCCTTTACTTAGTACTGTCTCTAAACCACATATATTTGCACCACATCAGGAGAAATAATAATGCTACACTTACAACATATCTCTATTAGATACAAAACTTAATTAAAATACACGCTTTGTCTGATCAATGGGAGAGTTGGAGGAGAAAAATAATCAACCTGGTTTTAACACAAAACAGGCATTGAAGAATAGCTGCAGCTGAAACATTGCAGAACACACTATGGAGAACAATTCTTCATTCACTAGAATGGGTGGGAGCTAGTTCTGCTCCAGATTTGCAGCTGTTACAGCTCTGCAAGCTTTGCAGGAAGCATGCCGATTTGTACCAGCCAAAGATCCAACTCACAATAAAGCACATTTTAAAGAATTTCCTGGTCAATACCTGTCTGAAGTTTCTGTCCAGCACTTACCAGAAAAGTTCATTTGTTATGATGGCAAAAAATAAAACACTCCACTGAAGAGAAAGAAAATACTCAATTATCAAACTACTGGCTTCAGCAGTATTTTTTGAGAGAGAAGGTAAAAAGAACAAACTCTCAAGAGATTTTGAGGATTAGTGAGGATTTAATAGGAAATGCACTGCAGACAGCAAATTGTGTCAGTAATTTGGAGACCTAGATGGTCTGATTCAACAGGATGGAAGAGACAAAAATTTGACACTGAAAAAATTTACCAACAGAATAGTAACATTATGAAACAGCAAGCCCAAACTTCTTTTCATAAAGTCAGTACATATTATCTTTCTCAATCTACTTCAAATCACAGTTACAATATTACTTCTGGGTACACATTTGTCAATTGATAAACACTACAGATAGTATGTTGATTTAGTTAAAATATGACTAATATCTGGCTATGGGGTTCAGCTTGGAAAAACTCCCTGCTCTTAAAGTGCAATACACTTGAAAATAAAAAAAGCAGAGCATTGTTTAGCACCATATCACATGCAGACACAAGGTAAGGAGGAAGAGGTGGGAATGCCTAGCTGGAAAAAGAAGATATCTGGTCCCACAAATGGTTTTACATAGTATAGGTCTAGCCCTCAAAAGCTAAAATATACAAGAGGATTATTGATAACAATTTGAAATGTAAAGTTGCAAAGACATAAGGAATGTAGACGACATGACAATTTAACAACATGATTTTCAACCCACCTATATGAGTTTCCTCTTAACAGAGAGTTCTTCCCATTTTATTTTGGGAGAGGCCTTTGCTTGGCCATGGACTCAGAAACAGCTTAGTTATTAGATTTGATAGCGCCTGTCTATTGTATTCCCAGGTGGGGATGAGGAGGGATTAAACCCAGCAATAGAGATTACAATGTGACTGTACTAACCACTGGGTTTCCAGGTCAGAGAATTTCAATGAATTACTAATATACCAAATAATTTCTTTGGCTTTCTTTACATGAATAGGATAAGAAAGAGATATGCCATATCAAATGTTCTGTTCAATCTGAAACAGAAATGGTTTTCTGTTTGTTTCAGTAATAACCCTCCTCAATTAAATGTTATCAGAGCTGATTTTCCTTTGATTTGTTGGTGTGTGTATTGAATGAAAAATCAATTATTCATTTCAGCACACAAATAAGTGTCCTCAGGACTTTTTGTAGGATAATGAATGTAGTTAGAGAGATATGAACTTCAATGACAAGATCTTTGGGGGGATTTGGTTTTTTTCCAGTGTGGGGATTTTTCATTATTTAAACATGTATGATGTATGAAACTTCAGAGAAATGTGAACATCTCAGCCTACTGCAACACTTTGCTATCAGAAACCTGCCTGATGTGTTTCTGGGAAGCAGATGAAAAAAATCCTCTCTGAATTGCTTTGATTTCCATTGTTCTGTTCCTCTTTCAGGCCCTTATCCTCAAAAAAAGGAATGGTGCTGTTTGGGCAATGCTCGTGCAAAACTTGGAAGTTGATTGTTTAGTAACAGTGAAACGTACTGCATTTGAGCAGCCTTACCCACACACACTTCTGAGAAAGGCATAGGAAAAGCTGGCCTTGCATCTCTAGTGGTCTGTCATCTGAATTACTGGGTAAAAAAGAATTGGAACAATTCAACTTTGGAACTCCTACATGTCTATAGATTTTGTTATGATGGAAGCCAAGAAGCCTATCTATTCTGTGTATCTAGGAGCATTAAATATACAATCTTCTTCATCTTTTCAGTTCACTTTACCACAAAAGGATAGCAAAAATGAGACAACTTCATTTAAATTGACACCAGTACCTAGCCATACAGAATTGCAATGAACATTGGGTCTTCCAAACATAGTCAATCTCCAACAAAATCACATTCAATCACTACAGATAGGGTCCTGCAGGGCATCCAGATTTTCTCTGTGTATGGTCTGGCAGCCTTCCTACTGTGCCAGACTTCATAAGAGCCCTATATGGATCCCTAGGCTCTTAGCCAGGACAGATTTTGGGAACCTACCATCTTCCTCATGAGGGACTGGCATTGGTTGGTCTGTCTACATTAAGGCAGCTGAAGCTGCAAGTCCATCTGTGTGGAGTTACCCACAACCTGGGAAAAATGGGAAACGAATTTCAGGCAAGTCCACTTTATTCTATTTGCAGCCCTAAAAAGCATTGCCCTGTTGTAGCTGAAATAATTTTGAGAAGCATTTGAATCTGTTAGGGACATTGTCCTGGGAGCTCAGTTTAGTTTACTGAAACAGAACTTAAATGCACGAATAACAGCGGTCACGCTGACATCATGAAGAGGTTCACGCATCAGCCAAGTTTATTTAAAGCAGTATTTAAATAGTAATTACACGCAGCCGTACTCAGGCTTACAGTTAAAACTGACAACCTGCCTCTAACCACCTAAGCTACTATTACTATGCTTCCTATGCTAACCTACCTACCTCTAGCAGACTATATGTCCATCTCACATAGACAATATGTCTGTATGTCCGTAGACAATATGTCTGTCTGTCTACAAAAGCAGCAGCTATATAACACAACTATAATGGTTACATTAATCACCCAACGACCTGAGGGTCAACTCTCCTTTCCAACCACAGACGTCAGGCTGTGTCCACGAGACACAGCCCACTGTAACCTCTCTACCAAGCATGCCCTGACCACAAAGGTGCTTTGCTCCATGCATGCAACACATGAATCATGACTGGCAGTGGAATCAAGAGGCAATTGTGCTTTTCATTTTTACTGTTACAAAGATTACTCTTCACTGCTTACAAACCTTCATGTACTGGAGAAGATACCCTATTGACAAGTAGTATTAGCCAAGCACAGGCCTAGAAAAGTTATATAGGTTAGCGGCGGGAGTTTCTTTTTCTACTGAGATTATTTTTTTCCATTCATATGAATGGAATTCAGAAACTGAATTCAGAATGAATTCAGAAATTAGTATGATCAGGTTTTTGCTTTTTTCTCTCCACCAGACTGTTTAGGACCTCTTAAGATTTCTCTTACATCACTTCCAAAACAGTAATATATTAGTTCCCAGAAGATAGCTTAAATGTGCACATCATGTGGATGATAAAACAATTTTGATTCCTCACAAACCAAAACATTGTTTTGCCTCCGCTTCCTTTCTCCCTCTTCCTCTAATGTGCCTCTCCCACTCCCTGCTGTACATTGGAAGGACCACTTTGACAACAACAGAATTATTTAGTAAAGCAGATACTCTGGCTTCATAACTCATTCCCCTTGTTATTCACTATTGAATCATGGAGCAGAAGGTGGGTGTCTTGATCTTGAAGGTAGGACAAAGATACAATATATTTCCATCAGGTGCTGGAAGAAAGGTTACAACCTGCTTCATACAGAATTAAATTAGGAACCACAGAGAGAGAAAGCAAACTTGTATTAACTCCTATAGACGCCAGAATGCTTTCAATCTATTTCTGTTTCATCTCTTTCCTCTAAAAGATTTTTAACTAATCACAACATTAGATTAATTCTTTTAAAACAGTAGGCGATCAATTTCATTTTAATGCCTGGGGAAAGAAATTTAAAGATTCCCAGATGTTCATGGCAATCACAAAAAAAGATTCAACTGAGAAGAAATTCAGACACTAACTAAATTATCTACCCAAATATTTCTATTGCACTGCTACCTGGGGATTTTTATACCATGGGGCATTTTCTGTATGTTCAGTAGGAAATTTGGATAGACTCAAGCAGGTATCAGATGTCTGTGTCTTTAAAGGCAGGGCTGTAACAAATTAATGTTTGGTATGCTCCATGTGGTGTTTAGTTCTAAATGTCGGAAAGAAAGGTCTTACAAAAAAATTACTTGGACACCTTGGTTTTTATGCCAGTGAATGCTAGAAGGAAAATAAAGTTATCTTTTGTTGGAAATTATCAGCTACCTCCATAGGTAGCCAGATGCTGATCTGATGTTATGTTAAAGTAGAAAGTGGAATTTTTGTTCCTGGAAACATTCTGAACTATCGCCATTTTATTTCCTTTAATTTTTGAAACAAATTTTGAAACAAAGCTTTTCTTTCTTTTCTGATTTGTGTGTATGCATATGGGTAAAAAAATTGACATATCTGTACAAAGCTGAAAAATGCATATATAGAAAATATATGACTGAAATGACAAAAAAGTTCTACCAAAAATTTTTAAACTTTCCAATATTCCCAAATCTAGACATGTCATTTAAATTTCCTGTTCCAACAAATTAACCTTTGAGGCAGTTTGACATTTAACTGCCTGCCTGTTTTGCAAAACTTTATCAACTTGGAGTGGTAGTCTGATTTTCTGATGCTACCATTTTTCTTGATGAGTCAGGAACCATCTGGAAGAAAATCCGTGTTTTGTTGCTCAAAGATTATTTCTTGTGCATGTCTTTATGTCTTGCGTTTATGTTAATGCTACCAGATCCATCAGTTGCTTTCCATAAAGTTCAGGTTCCAAAAGTCCATATTGCTCAATAATTGGACCCATGGCCTTCTTGTGTCAGTCAACAAGGTTTTTGCTCTAGCTTCATAGTCATTGTGGCTGTAAAGAGAGTTAATGAGAAAACAAAGTTGAAGCCACATTCTCTGTGCAGATGGCACATATTTGATGGGTTAAATTGTCTTCCATAAGATGCTTATTGTTTTACTCATTTCATCTACTATCTGAGTCATATCTTTAATCTAAAGTGAAAGATTTTCACTTTAGGAACTATTTGAACTTTTGGAAAAGGATGACCTCACGGTAAATGCATTGAACAAAGTAGATACTTATTTCCCATCTGCCATTTCACAGATTATTGACAGAACAGCAATGAATTCAAATATCCCAGTTAGTGGGTGTCTCTGAGAACTGTGTTGTAGATTGTAGACTGAGAAGAGGCTTCTTAGTGAGCAGATTTGCTGAAAAGGGTTTTCAAGCGGACTCCTAAGGACCTGAGTTGAGAAAGCAGTGAGAGAAATTCCATGCAATTACTTGACCCAATATCTTTTGCAAAGTATCTATTTTGCACAATTGAATTCAGACTTGCAACTTCTGGCCGTTTGCTGCCCACTCTGCTTTTCTGCCAGAATTCACCACCCTCTTAGCCGAGGCAGCAGAATGAATGGTTTGTCCAGCTCTGAGCCATAGCAATTCAAAGCTAGATGTATTCACTTCAGGGTTCACCTGGAGGGGTGCCCAAATCTGTGGCGGTTACATCCATCTCTAATAGCCAGTGCAAGGTTCACAAAGTCAGCTCAAATTTTCTCAGTAGTGGAAGCAGAAGCAAATGTCACCCAGCTGGGCTAAAAACTGATGCTGCCCCTGCTGTCCTGGGAAGCAGAGAGGAAGGAGAAGGAAAGAGGGCTAAGACAGAAGTCTGGAGTTAGAGACAGAGTTAGAGACAGAGAGAGCTGTGTTGCCTGTTGTTGCAACTTCCCTGAGGAGGAGAAGAGAGATGATGAGAAGCCACGCCCAGCACAAATGAGGGTCTGCTTCCTCCAGTGCCCTCAGCTGCCTGGGGGCATCTCTGGAGCTGTGCTGTAGCAGTGCATCCACAGCCTCAACAACCTGCTGATGCCTTTGGAGCCTCTGCCTGCTGTGCCACCACCTGGTCCCTCATGCTATGTTTTTAGGGGATGCCACAGCAGAGCAAACTTTAGAGTAGCTAAAAAACACTGCAAGAGTGATAACTAAGGCAGCAGGAGCCCAGCAGAGAGTAGCTAACAAAATCGTCATCTTCCTCCTCAGTTCCTCTAAGCTGTGGGGCTGCATTTGACCTGGGCACATCAGCACCTGCTGAGACTGTAGAGCAGGCAGAGGAAGAGAAGAAATTTAACGCCTTTGGTTACAAGATGTAAATTAATATAATCCTTTCGCTTGTTCTAGCTGGAGGTGTATATGTTCCTAGGCAACCATGGCTTTTGGGGGAATTTTGAAACTCTCTTGGTTCTCTCTTCTAAGGCATAGACTGAGGCTTGACCATTTCAGTTTTCTACTGAATATTTAGTACTATTTTCTATGTAGTGAGATCCAGAGCTCGGTACAACTGATTCTGAGTTTAGCGAGGAGTTTTATGCACGACCACTAACGCAAACTATGCCTTAGCAATACTAATGATGAATTCAACGTGATAGAAAGTGTGTATTTCCAGCTAAATTGTAAGAAATTCATTAAACCTAAATCTGGATAATCTACCGTGCATTCAATTGCAATGCTTTCCTGCCATGAAAAGCAAATATAAGAACCTGCTTATTAAAAACACACCCCCCCAAAAAAAAGGAAAGCAAGCTGTCCTTCCAAGGAGGTTGCTCCTCCTTTCTGCCTCCCCCACTCTCAGTGTTAGCCTAAAAGCAGAGCGAATACATAAGAATTCCTTGGAGAGATGCAAAGGACAATGCAATGAATAGTGTGGTGGGGGTGATTTGTAGTTCTCCTGAAAGCGTGAGCTGATTTGTTATGAATAGCACTCAGCCTGCTGTTCTGTTGAAAGCCAAATCTATGTGACTGATTTTCTTTTAATGCATTTATGGTAAAGAATGATCCAGCATTTGATTGTGTGACCGATCACCCTGAAACATACAACTGATATTCTACCTGTGCAATCATAATTCTACATGTACTGATAAAAGAAAAAGCAAGAAAAAAAAGCCATGTTTTAGCTGACTGCCTTATTTTCTCATTTCACTAGTGCAGAGGCCATCTGATTTAAATTCTTGAAAGACACATCAGTTTAAAAGAAGCATTTCAAGTTATAATTTTAAGATTGTATTTGCAGTGTGGTTTAAAAGGAGAGCACATGTGGGTCTTGACTGGGAAGACCATTTATTGGAAAAGTAAAACATGGTAAAAGTGTGTGGGATTATGTAACTGACTTTTGGATCTTCTTATTAATTAATGAAGTTTAATAAAGCTTGTAATTTACCTTGAGCAACTAGATATAAACAAGGCCAAGTTTTACATTTAAGGGCAGAAACTGTCCCTGTGGGACTAGGGGAATGAAATCCTGATATAAGAAGTCATCTTCATTCAAAATACTTAAACATAGTCATATGTCAGGATCTGAATGGAAATTATTTGGCACAATATACTGAAAATAAGCCTTATATTGTCCCTACCTCTTCTGCCGTGGTTCTGTAGAAGACTGTTATACAACAGAAACAGCCCATGAAGAAGGAATGTTGGCAAGTTCCCATTTTGCAGGGGATATCAAAGTTATTTCATAATGGTACATCCACTGCAGAGTGGAAGAAAACCCACTGGAGATTGTTTGTGCTTTTAGATAATCTGGGAGGAAGGACATTGGATAACTCGCCCAGAGACTGACCCACAGCTGGAAGAGAGAGGTCTTTAAACAGATTAAAATGGGAATGGATGGGGAATACAGTGTAATATATTTGCCTCCTATTTTCTGTTCATTAAACTGAGATATCCTCTTGTGGCTTTTTTGGTGTTTCTTTTTTTTTTTTTTTTTTTTCTGGGGAATATAATTCATGAGGTTCTATACAACTTTCCTAAACCAAAGATAAATCTGGGAAAAATGTAATGTCTAAAACTGGCCAGAAGAGACTAGTGACCAAATCTTAGCAATGTTGGGTCCATGTTGGGTTCATATACTCATGCTCAGAGAAAAGTCAGTCAGCCACCATTTGAAATACATCCTTGTGCACCTATTTTTGTCCTGTTTCCTGCATCACTACTACCTGAATAAACTACCCATCACATTCAAAAGACACTACTTTCCACTCATCATCATTTGTACAAACTCCTCTGGTATCAGTCATTTGAAAGGTACAGAGAGTTTTGCCATTTTAACTATGTTAGTTCTAATTTCTAAGGAGGGATGATAACATTGCTGTCATGAGTAACATATTAGCATCACATGAAAACAACCAGTGATAGCTTTAACTAGAAAGAATACTACAATGAAGTTATACTGATCTGTGAACAAAGACTGTCATTTTCCAGGGATACGTTCATAATGACACAAAGATGTGAGCAAAGCATTTAAGTTACATCTAAGTTAGCTAATAGCAAATTACCATCACTACAACTACTGCTAACAATGTTATTGGGAGTGGATTTTACACAGGATGTTGTATTGCTTCTGGCTATGAACTCAGCCTGTTCACTCACACCCAAGCCTGCTACCAAATTCATTAAGGCAAATATCTGTTATTAATTTCAAAGGCACTTAGACATTCAAATAACTTTTGAGGTTCTGACCCACAGATGATTTTTTAAAGTATGAGGCTAAAAATGTAATAAAAAATAAAAAAAAAAAAATTTTTATATTTTATTTTTCTTAGGCAGCCATTTGTCAGCTGAGCAGTGAAATGGTTAAATGGTGATAAGTGGGTCAGGTGTAACAAGAAAGTTGCAATCAACACTTACTAATTTTTTTAAAGGGGAAAAATCCTTTGCCGTTAATCCCCATGATTCATAAGAAATAGAGGCAGGCTGGCAAAGTTTAAATGATTGAAAATGATGCCCATGGCCTTCTGCAAAACCTGATTACAGCTTCAATGATCGATGGATTGCCATTAGCAGAAGGAAAAAAAGTGCAGAAATTGAGCCAAGTAAATCAAGAAAGACCTTTTGAGTTTACAATGAACACTTCAACATGATTCAAAAAGTGTTTTAACCAAGATTTCATTTTCTGTAAATATATGTTGCCTTCAGAATATGAACTATTCATTTCCACGAGTCCCTTTTGAGCTAGGCTTTCATTTGGCCTGAAAAGATGCCCAACTTTTCCTGCCAGCTTTCCAAGGCTTTCTTTGATTTACTTCAATGACATTGAGAGACTTCAGCTTTTGCATTTGAGGTCTGGCAAAAACTCTTCTCTTTTTAGCTGTAGGTGGCTCAAATATATGGAACTTTGAACTTCTCACTACATATTTGTTAAATCTTTTTCTTTTCTTAATAGCGGAAACCATTTTTTTTTTTTTGTTTAAAAAAAAGGAAAAGAAACTAGTTTCAGATTCATGAAAATATGTTACAAATTCTTGTCATGACTGGCAAGCTCACTCCACTGCAAGATGAAAGTCAAAGTGAAAAATAACTAAAAGTAAAATTGTTCCCAAAACCAAACCCCAAGAATGGAATAATGAGTGTGATTGGTTTACTGTCTCAATTGAGAGAGAAAAGTGCTTTGAAGTTAGAACAATATTTAATAATTTTTAGAAACCAGAAATTTAAAAATAGAACTTTTTATCCCAAGTGAATTTTTTTTTTAGAATGAAGCATGTTTCAAAAGAAAATAGTGTTTTGATTCAAAATGTACCGATTTTATTTGACAAGAAAAATATTTTCCTTTACTGAGAAAAGAAGAACATCCTGCCAGTCACACTACCCGAGAGAGAAGTGGTCTCAGGCAGAATTACAGCTCATCTGTGAATGTTTGTCCTACTCTCAAGTCAAAATCCAGCTGCATCATTTTGAATTTTCCTGTAACACCAGCTTCTCATGCTTTTTCTTTTGGGAGTTCTGAACTGAAGCTTCAGCTCTGACATGGACTCCCTGGATATACCAGGGCAAATCCTGTTTCTTTTTTTTTTGTACTTCAGAACAAATTATGTGTAATTGGCAAACCATACCTTCAGAGCTACACTGAATGACACTTCCTTGGAGTCTTTCACCTCAGATCAGAAAACTTTCTACAACATGTGGTTTGCTGATGATCAGAACTACTCTGAGGTGTCAGAGAGATCAAGACATCTCTCAAGGGAATTTTTAGCATACTGGACTCTACTGCCAAAGCCTAGACAATGTTGTTGCCATTTTTACCCTGGAATATGCTGGCCATACATGAAAAAAGTCTTGAAAGTACATGTATCACTTAGGTAGCATTTGAGAATTTTTAAATTAAACCAAATCATATAAAGCAAACAGAAGAGCAACAGGCAACCTCCTCTTCATTTACAAGGCCTCCTAGAGAGCACTGTGACATAAGTAAATGAGTTATGGATAAGCTGATTTCAGTTTTGCTTTACTTATACAGTGTAATGTAGTTTTCTGTTAATTAAAAAGCAGAGCATAACCTGACACTATTTGAGGAATAGGATTATAAAGATGTGATTTTATGTTAGACTGCTGTGTAAATAGGCTCCTTCCCAGATTGTTAGAGCACTGAGCATTTTGATAAGATAGCTGGAAAGCCTGACTATAACAACAGTGTAAACTTCATAATTATGTTATTGTTGAGAGATGACAACATAAATGAATATATGACAGCTCAGAAGGAGAGGCAGCATACAGAAGTGCACATAAGCATAAGGGTTTAATACTGATGAAGAAAGTAAGTGATATAAATTGAGCATTTCAGTATCATCTTTTGGAACTTCATATGCAAATTCTTGTGATATTCTTTCCCAGAAAAACCAACATGGGTTTATGGGCAGAAAAGGAGTAGCCCATTTCAGAGACATTAAAGGCTGTGGTGAGCCACCTTTGCTTTGCATGTTCACAGTACATTATAAATCTCTCCCTCTTTCCTAAAGGGCATTATCTCAAGATGATGCTTTTGAACAACTCCTACTCGTGCAGATGATGATGACCCAGGCCTGAAAAGGCACCAAACCCAAATTCCCTTCCGTCTCTTCCTCCTTGTACTTCACAGCTAGACCATCCTCTGCTGCATTTCTGGTGAGGTTGCAAAGTGGTGTTTTGCAGGCTCAGAAGCAATTCTTCCACCCACTCTTGCAGAAGGTCCTCTGGGAATGGTGACTATCATCAACGAGATGTGAGATGGCTCCTCCTGCAAGGAAGCCACCAGAGGGAGTGATACCATCAGAGCTGCCCTCTAAATAAACCTATTTAGGATTACTGGAGCAGCTTGGTGTCACCTCACAGAAAGATAAGTACTGCTTGTTGAGTGTTATTTTTAATTAAGCAAAGATAGCACTCCAGCAATCATGGGTCTGATGATGCATCTGCTCGCCAGCTTCATTATAACTGAAAACATATTCCTAGGTCTGTCCTGGATTGCTCTTCATGCACCTGTGTTACAGCATCATTCCCCCTCATTTTCAAGGAGACTGGGATTCAGTTTGCTTTTGACCCACAAGAGCACTTAGGCAAGAAGTTATAGCAGAGTCAAGACCTTTAGCTAAATGTGCAGAACCGATGTTTTCTGAATTGTCACCACGCTCTTTTGTGCTAATTTATGAGGCATAATAGAGTGCCCTACAGTGGCACACCTGAATAGATGTTTGCCTATTCCTACTATACTACTCCAGTACAGCCCAAGAGCTCAGACACTGAAAGCTAACTACTAATTGTCTATAAGGTTCTTTAGTCAAGATGACACCATTGCCAGGGCATCATGTCCCTGTCTCTAAAGCATTTGGCTAGAAAAGTCCATAGCCTTAAAATGCTGGACCAGTACGGTTCCTTTCAGGTTTATCCACTCTGGCTCATGAGGACAGCTCCAGATAGGCACTCTGGTCCAGCCCCACAGGAAACAGCTAGCCAAAAATCCAGCCTACAGAGCACATCCTTGGAGCAGCAGTTGGGTCCCACATGCCCAAACACCACAAAGGGAGTTAACATCTGAAGAATTCCTCTCCTCAGGGGCATATAGGCTGAGGTACCTTGGGTATGGAAACAAAGCATGTCACCCTCATGGATGCTCTAGATATGTTTTCTTCAGTATCATATATATCTGTTCATTGCAATTTTTCATGTAAGTTGAGAGAAAATATCACCTCCTGAAACACCTAGACTAGTTCCTCTAGTTATATAAAAAAAATCTATGGGCCAACTCCATCTTTAAATGCAAGATGTATTTTTCTCCATAATGGGGTGTACACTCCTTGGTCTAATGTCTAGGGAAAAAAAAAGAATCTATCATTACTGTTAGTTTTGACTTGCTTGTACTTGGGCCAATATCCTCTTTCCAAAATGTTTGTATTCCACATAAAACCTGCCCAGTGTTGGACATCATCCTTTAAATTAGCCAATAAAAATTTGTTTAAAAATGCTATTTTCTGTCTCTTAGTAAGATGTGTGTCCTGTATTGTCTATAAGATTACTTGAGCCAACAGCTCTTGGGAACAGGAATGAGATTGTAACTGTACTTAGTTTGTGATGACACCCCCTCCCCACCTCCCTGGAACATACTAATGCCACAAAGTGGAGTGTGCAACAGGGAGTGGAACTGACATTTTAAAGCAGTGGGAGCCAGGTATTGTTTCTGATGCTGCTACTTATCTCCAACACAAACTTGGCAGATCCCAGCATCTCCTCTTTTCCTTTCAAACAGCTGTAGCAGCTACACTTGCCTCTTTCATGGACTAAAGAAAGATACTGAAGAAATTTCACTGCAGCCAAATATGATATTTTTCCACACTATCTCAGCTCAAACTTGCTTCCATATACTACATGTAAATACAAATAAAATTTGTATTTAATGCAAATGATTTCTTCTCTCCTGTCATAAGGGATCCCATCAGCTGAATTTGGGATTAGGGCTTTTAAGAATCTCCACTCTTGAGATAACCCATCCCCCATCTGTTTTAATTTAAAACCTGCTTAAAACCCATTTTCAAGTTTCCAAAGCAACTATAAGGTGCTTTAATGCACATGAAGCAAATGAAATTATTTTGTAATGAAAGTCTTGTCATACATCATTAGGATCTTCCTCCTACCTATAGTGCCATTTAGGAAGCTGAATAAATCTACCCAGCTTTATAGCTGTAAGAGATGGTACATTAAGTTTGCTGGCCCCAGAGTGCCTGAAGAAATCCAAACACCAGTATTCTTCAAGTCCAGGAGATTTTATGTTCCTGCTTCCAAATGTTGTTCAGCAGAGGTCTTGAACAGCAAATCCTCAGCTGGCAACCATGAACAGAGGTCTACAAGCTTTAAAGAGACATATTTGTCACAAAGCACACCAAAAGATGTGAGCGCTGTATTTCTAGTGAACAAAAATCTATTAGCTCCTCACATCCATGTTGTTGGTACTTTAAAGACACAGAAACCTAATGTTCTGGACCCTTATTTAGTCACAATCTCCTGGAGCTTGCTGTAAACTGCAGGAGCTATAGTCAGTTCTCACAGCCTGGGATATTGGACACCCCCATCACTCTGGCCAGGAGGGTGACACTCCAGTATTTACTGCCTCCCCCAGCTGTGAGAGCACCACCCCTTCTGGGGCTGCAACAACAGCTGGGCCACTGCATTGCTCTAAATTAAGAAGCTGGCAATGATATCCATGAAGCACACATAAAAAAATACTAGAGCTTCTGGACACTTAAATGAAAAATCATAGAAAACATGTACTTTTAATAAAAATATGCATTATAAAGATTGTTTTTTTTTTCTTAAGACACACCTATTGGAATTACTTTCTAGCTATATCTCAATTTGAACCAGATCTAAGTTATTTTCATTCGTGTTACACTAGTATAATTTTCTATTATCCCAGTAAAGGATGTAATCAAACTAATGCATTTATCCATTTTGGTGGGGGCTCTGTGATATTTTGCTTTTTGCTCTGCTAGAAACTGACAGTTGCCTGGTTTCCATTTGCGTTTCTACTATAGCTGGATGAATAATACACTTTTCAAAGCAATCTGACTCCCTGTGTAAGAGGGGGGAGGGAAAAAAAGGAAAATTTAAAATGGAGTAAGTTTTGTTTCCTTTGCATAGCTGATCAAAAAATGCAAACAAGTGACTCACTCTTTGCAGCCAATTGAAATTTGTGGGTTTCCTGCCTGGATATGTGAGGTCTGTGTGTGGGCCAAAAGTACAAGCTGGATCAATTTTAAAGTGGGAACAATGATCAAAGATCACCACTTTCAAAGAGGTCAGTAACACAAACCATATTACTTAGGTTTTCATTTATTAATTCCATCTATAATTAATTACACCTTTTCCTCACACATATGTTTAATGTCTGCTGACTTGCATGACTGCAGCTGTCTAATAAACACTGGAACAATAAAAAGAAGAGAGTCTCATTTCAAATGCATCGACAAGGCATTCCAATGTAACCTGTTTTTTATGGTGTTCTAAACCATTCCATACCTTCCTGTGTTTTTATTCTGTAGGGCTTACTCCGACATCTTTGTCAAGTCACTGACATGCAAAAAAAAAATCATTTTTCTGAGGTTTTAAGCTTTCTTTTGCTCCTTACATTTAAGGGAGGTTGGAGAACCCACTCGTCATCCCCACAGAGACTGCATCACTAACACTTAGTGCATTGTAACCTTTTAATATTCTCCACAGTAACCTTCTCACTACAGTAATCAAGCTAGCTGTCTTTTCAGCTTGACTCTACAGACTAAATCAGCATGAAACACTGCTTCTAACCAGCTTTGAAGATGTGGTCGTTAAACCCCAAGTGATCTCTTTTCCTAAGCCCAGTTGAATGAAGGACTGGATACTTCCAGGAGAAGAGACTCCCTTTTCCAAAGTCACCTTCAGACACCAACATGGGGAAGCTGATCAGGAGTCACCTGACAAGAGAGAGAGTAGAAGCTTTCCAAGAGAAATATCCTTCGTTTGTCACTATGTCACCTCCCTTCACTGTATGTTTTGTTTGTTTTCCATTAACAAACACTATGTAAGCAAACCTCTCCAAAGATCACATGGTACAGCAACAATTGCAATGCTCTCACACGAGAGACCGATAAAAAAAGCCAATTGCCTTTAAAATGCAAAACTAGTACTATTCTCCCATTCTCTGCCTGTTAACTATCTATTAATTTGGCCAGCAGCTACTTCAGAAGTGGCTGATAGACATTTATTGCATATTACACACTGTTGCTCAATTTTATGTGCCCTTGTAGGGGGAATATACACACTTGAAATACACTTAAATGTGCAAAGGGGGCAGAGTGAAAGCCCCAGGGCTGCAGTTGCCTAATGAAGTGTTGTATGTTTTAGTGGAATAGAGAAATGCAAATATTCTCTCTGACCAGCCTTGAAAATTTTTCTGGACAATTCTGGCAACTTGAATCCTGATTTAAAAATCTCCCTCAACTTTAAAGTATCAGGTAACACTCCCTCTAATCAAACTGGAGGAACCCCTGCAAATTAAAGCAATGTACATAACGACCACAAGAGCGTGAAAATCCAGGGAAAGTATAAGCTTCGAAAATATAGTGAAACATAGCATAGAAGCTTTTGTTATTATATCCACTGCCTTGCTCCCCTGACCCTCACTGACACCACTGTGCTAAGCAGTTTGTAGGATGGAGTGCAAGTAGATATTATCTGCCCCAAAGGCAAACCAACATAAATAAATAGTGGCAATAATAAAGGACAAGAATTAAGAAACATTTTATCATAATCGATACCTGAATTTCTATAAGGTCCAAAGAAATGCTAGTGCACTCAAATGTTTTTTCAAATATACCAGTGTACTGGGTCTATCCGAGCCTCAGCAGCCTTAGCAGTGCTAGGAAATAACACTCCACTGTTTTGACTGCTGTGAGGCAGAGGCAGAGGGGACACCAGCAGCTCAGGTGACCCAGACTGACCAAAGGGATATTCCAGACCATATGGCGTCAGCTCAGATATAAAAGAAGAGCAGGGGTGGGGGCACGGGGTTGTCTCCGATGGCTGCCTGCTGAAGGGACAACCAATGCTTAGGGCCCTGCTTCTCAGGACACGACCTGACCTCGTGGAATGGGAAGTAGAGATTAGATCTGCCTTCTCTTTGCTTCTTGCGCGTGCAAATCTTTCTTTGCTTGTATTAAACTGCCTGGTCTTAACACCCGTGAGTTTGTCATCTTATTGGTAAAGGGAAGGGGCGAGAGACTGTCCAGGTACTTGGCACCCAGTCAGGGTCAACCTGTCACAACCAGCTAATGAACAGAATTCCTTCTACTGACAACCTTTGTTTGACTGTACCATCACATAATATTTGATACAGTAACACTACTGTTTAGGCTTCTAGAATATTTTTATTTACATAAACTTTATGTTAAATTAAGCAAATCTTGAGAGGGAAAAGACTTTTGAGAGGGAGAAGACCTCTCATCACAAAACAGAGATCAGTGTCAAGTACAGTATAGCCTGAAAAACTGGTCAAAGCAAGGACAAAGAACAGGACAAAGCTCATTTAAAAATAACATTGAAAATTTACAGAGGTGTTTCTGAGTCTCTGTATTTTAGTAATTGAATGAAAGGCAACTACCATCACCCTGCTCTCCAGAGAGGTAATGTGCTTACTTTGCTTAAGTGTTGCCTTTGAAATCATGTCATTTACTATTTTAATAAAAGCATAACATTTCAAACATTAAATCTTAAAAGAATCCAGTTCACAGATTTAAAACAAGGGCACAAGTCAGGAGGCATCTTTTCCAGCAGGACAACCTTAAAGAGATGCAAGAGAGAGAAGACGAGCACACCTTTCTTGTCACACTTAAATATCATGTTTGGGTAAAGCAATTGAAGTTCTCACCTGAAAAAAATGAAACAGAAAAAACTCCCCATGAAAACCCAATCCCCACTCATAACTACCAGAATATAGCATAGTAGCTAGAGAAGGAATAAAGTAGAGGGAAGGCTCAGTCTCACAGGGACCAGGAGCAGAGGTATAAAAGAGAGGCTCTGCCAGACAGCACCAGAAAAAATCAGGGAAAACAGTGCCCCTTTGCCTAGATTTTGTAGAGCCCTCACACAACAGGTGCTTGTAGCCAAGCTAATAAAAAGAGAAAGAGGAGAGACAGATGGAGCAGGTAGAGATGAATAAATGGTACCATCATTGCTCAGATGTTTTAGTGCAGCCCTGGTAACAAATATGATCTGTAAATCAAGAGTCGCTGTGATATATTGAAACAGGCTTCTTATAAAAACCTGGGAACTAAACCTTTTACATTCTTCTTGTTTAAAAACCAAGAGGAAAGGATTAGGAAAGAGCCTGAGGAAGGTTAACAACACAGTTTTCCAAATGTTTATTAGGAGCTCCTTCTGAGCAAGATGAAAGAAGGACTATATATGTTTGATTATCAAACAAATTACTGCCAGCCCGCAGCTGCAGCACATTAGGCTTTTATCCAGGCTAGTCCATGGTAATAGATGAGAAACCATCCAAAATGAGGTCTGCATAATAGCTTGTTGCTTACATGGTGGTCTAAAGTGTTCTTTTCTAAAACACTTGCTACATTTTATTTTTAATGTCTATCCTTACCAAGTCCCTTGCTCATCACTGAGGATTCGTTATAAATCAGTCTGGAATGCAAGTCCATCGCCTTAGTAAAAGTTGGTTTCTCCTAACATAGAAATGCAAGACATTCAATATATGGGTGAGATCATAGCCCACCTCTTACAATGTTGGTTGACCATGGTCAGCATTCCAAGTGAAGAGTTGATGTGTTACATTTATTGAAATAGACCACAATAAATTTTATTTCTTATGGTACCAGAGAAACAGCTCAGAAAAGCAAGCCACAGTGTTACTGAGAATTCTGAGCATTAACTAAAGGCTATTGGCCAGCAGTTGTACCAGCTGGAAATGAATCAACATTTACTCAACTCCCTCCACTATTATTGGAACCTGTGTGAAGCTTGCTTCCTCTGAGCTATCTACAAGCTATAAGATGATATAAAAAGGTTCTATTGTTGGGCAAGGCTTCCCTGGTTTGAGAGGAGGAAGAGGTATAAAGACAAACCATTTTCTGTCGTAAGAAGTTAGCAGTGTTACTTTATGGTATCCCTCAAAACAGAAAAGGTGAGAATCAGCCTTCACCAGATCACTGGTATCCTCTGATTGTCCTTTCTGCAGGGCTACAGAGAATGACATGGTTCTGAAGCCCAGATGTAACTTTGCCAGGGAATCACAGGAAGCCTAGAGCCAGTAGCAGGTGCATGAAAGACAAATGAGCCTAATATACTACTAAAAGAATTAGCGCTAGACTATTAAGCCCAGGTCCCTGGTGGTATCAAGGTATTTAAAAATCAGAGGGAATTAGGAGTCTAAATGTATGTGCAGCTTTGGTCCTACAGATTAGATTGTTGTACTGGAAGTTTCAAAGCCTTAGATGGGCTTTGGATTTCCCCTGGAAAATCAGATGAGAAAATAAAAACTGAAACTTCTTAGAGCTTTTCTTGCTTCAGACATCTTCCTTTGTCTTGGCTATAAAGCTTTCATAACAATTTCTTTCATCTCTGAGATTCCAGTCATCCCAAATACTCTCCTCAGGCTGCATCATTTTCTAGAACTATACCAGTTTTTCTGACCTGATATTTTGCTTTCTAGCCAGATTTTGGCTATTCAGAGGAACAGTAAGAAAAAATATTAATATGAAGAATTTAGAATTTCACATATACTATGAACAAATAGTCCAGAAAATGTGTGTAGACATTTTGGAGGTCCTACCAGAGGAATGGTTGGAGAAAAGATTATGTAAATGCAAAAAAACCCACCGAAAATCAAGTAAGGTGACTCAGGTCAAATCTATTTCCTTATTTATTTCCCTGTATTGTGCTACTGTTTATTCCAGAAGAGCGAAAAATAAGGGAAGGGGGGAGGGGTAGAATAAACAGAGGTAGTTTATAAAAATGTTGTAAGAATAATGCTGTTTTCATTACCACAGAGCAAATCTGTCAACTCCATGCATTTCTTCTAGATGAGGTGGAGAGACCTCTGACATTTCAAATACATCACCCTAATCAAATCCCTCTTCCCTGAAATGCTTTCTGAGACTGCATTATAGGTCTGTAGAAAGCCATGAATGAATAATACTTTGGAGAACAATATGTTAAGTAACAGAAACAGAGCTGAAATAACTGGGTTCAGCATTAAAAAGTAAGGGACCCATTAATCTCTCAAGATAAAGTATTTTCAGCTCTATACCACTGAGGGCTCTAAGGAGAAGTTGCTCAGTGTATTCCCATTTCCCACCATGGAGCAGGGACATTATCAACACTTCTCACTCTGCTGCACTGTCTGGCTGTAAAGTCAGACATTGAGTTCCATGAAGGGCTGAGGAGCCTTTAAAGGCAGTTGTCAGGCTCAGTTTTTTAGAGAATCTATCTGACTTTCTTTTCTGACAGCCCTCAGTAACCACTTTTCAACCTCCCTCTCACTCAAAAGTGTCCCTTGTCCTTAGAATCAGCATTGCTGAAAAAATGGTATTAGACAATGCAAATCATGGTCCAGTGCCTAAAACCATCTAATAGTTATCTTAAATATTTATTTGCTTGTTCAATTACAGGCACTGTAATTGTCTCATTGTGTGATTTTGTGTTTCTCTTCAGCCACAAAAACAAGGAGCATCTAGTCTGAACCAGAGACCTGAGCATTTACAATCAATGAGAAGAGGTAAGCATAGGTAGAAAGCAATTATTTCTGTTCTAGGACTCATTTAAGACTAAGTAATTTGATGTATATTTCCTTCCTTTGTCCCCACCATTAAACTACAGAGAAAGTGCAGAGGATGTGCAAGGAACGGTTGAGGTAAGGATTCATTTAATCTAACTAGAAGTTAAACGCCTATACTCCCTAAATAGAGTACTGAATATCCCTACAAGGTAATTTGTTCCTTCTTTCTTAAAGAAGTACCTTAGGGTGGAACAAGGCACACCGTGGAAGTCTTTGTTACTATCTGTTAACCTTGGAGGGAGTTTAAGAATGGGTTTCATAACACTTTTTCTTGTATATTTACCCCACAGGGACAGCACACAAATATTTATATTTCTGTTATAGTTAAATATCAGTTATACAGAATAATACCAAGAAATGAAAGAAGCAAAGTAGGGAAAAAAAGAAAAAAAACAAAGAAGAAATATGAAGGCAAAAGGAAGCAGAAAGTAGAACTATAACACAAAAAAACCCTCTCAGGACTCTGAGAGGTCATTTATCCATCCCCATGATCAAGTCTTGATCAAAAAGAAGCAGTCATGTAGAAATGAGAACATGCTTTGACTGAGTACAAGCATTTCAATGCTATTATACCAGCTGCTTAGATTCTTGGCATCTGGGACAACAGTACTCCAGACAAGCAACAAGAGATAAGAGAGAGAATACCAGCAAATGCCGTCATGCTCTGTGGGAACATTGCTTTCATCTATGGCATTGTCAGGAGACCCAGGATTTAGCCTAAATGCACTGAAATGTTCTGGTCAAGGCACTTAGTTGATGCTATTGTTTCTGCAAAAGAGAAACAAAGGAAAACAAGTTTCTGCAAAGAATTTAGTGCAGGGAGTATCACATATGACAGCAGGACCAAGCTCACATGGTACAGGGATCCCATCTGGAGTTACACTGATTTTAGGCCACTTAGGATTGGTTCAAAATACCTTCCCTAACAAAGTAGCATCAGAGCAAAACTAGTAATGGGACCTTCTCCAAGATGAACTTGTAGTTAATTTACAACCTTACAGCTGCTGAGTAAGGCTTAGGTAAAGGTGTAATCATGATCTTGAGCAATGGGACTTGCTGGAAATTTGAGACAAAATAAATTTTGATGGAAAAAGTTCTGTAAGTAAGCATTTTCCTACAGAAAACTGTTCGGTTATTTTTTTTTAACTTAACATTTTAAAAAAAAGTATTAACTTTTCGGACTTCCAGGGGGTAATATTTTGATTAGCTGAACTGTACTAACACATTAAGTACAGTTTCCAGTCAAGGAATGGCAGTTTGGAACATCTCAAAGCCCATCAGAGTCACAGAGGACTTGCCTCATATCAAGTTCTTCCCAAGTGGGAGATTTCACCTTCTGGACTATTATCTACCATGATATAATGCAACTTCTCCTCTGACTGTTTTGCACTTTGGGAGTCACACGATTGCTTGTTAAGAGCTTCCAGCAGCTTTCCATGGAATCCACCCCTGTAGTCTGCCCACCCCCACCCCCTACCAAATCTTTGCTATGCAAACCAAATATAACACTGAATTCCTGTTAAGAAGCTAGAGATGCGGGGAAGGGTTATACTCTATATTTTAGGATANGTAATAATATTCCATAGTTTTAGGAATGGCTCAATCCCTCAGCTTTCTCTTCTTGCTGATAAAAATTGCTCTTGGCTTTTCTCCTCTCTTTGGACCTTAGGTGAGGCAGAGGAAAGCAGGCAGCCAGTTCATGAGGGCTTAGTCTGTGGGTGCTTTACTCTGCAAAAGCACTTGGTCTTTGGTTTCCAGGGATCCTGCTCCAGTGGTCCAAGATATGGAAAGTTTATGTTATAAAGAGCTGATGATTAAAGAGATTCCTAAGCCATGAACACCCACTCCTGAGCTCCGCCCTCCGCAAAACTAAGACTCTTCCACCCTCAGTTCTGTGAGAAAGCACAAGAGGAACTCCCTGCCCTGGAAGACCCATTTTGTTCCAGATCCGGCTGTTTAATGTTACCTTTTGCACATCCTGCTGGGACTTCTGACATGTAATATAAGATCCTCATTTGAAAATTCTTCACAGAGATGTGTAGCTTTGCTTTCATTTCTGCTTATAGTCAGTGCCACTAAAAGGGGGGGAAAATGCTGTCAGAATGTAAATTTTTTCATTTCTCAAATGTTTTTGACTCAGAAAAAAAAAACCAAACCAAAAATCCTCCAATAATTAAACTTCAAAAGTCAGAAAAAGAACAAGAAACATCATGGAGAGAAATGTCCCAGGAATATGGTTGAGCTGGAAGACTGCAGTGCTCTTGCATTACCCATCTCTGTTGCAGTATGTCAGATTTCCTCACAACTAAAATTCAGGTTTTTGAGGTGGAGCTGGTTTGCTGCTATCAGAAAGAGCCTGCAAGCTAATCATTGTGCGACTTGATCAGGTGTATTGAGAGAGGAATATTGTCTTTGCCATCCCTTTCTGACATACCTGAAAGGAGAGTTCAGTATTAACATTGCCTCTTATTATGCCATTTTACTACAGGAGCCTGGTGTTCATTTGACATCTTATGCTTCACTGCTGCTGTCTTCTGTTGGGCAAGAGAAAAATAAAAGGGTTTCCACAGCAATTTAAAGATCTTAAGTGAAGCAACATGATCATTTGTTACAGGAGAAGTCAGACAACTCTCAGTAATAACTAACCCAACACCTCTAGTTTGATTAGCTTCATGTTCATGTTCAGAACAAAGCTGAACCTCTTTTAGGCATTGTGGAAAGCCAGTGCATTTTACTGTGAAGAGTCAGATTATTCAGGTTGTTTAGTGTTTGTTGATTTCTGTACTGGGCAGCTGAACTGGGATCACGGTCTTTCCTCAAGATACTCCTGGCCAGACTAAAACCCAAGGGATTGCAAGAGAATCAGGTTTCTCAAGACTTAGAGCCCAATTTAAAGATGAAGAGAAAATGGGTGCCTTCCAGGAACAAAAGTACCGACTCAGACTTTCCAATTCCAATTTAAAGGCTCTTACTTGCACACAATTTCCAGCCATCTTCCTAGTCCTTGAATAGATCCCATGGGTTGGCTGCCAAAAGACTATTGCACTATTTCTGAGTCATGCAACAGCTGGCAACATGCATTCACTTGGGAGGCACATCATGTGCTTGAAGATCAACAAGGATGTCTCCCATGCTCTGTAATTCCAACCAGACATCAATATAACCTGTAACTATAGCCTGTTTTGG
>WEIV01030502.1:3189-15970 GCA_013390005.1 Calyptomena viridis
CTGATTTTTCATAAACATACATTGCAGGGGAATTGTCTCTGAGCTATTTATCTTGTAAGAAAATTATTTTGATATGTTAAATAGGTTTTTTTTCCTCCTTTTAATATGGACAGCATCTGATTGATAGAACGTATAAAGAGTTTCTGCTATGTGCCATATTACATTTCAAATAAATAAAACTTAATTTAGATCTAGAGAGACTTTTATTTCCCAGGGAAATTGTTGGAAATCCTAAATCCTTCTGAAATGTATTTTCAAAATATGTAGAACCAACAGTTCTGTCTAGTGAGCATGAAGGACAGGTTATTGAGTCCAGCAATCTAGCACTGCTTTATTTTGTTAAAAAAAAAGTGGTTGAGATTATAGAAGGCTGGGTAATTAAAAGCATCTTTGTATAGAAAATGATAATATGACTAGTTGCACAGATACAGCATGCTTGTTAAAAGAATGACTGACTAAATCTTTTCCTTTTTATAAGCTGCAAGAATGATACTGCTGCTGGTTTTCCTTCTATTTCTGTATGTATTTGATAAACAATTTGCCTTTTGAATATCACAGTCTTATTTTAACTACAGTGGCTACTCAGGTTTCGTGTTTCTGATGAGTTGGCTCTTGCTCTGATGAGGTAGTCTGTTAACACTGTCCTGTGCTTTATCATCTTAATTTAACTGTTAATTCCTTCTGCACAGATAATATATAGATGAGAGTAAATGGTGGAAATCTGTCAGAATTTGTGGCAAGGAGTTAAATGAATACCTTAAAAATGTAATTTCTGGATTGTTTTTTACCATGAACTTGCACTATTTTTTCTTTCTCCCTGTTTGAACATGAATGTTTGCTAGAGACATATGGTTCACGCTAAAAAATTACATATTAGTCAAAAGACCACAGATGGGGGATGATATTCTTTTGCAAATTAGAAATTAAGCGACCATTTGGGACTAATGAAGTTTTAATTATAGCAGGGTCCAACATCTTTGTCTAATGCATTTGCCACTCATTTTTGATTAAGCCTCACTGGCCACAAACCAGTTCACCTTTTGAAGATGCGAAGTGCTGAGGTGCCTCCTGCCTAATCAGGTGAATCCAAAGAGGACATGGATTCTTTGGTGATGTCAGGGAGGGAAAACAAAAAGGAATTTGTTACTTTCCATTTTATTATCAGTCTTGTCATTGCATTACCACAAAATGCCTGTGCAAGAAACATGTCTTTGCACTGAACTATGAATTTTACTCTTTTTTTAGCATTTAGAATTCATAGACTGGAAAGTCTTAAGACTTAGTTAAGACTTACTATCGGTGACTTTCATGGCATAAAAAAATAATTTTGATCATCTGGGGCCAGGTTCTAAGGATGTGTCAGACAGATGATTATGCTTCTGTATTTTATCTGTCTTTATGCACACTGAGATTATTTTAGTTAATCTCAGATTGTCTGTCTGTCTTCAGGAATTGTGCAAGGTCAAATTACATCACATTTGCCATGGGTTGAAAGTGAATAAATGTTCCCTCAATCAGTTCAGTTGACAAAGGGTAGGTTGTTAAACAGAGTAAATTGAGTGTGTTCCTGAGTCTGGGGGCACCGAGAGATTCTTCTAGTATAACAAGGCTTATAGTAAATTTCTGCGTTTTCAATTTTATTCTATTGTTCTAAATTCAGAAATGTGAAATATATCTGTTAATCAGGAGAAAGCGGTCTTCAGTTATATTGTTCATAAATAATCCATAAACCTACACAGATAGGATTGAATCAAGATTAATTTCAGATGTGTCCTCTTAGATTTATGTAAGAAGACCCTAAGTGTGGACTATCTGCCCATATGCAGATGGGACTTGCAGTAGTGTCCTGTCTGTTACCTGCATGCAGCACTACCTTTTTTTTTCCTTACTGAGAGTTATATGAAATGCTGTACAATTATTAGTTCTACTCTTTGAGGTAGTTCTTCCACTAAGCGTATTAAAAGTTGTTAAAATGCAAAATAAAAACTCATTTTAGAACTTTCTGAATGTACTGAAAATAAATCATTGCGCTTTGCAACTTTGAGAGTAATTACAGAATTCTATTGCTAAAGTCAGTGGAAGTAGATTTGACAGATTTTCTCTAAATTACTCAACCACCTACAGGTATTATTGCCAAGAGTCTTTTGAAATGAGAATAAATTTTATGGAGTTACAACAGAAGAGTGAAAGGATATGTTTGATAGATTCCCTAAACTGTTTCAACACCCACAGGTATTATTTGTAAGAAAACAATCATGCAGAGTCTTCAGCTGGTTAGAGAGGGCACAGCATTCCATCTTCACCTGACATCCTATCTGTTCTCTCAACATCCTGTGCCCCCTGCCTACCACCCACTCCTCCCAAACAATGCTCACCAAGAGAGTTTTGTGTGAATGGACAAGAATATGAATGTTTTTTAAAGGAATCTGAACAGTATAGAAAACACATTGTTTGTGGGTGACGAAAAGGATTGAGGTGGGAGAAGAAAAACTGTCTTTAGGATTGATTAGTATTCTTCACATTCTTTCCTAAGTAATCAATGTTATTCTTTAATTGTTAGACCCTCTCAAAGGTAATTATTTACTGGCTTAAAAGCTGAACGTAAGAAAAAATACCCCCAAAGATGAAATTGAATATTTGCTTTATTTATCTCTTGGTAATTTGACTTGCTTCAGACTTGCAAAGACTGGTTTGTCTTTTCAATTATTCTAAATCTCCTGAAATATTCAGTGCGGGTTCTTCGCATTTCATAGATTTTGCCTAGATGGGTTTAACATAAGTACGTTAAGTCTGTAAAAATGAAACATTGTGAGGTTGAGAATTTCTCAAAGATGCTTGTTTCATGTTTTATTTCAATACACTTTTCAAAAAATTTATTCCTGTATTGCTTAAAAGATCCCCAAAGACCATGTCTGTTTATAGTGCGCGTACTAGATTTATTATATGTCACACAAATATAGTTTCCTGTATCTTATTCTGTAATTTTATTGGAATTTAGAAGACTATTTTCATATACTTTAAAATTTGACCATTTTTCTGAAAAGCTTTTAAATTTGTTTACATTCTTTTTCTTTTTTAATAATCTGCTGTGTTTATCATTTTAAATCTTGATTACTTACGTAAATTTGGTATTAACAGAATGAATATTGCCCTTCGAAAATTAAACTAATTCAGTTTTATTTTTAATACATTAGGGATGTAGATCAAAACGGTCCTCTCAATTCATGATCACTTGCAGTTTTCAAGGACATTCAAATAAATTACTTCTAAACTTACTTCTCTAGCAAATGACACTAAATCCATCTGTGTCTTGCTGCACAATTTTTTTCATAACCCTTACACTAAGAAATAGAGCTTACTTAGTGCAGCTGAAAATATTTAGGTGCTGCACTTGCCAGAGTGTGCTGAGTGAACCAAGAGATTTCTTAGGAGCATCCAGAACACAAGAGATCTCTGTTGTCCCATCTCAGAGAGCTGCAGCCTTTTGTCCAGAATTAGTGATAAACATCTCTATCCTGTCACCATTCAAGTGTAGTCACTAACCTGTATTTCTTTTTTAGCTTGATCTTCTCTGCAGATTCTCTTCTGTACAGACACAGACACCCTGACCTCTTAGAAGTTCAGTATTCCTGTCCATTCCAGTGGCTTGAGAAGTTCATTATCTGACTGTTTTTGTAAGTTCCCCTTTACTGAGTGGCAGGTGATGGGTCTTCAGTCCTGTGTTTTTTTCATGTGTTGTTCTTTGAGCAATCAAAATAGGAACCCTACCTTCTTGGACTTCTGAAGAGCTCTCACAGTTCAGACAGCAGGCAGGCAGCTGTGATACAGGAATGTGCTGCAGCCTGTGCCATGAACTGAAGTGATGGGTCACTGTTATTGAAAATCTTTTTCTACCACTGTAGCAAAGAAACCAGTTGCTGGTATTCCTCAGTGTGATTTTTTTTCTCTGAGACATCTCAGCTGCTTCATCCAGCTAAATCATCCAAGTTCCAGGATGTCTATCCAGTTGTCACACTCTAGTGTCTTGTATACAAGAAACTAGCTCACAAAATTTATAGGTAAGTGGGATGCTTTCCCAATTTACGTCATCGAGTCTTAAAGACAGCGGTTGTTCAAAGTAAAAGTAAAATTTCTTTGGGCAAACTAGTAGAATGTGTGGGCATGGTACATCCATAATTCAATAAATTAACTGCAAGCCCAAGGTGGCCTGTCAGTCAAAGCTGCAAACTATTCACTGGTGCAGAAACAAACTTTCTTCTTAGCACAGGCTGATCTGGCCATCGAAGCTCTTCAGGATGACTGAACTTCAGGTTGCTTTGCCCATTTGCAGAGACTCAAATGTTCACCTCTTGCTAGAGCAGAGTGGGTGACTGTGTACTGTTTCTCTATTATGACAAGGGACATCTCCCCAGGACCTTTTTTAGCAGAGTCCTGGTGTTGCCTGCCAGAAAGAAAGGTGATTTTTTTCAGTTACCAGGATTCTGTCAGTCCTTGTTTGTCCAGGTAGCCCAAAATACAGGTGTTCTGCAAGAAATGATGTGGATGTATTAAGATAAAAAGCATACAATTTCTACCCTGCTTTCCAGACTGGGCTCTTAGCAGTAGTTTAACCAGGGCATCTATGTCCTAAAGTGTATGTACATCTATATTTTTTCAGTGAAAAAAAATATGAACCTATAAAAAAAGTAGAACTACCAGGAGCCATATCATAGAGCACTTATACTTATTAGATCATATTCCACCTAAAAAATTAATGTGGAAGTACTTGGAAAAGTCTGTTTGATAATATGGTCAAACTTTCATGTCTAGATCCTTCAAAAGCTCAAAGTAAAATTATACTTAGTTGTTCTTCGCTTCGTATTTCTTGATTCATTGTCAACTTTGTCAAACCTATGTTTTCTCTGGAATTTGCTTACAAAACTTAAAAAAAATTTTTTTAAACAGTTTTACTTTGTGGCACATTTTAATTCAATTTAACTTAAAAACATGGCTGTATTATACATATAGTACATATAGTTTAATAAAGGAAATGATCATATTCTGTTTTGCTGAAGTTCCAACTGATAGGAAATTAAGTGTACAAGCAGTCATGCTCAACAGAAGAGTGAAAAATTAAAAGGTATATCTTGCCCCTTGTTTAGAGGGCGGAGTTGTTTTCATAGATTGCTTCTGTATTCATGATGGGGGTTACAAATATCTGTTCTCCTGCTTTTTGTCCTGTTTTTAGCATTGAGATAGAAGACCCAAACTTTTTCCTGCTTCATAGGGTTCTGATTTATCTGTAAACACAGACAGTTCATTAACACTATGAAAAGCATTGATTATTGATCTCAGCTGTGATGTTCCACCACAAGTGGCAAGGGAAGATGCCATTTAAAAAAGTTTCCAACTGTCTTTTCTTAGGTGACTCCATCATGAGAAATTTTGTCATATGATCCAAGTATCCATCAAGTGTTCTGCTGCTTGGTTACCACCAGTCCCCTGGGCAGATTGGTTATAGTCAGCACTTCAGCTGGGTGAAGGTAAATTAGATGCCTTGAAAACATTCAGTGAAGGAGGTCTGTACAAAATCTATGTTGAAGTTTTAACTCTTTCAGATTTGCTAGACCATTTACCTAACATTTATTACTATATTTAGCATCGTATTTTCTCTCCCCTCCCTCTCTTTCTATGTGTTTTCTTTAAATTAAGACTACTTTTTTTTTTATGTCATATAAACAAAAATTTAGTTTTGAAGATTACTGCAAATGTCACTGAACAATGGACATTACATGCAGGAAAACAACCTGATGTCAGGAAATATAACAATCAAGGGACTGTTTCCCAATGGCAGTAGCATTTACATTATTTCTAAATTATTTAAGTGCTTGTTTGTAGGAAACCTACCATCTTTTAAGGAAATTTGTACATAAAGATGATTCCAGCCTTAATTTACTTTTGAGAAGCATATTCATCACTTACATAAAAGTCAGATTCTTAGGAAAGAATTGCTTCTGTTTATCTCACAGAAATATGTTATTGCTGTGTTTAGTTTGTAAAATATATGCGATATTCTAAGGCAATAAATTTGCTTAGAGGCTCCTTTTTACATACAATTTTAAAAATGCAAATTCACATTTGCTTTGCCCTTAATGTAATATATTGAATTTTACCTTATGTATTTTCTGCCTGCATAAGGCTCTTCATAGCTCTTTCTCAGAAAACTTTTGGGGCTACACAGTACTGTTTAATTTATCCTTAAATGAAAAATCCCACTACACATCAGGAATAAATATACAAGCATTAGGCTTCTTTTCAGCCCTAAACATTGAACCAGTCTTATGGCTCCTCTCTGAATGGCAGTCACAGGATGCAGATCCCCTGCAATATTACATATTTTTCCAGGGCTGGCATCTGGCTGCTCTGTAGATTCCCGAGGCAGTTCTGTGAGCACTGTTGAGATGCCTCCAGGTCCCCCATGTGACGGAGTTGCAGATGGAGCACTTGCGCAATGCACTTCTCTTTTTCCAGTTTTAATCCTAACAGGGAGTCTGGCCTGCTGGTTTATGAGAGAGGGTATTTGTACATGCTTAAAAAAAGCTATTTCCCCCCCTTCTAAAAGTTAGTTAGGAAGCCTTAAATTTTTAGAGAAAATCTATTACAGTGAGCCTTTCCAAACCCCTATATCTCTCAGCTGTTTGATTTGATGCTATACAAATTTGTTTTGAGTGTTGGTTTTTTTTAATCAAAGGTCTTTTCCTATGTTTAAATATTAGCTGAGAAAAAAATCAGTGGGAAATTTAAGACAGTTATTGAGCAAGTACCTGATTTGGGATACCTCTGTTAATTGATAAAGAACTGAAAAAAACTTATAATAAATAGCATAATTTCTGAAGTTAAAAACATCAAGTGCTGCTTCTATACAAATGACTCAAATATCTATGGTATAAAAATGAAATTGTTTCAGATTATTCAAATGTTCATATTTATAACTTCTGTAATGTGAAATGATGTAAATTCATATTACATACAGCATGTACTGAAATCTGGGAGATTTGGATTGAAGTATATCTTATGCTTAACTTTGGATTTTAAAAGGCCATTTCTGATCCTTACTAATTAAAAGTAGTAAAAATGTTCTAGCTTTATTCTTAGAAAACCTTTTCAGAATAGATTTTTTTATTTCTAGATAAGTGCACATATAGCTCATCCTTTACTAAAATGGTAATTTTTTCCTGAGAATATCCTCAGTGCATTTTTATCTTACTATTTAAGAACTATTAATTCTTTGTCTTCATAGCAGTCTCAAATTAATATTTGCATAAAATCCTTCAAATAATTTTATTATTTTGTTTAATAGAGTTTTCCTCCTAAGATTACAGCCTTTTCCACTAAATTGCAAATTATGCAAACAAAGTACACCCACTTAAGTTTGGCAATTTTTCATTGCCAAATGACTATTGTTTCACTGTTCATTTGTTCAAAGGATTACTTTTTAAATTAGTGAACTAAAATGAAAAAGTGCATGTTTCTGTTCTCTTGTTTGTAACCCATAATTTTCCTAAGGCCAATTTAAGGTATATTGTCTTTTAGAATGACATTAAATTAGACCTCAGTCATCTGCTTCCTGTCACTTTCTATTATTTTGTACTTGTTCATCAATCCTTGGGGGAAATCAAAGCCTGTGTGGCTCCCATTTGAATCTGCATAATTCTCAGTGATGGCTGGGTCAGGAGGTGTCTCCCCATGATATTTAAATTTCTACCATAACTGGAGCCATTAACCCTTCAGTGACATGGTCATTGTAATAATCTTACTAGTATGTATTGTGTTATTCATTAGAGTATAGTATTTTCAAGATTAAATCTAATTCTAAATTATGATATTTTGATATTAAGAAGAATGCCAGTGGAGTTTTATAATACTTGTATTGTTTTATTCATGTATGTATCTATTCTCAATTCCATTCTAACCACATTTGCAATCAATTTTTAAGGATCCTTTAGTCTTTTTCTTCTGTTATGAAAATAATTTTATTTTGTATTTTGCTCCTAGAAGTTAAATTCTCGTTGTACTTAAGTGCTACTTGTAAAACTCAGAATAACCAAAAGTAGCTCTGAGAGGATGAGAGCATATTCTGTTCACTGGTCTTGGTGACACTGCAGCAGAGTATAGATGGAAAAGTAAGGAATTGCCATCACATTGCACTGACAGAGCTGAGTAGATGGACAGGATGAGCTGCCTCAAGAGGAGAGACACTACATGTGCCTTCTCTGTTCCTCAGAGCTCTGTTAAAGCTCCTCATCCACAGCTAAGGGGTGGTTCTGTATTTCATGGCTCATGGTCTGTTTCTCATGATCGACCACCCATAACTCAAAAAGGGCACACCTGAACATGACACACCTTGTACATGCACCAGAAGGATGAAAAGGTATAGAAGGATCAAATACGTTTGTAGGTGAGGAGATGGGGAGAAGGAGTTATTTTACTGGAAATACCTGACAAGAAGAGACATTGAAAGGTAGATGTGCTCTATTACTCAGGACCATGGCATGGCGACAGCTGATCCTTCAACTGAATGATCATATCCAATGATGCTGGTCTTTGTGTTTCTTGTCCTGGCTTAATTTTGTAATCTTTATCTTGGCTTCCACTCTGAATGCCTGAGAAAAGTCACTTAGTAGATTCTGCAAGTTTTCAGATGTATCATATGTATTGGTTTTGTAAGATGCTGTGGCAATTACAAATCCTTGTTAATTCAAGGTGAAGTAGCAATAATTTTAAAGTGCTGTGCATTTGCTGTCTCTGTGAATGCAATAAATGCACCACACTATGGTGCATTATGTGCATTTATGGTGCACATAAATGGTGGTGAAGTTTGAAAAGCTCTACTCTCTTCCGTCTCCAGGCAAAGTAAGTCATTAATGAGTGCCTGGCTAGCAATCCTTCAACCCACTAGATTCTCTGAATCATAAAAATCTGCTAAGAAACGAGCAGATTTTTTCTAACCATCAGATCATCTCAGAGATCTCTGTCAAGTACTCAACCACTGTACCATTTTCACCTTTTGGTAGGGCTTTTACCTTGTTCAATGTATTGACCGATAAAATCTTTCAGAAAATGGTATAAACACTGATCTTCTCCCTCATGCACACAAAGCCCTGGATTCTTCCATGTTTCCAGTTTACACTGGGGGGCTGTCAGGGAGATGGTTACAGCTCTTTGATTTTCCATGTAGCCCCAGGCCTCTGCGTTGCTGTAGCCTCTGCCAGCTGGCAGTGGTTCCCTAGGGACCATTGCAACATGGGTTTTAGAACTCCCTGCACTTTGTCTGTCCTTCCCCAGCTAAAGAACACAAGGCTGCACACATGGTGGACAGTAAATGAGCTACCTACAGGGTCTCTTAACAGGTAGTTACAGTAAGACCCTGTTTCTTTGGGTCGTGTAGATATAATGGTGGAGATACCAAGCCAGAAAGAAGAAATATCTGAAAAAGTTTATATTTGTGGTCATGCCTTGCTGAGTCAACAACCCGAAAACTAGTAGTGATCACAGTCATTTTTGGAGACTCCATGTGCTTCTTGGATTGTTACTCCACAGTAGTGTCCTGGTTTTCTTCTTGGTTGCTGCTACAGTGCTGCATTTTGATTTTACTGAGGATAACATTGCTGACACACTGATGTTTTAGTTGTTGCTAAGTATCCAAGCATACTGCATCCTCTTACAGAGAAGATAAAGGAAACCAATTGCTTCATCAGATGATTTTACCACAGGGACTTGGACAAGACCTGGTCCATCACAGGTATCTCAGCTGTTTATCCAATAAGTCTCACTTTTTTGTTTGAAAGGATCCCACGCAATGGCTCCAGATGTTATGCCAAAGTCTCAAGGCATTGTAAAACTGGTCTTGAAACAAAGAATATTATTTTGATGACTCTGATTAGAGAGGATTCTTCCACTATTTTACTGTCTGACTCAAATGAAAGAATTTCCCAGTTTTCAGTTAATGAGAGGCTTGTGGACCCATGTGTTCACTCTATCAATAGAGACTGGCTCTTGTAGTTACAAGAAGCTTCTCAGCTGAGAGTCCCACAGTATCTCTGGCTGTGGCATTTCTAGATGTTCTAGATATACTTTATGGTGTCAACTTTCTCCATTTTTTAATTAGACTTAATTTGTAGGTGTGTTGAAAGTCTTCAAAGCCCATTGCTTTTTATGTTTATTCAGCAGTTCAAAGGCCCTGTTCTCCAGATATGCTGTCATTTTTGTTTCTTTCTGTCTTTCTTTGATTTGGTTTTGGTTTGGGATTTTTTGTGTTTATAGATCTTTGTTTGGTTTTCTTTGTTTGTTTGCGGGGTTTTGTTTGCTTTTAGTTCAAAAATGCTGGGATAATTTCAGTCAGTGCACCACTTAGGAAAAACTAATAGAAAAAACCTAAATAAATTTCCAAGTTAAAGTATCTCACTGTGGAATATTCTGTAATGTGGCAGGCAAAGGCATAAAAAACCACAATGAAGCCAGATAAAGTCAAATAGAAAATAAGAGCTCATTTTTAATAGCACAGATAATTAACTTTTGAAAAAACTTATTACAATATGTTTTTCATTTATCAGTCAAAAACTTGCAGTTAGTTTTGATACCTTTATAATATATATATATGACTTCTTTTACCTAAGCACTGAAATTCCTTGGTGGATTTGTTATCTGACATTTTTAGAGAGTCTATAGAGCACCTTTTCCCTTGTAATTTTGTAGATTAAAACATTGCTGGTCTGTAAAAATTGTGCATCAATCAGCCAGATTGATCAGCAGATCCTCCAGTCCTCCTCAAGCCAGACACTTTCCAGGATGGAGAATTAAACCCTACAGAAAACAGCACTTCTCTGGGAATAGGGAGAAAAGAGTTGGCAGCAAAGAGTAGGGGATAGAGCACAGAAAATTCCTGCATTTCTGGTTGTGACAGTTCTTGAAGACTTTTTGTTGGCAGCTGGGGCAACTACTGAGTTGTGAAAGTACCCTTGGTGCAAAGCCAGGTGAGAAAGAAGGGAGGGAGGAAAGAAGGGGATGACCGTAGCAAAGATTGTAACTAAGACATCTGTGAGACAATGGTGAGTAGTGTTAAATGATTTAAGTTAAGGTGACCCAGAATACATTTTAACATTAAGGCCTTCAGCTTCTGATTTGGGAAAGTTGGGTGGGATTAGTTAGTTTCTTATGAGACAAGCTTCCTCTTTGACCTTGGGCAAACCATAGTATTCTTTGTGTGAAATGAGAATAACACCACATGTCTACACTGTGTAATCTGAAGAGAGGTAAATAAAAGTGGAGACGTTGAAATAAAACAGAATGTAGTGTATAAGATGTTAAGAACATGAAATCTAGTATGACACAGTGGCTATTTTAATTAGTTTTCAGAGAAAAACAAAATGAGATAGTTCATGTGTATCTATAGAAATGACACAGTCCAGAAGTACAGTATTGCAGAGAGCTCAATGATTTCTTCCTTTAATTCTATTGACATTTGTCAATGCATTTTGACAGTGAAAGTTACATAGATTCATAATCTATATACAAAGTATGATAGATTTGCCTATTTATGTTACTTTCTCTGTGAATACAAACTATCAACACAATTTACTTCCAAGACAAGTTTAATAACTGAACTTCCTGACAATGTTTGAAACCTTTCAAGATAAGCACACCTGAAAAGATTTGCAGAATGATGGCATCAGTTCTTTTATGGAAGTACACCATAGTTCGATAGAACTTGAAAAATCTTCATTTGCTACATATTTTCTTTAGAATGTGGAAATGTCCCAAAGTAAAAGCCTGTGACTGGCAATATATTTATTTAGGCTACGTCAGAGGAGATTAGAAGTTAGAAATCTGCATGGTGGGTAGGTCACATCTACTGATGGCTTTTAAACTTGACGGTTTGCATTCAACCCCTGGATTTGGAAATCCCTGTCTGTCAGAGAGTGGATGGCATCACTCTGTACTCGACCTCTTTGGGTTTTTTTCCTAAATATCAATTCACTTGTGGAAATAGGTATGCATGTACTGTTAGTTTGACACATGTCTGTTCTAAACCCCTTACCTGATCCTCTCTGCGTTGCTTTTGTGCCATCATTTACCTCCATGTGTAAAATCCAAAATCTTTACTTCCACATTCTTTCCATTTGGCTTTCACTAAAACATATAAAGATGATAAGAAGATAAATTATAAGAAAATGAACAGTTTTTCGAGCTGAATGTTTTGCTCTCTTTTCTAAATCTACTGTACCCTGTTATTTGTTAATTTATAGATTAAATTGATGGAAGAGTTTAGATAGTAGGATGTCTCATATAAAGATCTAAACTGTACAGGAGGTAGAGTCTACTCCCTCACTATGGAGATACTTTGTTGTCATTTATACCTCTTAGATAAACTTTTCCAACTGAAATGTTTGAAGGATAATTTCAGTTATAAATAAAACAAAACATGTATTTTACAGATGTTGAATTAATAAGAATTACAGTTTCTATATGCACTGTATTGTCTGGCATTATTCTACTTCATGCACAAGGATTTTTATTTTTTTTTTTTTATTTGACAGAACAACAGAGACTAANATTTCCTGTCTGATGACAACGATGAGATCCAGCCTGTTAGGGCTTAAAATGAATGTCTTGTCTAATTTGTGCTCTTCAAATTTATTTCTTTCCTCCCAACTGTCTCATTTTACCCCACCTGTCACACATCACACTTTCACACCCCTACCTTACTTTTTCAGATTTTACAAGCTTTGCCTTTTGTTTTTCC
>WEIV01030504.1:0-42059 GCA_013390005.1 Calyptomena viridis
GTGAGCAGTTGTTTCTCACAACATGATAGAGGATATTTGTGGTGAAGACTTCTCAGCTGCCCTTGCAAGTACATATATGCCCTACTCGAGTACACTTGGTAACTTTAGCGTATTTTATCAAAAGAGTAATAAGGACAGCTCTGCAAAACTGTTCTGAACATCTCCACTGGAAAATACCATTTCTTCCAAAATTATGAAAGTCAAGTTCAACAATGTATCCAAGTAGATTTTTTTTAAAGACGATTAAACAACAATTTGATTTTGTTTCCTTTAAAAAGATAAAACTCAGAATAGATGTCTTTCTCTGCTAAACAACATTTTCAATGATTCTAAATTATCTTAGGGGTTCCTTTTCCTTTAAAAAAGCCAGTTCCTGGTATCATGAAACAATAAAAAAATACTTCCTTTTTTTTTTTTCCCTGGCCTTTGTGGATTTGGAGACATGCCTGAGAAACAAACCCCTGGGATAATGTTTTCCTTTTTTGAGCTGTGGGAGAAGCACGTCATTCAGTAGGTAGCTCATGCTAGGAAGTCTGTCCTCCCAATGTCCACATAGCATTACACCCACCTGTGCTGGGCAGTAGAGATGTGCCTTGACTAACCAAAGCAAGGCTGCAACATGCTCAGCAGTGTCTAGGTCACTGTCTAGGACCCAGAGGGATGTATCTCAGTACTCAGGCTCCAGAGAAGAGCAGAAACCCTCTTCAGGGTCTCAAAAAACTATCTCACAGATGAGTTAGCACAGACCACAGCAGGGCCTCTGAAACATATTTACAAGAAAATCAAGGACAGTATAGCAAGATACAATGAACCAAGTGTAAGATCCCTCTGCGAGCCACTTCGCCACTATGTGTTTTGGCAGCAGACTTTCCAGGAGCCCACTGACTGGATGGGAGACAAAGATCATCAGCTTACAAAAGTTCACAGCACCACTTTTCTTTCCAGGCAAAGGCGTGCTTACATTGGTTTACCATCAAGTAAGGAGTGGGATTGTCGGTCTTTCAGCTACATGACCTTTGCCAGCTGATTGTCTCCAGTTTGTGGCATACCCTCTTCTCCTGCACCCTAGCCCTGTGGTGGCTGCAGCCCAACAGTGTTGTGACTTCATCATCAAACAACATGGTTAATAATGTAAATTTATCACATCTCAGCCTCCATGGTCCCTTCTGAGAAGGAGAAAGAAAACTCCACAGCTCCATTTCCCCAGGCAGGACTGCTGCCTGGCTCGTGCGTCCCAGGATGAGGGTACTTGAATATGACCCAGCCCCTTTGCAGAGCTGCAGTACTGAGCATGCCAGTAGTGTGGTCTTTTTGTAGATGCTCTTTCTGTTTAATACTGATCTGTGGAGAAAGTCTCTGTGGGAACCAGTCCCAAATATCCTCGCAGTGCAGCAGGACAGTCCTGAACTGTGGGAAAAGCAGAAGGTACAACAGAGAATCACTGTATACATTATGCCCACATGACAACCATACAGCACTCCTGCAGAACTCAGGCAGAGAGGGACCTGGGGGTACTGGTCAACAGCCAGCTGAACATGAACCAGAGTGTGCCCAGGTGGCCAAGAAGGCCAGTAGCACCCTGGCCTGGATCAGGAACAGTGTGGCCAGCAGGACTAGGGAAGTTATCCTTCCCCTGTGCTCAGCACTGGTGGGGCCACACCTTGAGTGCTGTGTCCAGTTCCCTCAATTTAGGAAGGATATTGAGATGCTTGAACATGTCCAGAAAAGGGCAACAAGGCTGGGGAGGGGTCTGGAACACAAGTCCTGTGAAGAGCAGCTGAGGGACCTGGGGTTGTTTAGCCTGGAGAAGAGGAGGCTCAGGGGAGACCTTGTCACTCTCTACAACTCCCTGACAGGAGGGTGTAGCCAGGTGGGGGTCAGTCTCTTCTCCCAGAGAACTGGTGACAGGATGAGAGGACACATCTCAAGCTGCACCAGGGGAAGTTTAGGAAAAACTTCTTCACAGAAAGAGTGATTGGCCATTGGAATGGGCTGCCCAGGGAGGTGGTGGAGTCACCGTCTCTGGGAGTGTTTAAAAAAAGACTGGATGTGGCACTGAGTGCCAGAGTTTAGTAGGTGAGATTGTGTTGGATCATAGGTTGGGCTTGATAATCTCAAAGGTCTTTTCCAACCTAATTGATTCTGTGATTCTGTAAAACATAACCTTGTGTCCTCCTCCAGATGGAATTTATATTGGTAGATACTCCAACTGTTGGCACATCAGGAATCACCTAGTTTAGGATTATATCCAGGGGCAGGAATCTTAACATAGGTTGGGTGATTCCCAACCCAATAAAACTGCTCGGCAACCGCAAGAGTGCTAGGTTGGAACCATGCTGAAATTACACTGGTCTTAAGGTCCAAACCTTCTAAAGGGTATGCAGCAGGAGTGGGAGGCTCATCCTGAGCAATAAAACCCTTCCTCACATGATGCAGGGAGGAGCATCCCTCACCCATGGCTTTTGTTTGGTTTTTCCTTCTCTGATAACAAAATCTTGCAGGCTTTCTGAAGTCAATTATTTATTTAGAAGTATATTGACTCCTTGAATAAAATTAATTTTTCTCTAACATGGAAGAAAGACAGATTTCATATTTGGCATTCCTTCTATTCCTTAGATGCAAAGCACTACTTAGAGTTGTATTGTGCTCACAGCACCCTCTGGAAAAGAGGAAGAAATGTGAAAGCTCAAATTATTAGTGTTTTAAAACATGCTTCCGATAAAGAGAAATAAAATAAGTTTTATAACAGCTTTTTCAATCTTTACCACTTTCACCATGCAGATTTCTCGATAGGGAAAGGGCCAGAGAGCAGGGGAAAGCAAGCTGAAGAATGAAATTAAACTTCTTGGGACTACCCAGAAACCAAAATGGAAAAAGCTTGGCTTATGGCCCCAGACAGCCCATGCAGACCAGGTAGAAAAGACAGCTTTTGACCTGCAGCTCTGGCAGATTTTTGATGGTTCCACCCTAAAATATTTGGCAAAGTTGCAACTAAAATCTCTGCATCTTTGCAAAGGATATGGAGTAAGCAGCCAGCGCCTGGCAGACCACAGTCTGTCCTGCAACAAGGAATTACTCTCCCAGGGCATATGCTATGCAGACACTGCCTCAACTCTGGGGCAGCTTAAACCGTGCCTGCTTTGTTAACACTCACCCATTGAACTGCAGGAACAGGAATGTCTCAAAGCAGCTCTGGTAGTTTGCCTTCATAGTGATGCTACCTCTTCTCTCTTGCTCCTGAAGCTCGCATGTCAAACTCATTTATCCCAAGGAAGGAGTTGTGATATTCAGACTGGTAGCATGGGTGTCACTCAGCAAAAGTCACTGAACTAGAGAAAGATTCTGAAAAGACGAAGCATACAGACACTTGAATTTAGGGGTTTTTTTGTAATTGTTGCTATTGCTTCCATCTACTGTAAACTTCAGCTAAAATGCCACATTCAAAATCTGTAGCATAAATTCAGCTGAATTTGCTTTGTTATGTCCAGGACCATGAGGTGAATTTCTCTAGCACTCAATTGATAGAAATTGAATCAATTGATAGAAATATCCTCTATGACACAGGCAGATTTTTCAAAATTCCCTTCACCAGACCCAGTTTAATTTCCATTGTTTGCTGTCTGAGTTGTAGTTTTGTTGCCCTACTAGCTCATCCTGAAGGGCCAGTGTGGAGCAGTTCAGGTGCTGATGGCAACCAGAGAACTCAAAGAATGCTCAGACCTCACTGGTTTCTCTGCTAGGGGAATGCAGCTGATTTATTCCTTCAGCTGTGTACCTCTCAGAGCCTGCTTCAAGTCCTTGGCTCCTGAATCTTGATGTTTATTCCTTTGTAATTTAGTCCAGTTCACAATTACAGCCTAAGGTATATTTTAAAAACAACAGTGCACTGGACAGTTCCAAATTGATTTACAGGCAGTGACTCTAGCACCCATTGATTCCTCTTTCTGTATCTCCTTGTGATCTCTCATGGAGTTGTCAGATTTAGATCGTTTTATCAGGTTGGTATCATCTTTACCTTTAAAGATAAGGTGTGCTGTTCTCACTTGATGGAGCTGGGAATTCACTGTTAAACAGCCAGAAGTAAATCCAATGCCCTTCTATACACTGAAGTTTTAATAAGTGCGTTTTGGAGTCTGCATGGGTTTTTCTCTTTAAGCCTTAGCTGCTTCACAGTTTGTGCACAGCGAGCCTTGATCCTTTGCCTGTTCCTTCCTCTGCCCTTCCTTTGCTGTGAGCTTTCTGACCGGGCAGTACCTGCTGCCTGCTCAGAGCCAAGGTTCCTCCTCCTATGCTGTTAATGGCCTGGTGGGCATTATTTATTTAATTTTTCATTCATTAACACCAGTTGTGACTAAGTGTAATCCCTGTGAAGAATGAGAGCCTCTTCCTTACTTTTTGTCATAAATACTGCTCTGCTGAGAAGGAAACCAGCTAAACTAAAATGTGGCTATAACTGTGGAAAATGGCCACGTCTGGCAAGTGACTTGGCCCCTTCTTTTTCTTAGCTGTGCCAGTGCCCTGCTTGCTGCAGGCATGGAGACCCTTCCAGCACAGGGCTCCTTGTGTTCTTTGTCAGGAAGCACAGAAGAGCCTGTGTTTTTCTTTTAAAAGCACGTTATTTATGTCCAACTTGTGTCTGCTTGAAATTAAGAGATAAGAATTTACTTATTACTTATCTGCTTACTGTTTCTGTGCATCAGTTTTCTTGGAGACTCCTTATGGTTCTGTGCTTGATGTGAGGCTGGGTAACATCCCAGCCTGGAGCTCAGGTGTTGCATTAGCTCGGGTGGTGCTTTATCACCTGGAGATATTTCTTGCTCAGCAGGGAGTTCCCGTGCTGCCCAGAGCCCCATGTCATGCTGCAAGCTGCTTTGTTCTGCTGACCAGGGTTGCAAAGCCACCACCAAGGTCAGCCAGCTGACATGGATGAAGCACAGCCTGACATCAGGTGTAGTTGTATGAACACACCTCTGCCAATACCCACACACTCTGGGCTGCACATCACCTTGGGCAGCAGCCTCAAAGGCATGAGGGCAGGTGTAGTGGGTTTGGGAGAGATGTGAGGAAGGCTGCAAGCAGGGCTTCCTGAGTCAATTCATAAACCAAGATTTTAGACAAAGGTGCTGTCTGTGTTCAGCGTGAGTGGTCACTTACCAGTGCTGCTCTGGTTTGAGAGCAGGGTCTCAGTGCCCCATGGGCAGAGGACAGCAGAGACACAATAACATTTTGTGCCTCGAAATTCAAAAACATGTGCTTTACTGCCTCTGCTTTGTTTTCCACAGTAACAGGTCCTCACCCTAGAGCAAAAGCCAATGAATTAAGTGTTTATTTATTTGTTCTGTGGCTGAAAGGTGTTTCCCAAATTAGTCTGTCAATGCATCAATACATATAAGGCTACAGCAGCCAGCTGAATGCTGCTCCCTATGTTCCTGTCCCAGCTTTCTGCCAGGCCTTTGCCCCTGCCTGCTGCACCTTAATAGGGTTATATTTCCTGAGCACAGGGAACCAGCCCAGCTGATCCCCCACAAAACATCAGCTGGAGTGGCCTATCACCTTGTTGTCCACTCAACCCTTTGTCAACAAAACACATGGAAGTGACTTCCAGGGAGGGACACCATCCCTCCCTTTGCACCACCAGCAGCCTCTGAAGCACCTCATGCTGCCAGGTGAGTCCCAGCCCTACATCACTGCACATCACTTCAGCCACCTGGAGCCTTTCCACACTCTGGCAGAGGAACTACCTCACACAAGGTGAAGTAGCAGGGGGCTGAAGCAGCACAGACCTTACAGTGCTCTCAGCTCTTACGTCGCTTTGAAAGCTTTAGAGCAACACAGAAATCATGTGTCAACTGCACGTTTCAGCTACTGCTAAAGTTCCCCTTGCATTTGTCATGTGAGCAAGTCTTAAGTGTGCCCCTGTACCTGTGCTGGTACAGGGAACTTCAGCTCTTCTGCTGGGGGTCCTGAGCATCTTCCAAGGGTGATCATTGCCATGGGGCCAAGAGTTGATGTCTACATACATGGATCAAGCTGCCTACTTTTGCTGTATCTGCAGACTTGTGCAGCCTTAGAGGTCGCTTGGAAAATGTGGCCTATTGCATTCAGCACTGTTAGTGCAGTGAATAATGATAGCTGTCCCTAGGTGTTGCCATTTCTTCTCATAAGCATGTGTAAAACAAGAAATACTACTTTTCCCTGAAGCAACATTTCAAAGGAAGTCCACAAGAAGGAAACGAGTCAGCAGATGCAAGGACAGGCCAGGTGTTATAACAAGCTTAATATTCTGGGTGTGGATTTGCAAGTGGTGCCTACAAGCATCCTTCCTCTTGCAAGAGGATTAGCACAGGGGATTACAGAGAATCTTTGAAGAGATTGGCATATGCTCAGATGGTCACACACTCAAGCTTCCCAAGTGCATGGGGGCAGGGAGAAAGAGAAAGCAAGTGCTGGGGAGAAATGGAGAGCCTGCTCAATAACTGCCAATGGGGAAAACACATGGTGGCTTTAGCTCTCACAGGGAGTCATAATTCAAGATCACCATATTTGCTGATCTCATCAGTGATGGGATTTCATCAGCACAAGTTCTTGTACTGCAGCGTCATCACATTTGGAAGCTCAACCTCTCATCTGAGACTCTAAACAAAAGTGCTTCTTCCTTGTGATTAGAAATGGTCCTCAAGCACTTGTGAATGCCTGAATTACAATGTCAAATTCCACCTCTTGGCCAGTTTCTCTTGACTTTTCACACACACAAGTACAACATAAGTTTGCAGTTAAAGTACTGCACTCATCACAGACTGTGGTTTCCACACCCCTTTGTATCCTGGTGCAGGTTTCCTTCCATCCTGTTACTGCTTGAGGCTCTCCACCATTTCCTCCCCAGTCAGACCTCTGGTTTTGCATTCATTCTCACCCGTCATGTCAGAAGCTGCACAATTCCCTGTTTGCTGATAAGAAGAATCTTCCCTGAAAAACATTTAGCTCACCCTGTCATTATGTTTGCAGACCTGAACCACCCTGCTGCCTGTACCCTAGCACAGGGGGACACACTTTGTCTCTCACAAGGCACAGCCTTGCAAAGCAAGCAGTGGCCTGACTGTAGTGAAAAGGAAAAGCACCCACCCTCACCCGCTTCACCAGGAGCATCTTCCATCCCTGTGCACACAGCACCCTGGCACACACTTCCCTGAAAGTGAGCATGAAGAATTAGGTTGTTTTATTGGAACGGTTGTTTATTCCACTTTCCAGACACTCAGGCAGAACTTTGCATGTGCTGTTCTTCATGCCTGTCAAATATACTGTGCAGTGAAGTATCTCACCCCAGATCTATCTGTGGCTCACTACAGCAGAAGCAATACAGAAACACTAATAGGACATATCTTAAGGCAAACAGCTCCATTCACACCAGCAAAAAGCTATTAGCAAAGCCAAAGCATGTCAATAATCAATTCAAAGTCCATCTAATACATCCACACAGCTATAAACTCTATTAAAAGAGCTGTTTTAAAACTGCATTGCTTAAGCTGCAAACTCAGATGTGGGAAAAGCCAGGTTTGTAGCTGAGGGTCCACATGCAGTGTTGATGTCTCTCATGCCTACAGCACATGTGGAGAACAGTGCCTGGGTGGGTGGGCAGCAGATTGTACCTGTACATATTGTACAAGGCAATGCCCAGGCAGAACGAGCTGAATTAAGATGTCACACACACGGCTGTGAATTACAAAACTCTCTGTAAGGCTGCCGGGCACCAGGATTACCCTCGTCTATTCCTGTCTCCATCAGCAGAGTCTTAATGAATACAGCCGTGATTAGAAACAGGATAAGCAAGAGTCCGTGGCTGAAAGGGCTCTCTGGGAATCTCCAGGTCTGCCTTTGGGGATTTTGGAGATGTTTTGCAAGCCATATCTCCCATCCCAAACCTGTCCTCCTAAAGTGGGAGACAGGATATTTACACATCTTACAGTAATGGAGATGCAGCCAGGAAAGTCAGAATACCTCAACCCTGCCTGGCCTTTCCTAGTCTGTAGGTGGCTACACAGGAAACCAGATGAGGAGTCAGATAGAAAAACTGATTTAGCAGATACTTGTGCAAGGTGTAGTAGCATCATTTCTGCTCTAAAATTTCCTCAGTATTGGAAAAAAGCAACTGCTATTCCATCTCATTGAAAAATGCAAGAGCCTGCCAAGCAGGCTTTATTTTTCGGTTGCAGACATAAACCTCAGAGCTGAAGATTTAGGATCCCATACCCTGATACCTGGACTTCCCCCTGGCTCCTCATGGGATTGCTCAGGTGCAATTGCTCAGGTAGCAGCTGGAGGGTGGGATGCAAAGAGCTCCCTGGCAACCTCCTGTCTCCTCAGCCTGGGATCTGCAGGGGCAGCAGTGCAGCAAGTTGTAAACACACAGTTACTAAAAAAAGCCTCTAGCTGCGACTGCTCTTGCCTGCAGAAAACAAGCCTGATTAGCTGTATCGGTGTGTTGGTTTTACCACATGTCCCAGCGGGGCAGCAACATGCTTCGAGTGGCCCCCGGGGTTTGTCACTGCTCACAGCCTGGTCATGCTGATAAATGGGAAGGTCATCACCAGTTTATCTCAGTGATACTTGGCATAAGAGTCAAATGCTGGTCGATACTTTCTTAGAAATCCCAGCTACCCATGGCAGCTGCGAACCTAAAATGTGTCAGGTACCAACGCTGCCCCCCGGAAAGGAGCAAAGCCGGCCCGGGCAGGAGGCAGCGATGCTCACCAGGCACCTCGGGAGGCTTTCACGGGGAAGTAGTTTGTGTTAAGCACAGAGAGGAGAATGACAGCGGGAGGCTTTGGAAGCGCTTCCCTTGTCACGACCCGACATCAGGTGGGGGCTACAGAAACCGTAGCGAAGCCCCCACACACCATCACCGAGAACACCGAGGGGCTCCCTGTCCCCAGACGAACGTCCGCGGCTTTTCCTTGTATCCACGCCTGTTGCAGGCATCGATGAGAGATCTTACGCCTCGCTGCCTGGGAAAAGCACAGCAACACAGACGCAGTGATATTTCAGCAATGAAACGAGTGCACAAACCCTTAGCTCCTAGAGCTAGCTGGTGTCTTTACATCACCAGGGGAAGCCCTCAGTCTCCTCCCGTCATAAACCTGGAGCTCGTCCTTCGTCCTACGTTTTCATAATTTTATTTGGAGATTTTCTTTCCCAACCCCACAAGGACCCCTGGGAACTTTCCCTGCCCCACCAGCGGCTCAGTCCTCTCATTCTCCACCGTGCCGGGGGACCCACACAGGCTGCAGGACCAGACAGGGACAGGAGAGGCCAGGTCTACAGGCTGGTACCTGCGGTCCGGCTGCCAGATGTGGGCAGGGGAGGCGGAGCAACTCTCCTCGGCCCTCTGCTAAGGGTCTCCTCTGGAAGCCCAAGCCATGCATGCCAGGCTGCCAGCCAAAATGGAAATGTTTCCAGGCTGACATTTGCATTTTACCTGTGCTTTTCCTCTCTGGGGCTATGAAATAGAGGTACAAGAAAATTTCTACGGGAGAAGCTGTGCCAAACTCAGGCTGAAGGCACCAAAAGACAGGGAGAACAACTGTGCTCAGGCAAATCCTGCAGCAGTAACATGTCATGAGCAATTCTGCAAAACTCCGTTTCCTCCAGCTAGTGAGTGGAGTTCATGCTTTGAAAATTAACATCTCAAATTAAGATCGCTTCTATCCTTGTCAATGGTTTGGCCTAATCCAACACTGTTGCAGACAATGCAGATGATAGTAGAATTTGTCAGGTCTTCCTTGATTACCACCGCACCATCCACCCAATTTGAAATGAGAGTTTTTCAAGCCCAGAGGATTTCACAGGACTCGGTTCATTATGACAAAATGACAATGGAAGTGAGGCAAGGTTCCTTCAAGCTTGACATTGCCCTTCTGTTTCTGAACTATTACTTCTAAAAATCTTCCCCACAGCAGTAATTCCCAAGTCCAGCATTCTCCAACTCTTGCTCAGAGTCTGAAATTATTAAAGAAATCCCCCAAAACCACCAATAAAAAAACAAATCACAACATAATTTCCAGAACCAAAACAGGCCTCCAGGTTCATCTGTCTGGAGATATTTTCAAGAAGCTCCTAGGAATTTTCTACATCTCTTAATTTCCCTTATATTTCTACAACTTCATTTATGACCTCTATGAGTTGGAAACCAGAAATTTTTAAATTAAAGAGAAAATTCTCAAGGAAGTAAAATAGATTTTTTTTAATACTACACACAAATATAGAATGTATATGTATAAATTATATATTATTTCTGTATAGATTTAAAAATTCAACAGTGTTTATATATATATATGTATTAATATATGCACATATATTCATAAAAAGTCAACATTGTGAGTAAAGAAAGTCTCAATATTTTGATCTTTTTTTTTCCTATTCCTTTTTCTATTTTCTAATTTTTTTCACTACCCTCTTCTGCAGGTTTTATAGGCTTACCTGCCAAAATATTCCAGCTTTGGAGAAAATCCCACTCTTTTTCCAACAAGCCTGGCAAATTCAACAACATGTTTTCCATCTAACTGGGGAGGAGTGGGGTTAGGGAAGCGTTGGACCAGGGACAACACACACACGTAACCCACAACTGCAGATTACAGCATGATTTTCTCCAAACTACCCTTATTGAAAACTAACTAAAGGACCTGTATGAAACCAATCAGGGAAAAAAAAGTGAGATGGATAACAGATGGTCCCACAGTCAGGGGAAGCTGTGAAATGAGCTCAACTGAACTAAGCTATTAGGGGCTTCCAAACAAATGGGCAAAAATAGCTGCTGCTAAATTCTGGAATCATTATCAAATATACAAATCTGCCTGTAAATGAGACAATATTTCTACTAAAGGCAAGAATAAAAAGTATAACTTCCTTATTGTGCATATTTACTATGCACTATTTATAAAATGCATGCATTGCTATTCCAGCACCAATAGTAAACTTTTATAATTTACTACTTTGATCTGTCAGCATGGGTGAGAAACCAAGAAATGCGTGGTTTATCCTTCTTAATAGAAGACAGGAAAATCTGGTTGTGGATAATCTGACTTGTATTCCCTATATTCACACCTCATCTAAAGATTAAGGCAAAGCACAAATGCATACTTGGCTTCAAGCACACCTGACTACGTAGTTTCAGTGACTTCAAATCAATGGGAAGAAACACATGCTGACAGCACATACTGGAACACATCTGGGTACAGCCCACCAAATACTCATGTTCCAAGATCCTTGGGAGAGCTTTGGGCTGCATGGGCAACCAGGAACAAAAGCAGGAACAACTGGTTGTGTTGGAGAACAAATTTTGGATGTTTTAGTTTGTAGTCATTACTTTTCCCTCCTACAGGAAATGTAGGACAGTCAGTGCAACATGCCAAGTCTTGAATTCTCTTCTTGTTGATTATTTTACCAGTTTCCTAAGGATGTGAGGTTACTGTAACCATATTCAGTATATCATTGTTTTACCTTCTTCTCACGAATATACCTGAGGCAGAAATTGAAGTTGAGAAATTGGCAGAAGAGACAGCAAAAAAATGAGGCTGAAATTTTGTCAAGACAAGTACAAATCACTACTCTTGGGCAGGAATAATCAATTTCATGAGTACAAATCAGGACCAAATAGCTAGGAAGTGTTGGAGAACAGGTTGTGAGGATTACAGTAGAGCACGGACTGAACAGAAGCCTGTGGCAGACTGCTGTGCTATAAGGTGAACAGTGTGCAGGACCTTATGTGTAAATGGGAGACTAGTGAGTAAGACCTGCAAGTACTATTTATGTTCTGTTGAGCATTTGCAAGGCCCCTGCTGGAGATAGATGCCTAGATTTAACTGTCTTTCAAAAACAAAAGGGATCTGGAATCAACTGAAATCAGACAGGCTGTGATTCCAGTACTAGAAACTTGTAAGTGCAGTTTAGCTCAATACTAAACTGACATCACTGATGTTTATCCCCGTGCCCAGGCAGATGGCATCCTGGAGTTCATGTTACTTCTCTGGTGACCAACCAACAGGTTGACAGGACAACAAGGCTTCATGCACTCAAGCTATGAATGCAAGCCCTTGCTTTTAGTTGGTGGTCAGAGCACAGTGTCTCTGTACCTCCATGTTTGAGCTTCAGAAGACAGTGTTATGCAGGTAACTGTGCTTCTGTTAACAGGGTTAACAGGTTAACAGGGTTGGGGGCCAGAGAATCCCTTAAGGGCAAGTGAAAAATTAGAGGGAGAAAAAGCATAGTGGCAAAAAAGTGTCTTGTAGAAATCTAGGACCAGCATTATGGAATAAATGTATGAGAAAAAAAAGCGGTGCTTCAAATCATTTGGTTGGGGTTTTTTTCACATAGAAAGCCTTTAGCCAGTAACAACACGCTTGTGGTGGACCACGTCCTTTCTCTATTTCACACTGTGATTTGTTGACAATAAGGAAGATGACAGGGGATCTTTCCTGTGTTCCCCTGTAACAGGTTTCCTTGCTCCTCTGCAAAATACTACAAGTAAAATGCAAAGAGGCAACTTGGATTAGCTAATGAGATTATGTTCTTGGTTTCCCTAATAGAGAAGGGTCATGGGAGATCAGGGACATGCCTGCCTGGCCACACGTTGCTAAAGACAGACTTCCACAAAATAAACAAAATACTTTCTTAACAACATGCCACCCAAGTCCCTTACAGACATACTTAGCTTTACCCTTCTAATCTTTGCAGCAGGAAGGAAAATCTGACTGCAATTAATCTTACTTGACAAATGGAGAGCAAAGCCAGAGAGTCAGCAGGGTGTGCTGAAGGCAGTGATGCAGCTGGCCAGCAGAGCCAGAATGAGAATTCCATCTGATCTGACTGGGACTCCCCTGGGGGCAATGTTTCAGGTGCAGGTGGGTTACACCTCCCTTTGCAGCTGTGAGTAAAACCACCGTGAGTACCCATAAGGAAAGCACACTTTTTTTCAGTTCTTGCTCAACTCTAACCACCAGCACAGTCATTAAATATCCTTATCACTTTTGCAAATGAGTCAGATTCTTCATTACATACTGAGTTACAGTGCTGACACTGTCTACTCCTCCCATACTCCTCACAGAACAGCACTCTGTCTCTCTCACACTGAAGAGGAGATATTTTAGTAGCAAGAATGAGACTTGGTGAGCACCCACTGCTATTGCACACGTCAGGGTGGACTAACTTACGGTAAGGAGAAAAGCAGACAGAGGAGAAAGCAAAATATTGCACAGTACAAGTAGTACCAGATCTTGTCTTCTATATATGTAGCAGTACAAATAACATCCAAGTTAAGAAAGAGAGAAAAAGCCAATGTGAGAATGAGAGAAAAAAATACTTTCATATATACACACATAGAAAGAATGAGATACAACATACCAAATTGTAGTACAAAGTAGATTGCAGTAGGTGGAATTTTCAAAGGAAACAGATTGGTATTATACCTATACTTCTAGAAAAAGACTGTGGAGGGACAGACTATTAAACTGTTAATCATGTTCACCACAAGCCTTTATTCCTTTTCTTTTGAGTGCACATAGGTTTTAAGCTGCTACATGTGTTGCTTTGTATACTTTTCATTGGTCATGTTGGAAGTTAAACTTGCCCTAGGATAATTGATTATCTCACCTGTAAATAGCCCAAAGGCTAATAAAAAGAATTTTTGCTCTTTTTAAGTTGTGATAGCCAATATGATGGCTTTTTCTAAATTGTTGCTTTATGGTTTAGCTAATTCAAAATATGTTCAACTATTTTGCTATCTTGTTTTGAAGCTCCGTATTTCCCAGCTGGAAATAAAGCAGATCATGGGCTGAGCCACCTAGCAGATGGACAGAGAGGAAGAACTTCCATCTCTCAACAGGTTACACCCACACTTGCTGAGGAATTGGTTTCCTCAAAACACAGCCCCAATTTAGGTTTGCTGGCAGCAACTCAGTTTTAGAGAAGTCTTATGATACCTAATGTTAAAAGAGTCAGAGGCAAGAGCTCTAAGATGTATTGCTACATCTTACCCTTAGAGCAGCAAAAACCTCTACAATACACAATAGAAAAAAACTATCATAAATGAAGATACTATTTTTCCAATGGAAAATAGCACACAGCTAATTTTCATTTTTGCATGATACCTGCACCAAATACTTGGTACAGTGGAAGTATCAGTTATTCCAGTCAAGCTTTTTGAGACAAAAAAGACTGTCCAAGCACTCTTTTTTAAAAGTGTAAGAAAAGAAGAAGACAGAGTGGACTTTTGAGTGATGAAAGGTGGGAATTCCTAAGGGCTATTTTAATTGGTGCTATCTACAACAGCAGCAATAAATAGGGTTTATTCCAATCTTCCATGTCATAAACTGTTTGACTACATAGCTGGGAAAGCAAGTTTCATGTGCATGTGTGTTCTGTATCCCAAAATACACAAGAAAGTGCTCCTGGTTCTTTTGAGACTTGACTACAGAGATTTCACATGTGCAGCAAAAAAAGGAGTGAACTGGAGGACCACAAGTCTGGGCCATAAACACCACTTCTGAATAGGGACTTTGTTTTCAGCTGTCACTGAAAGCTCTGAAAGACACCATCCCCACTGTCTCACTTTTTGTGCCCTTCCAAGTGAGCCTTCACTCAGCTGCTGTCAAACCGGGGTGACAGTCCAGAGAGGGGCAACTGCAAATTTAAAAATAGACAAAACATCAGATCACACATGGAGAAATACTGGTAGCATGAAAGAATGCTTCATCAACATTAGTCACTATTATTAGTCATGACTTAGATATCCTGCAGTAAAGTTGGTACAACTAAATTATGGTAATTATTTGATAGTGATGATTTTTAGACTACTAGTAAGATCAATATTTTAGGCTTCTGTCTGTCCAATCAGAAGGTAGAAACTGCAGGTGCTTTTGGCAAGTTGCTCATTTCTCTACTTAGTGTGATTGCTGGCTGTAAATGACTATTTCCATATTAAGGGGAAGGCACAGTATATCCCAGAGACCTTCTGGGATTTACAGAGACTCACCACAACAGTATTCATTTGGCAATCACATACAGTTATGGGAGCTGCCTTACACTGCCCTGCTCTTCATGAAGTGAATGGTCCCTTGACTTTACAAGAAAATAAGATATATCTGCTAAATTAAAAAAAAAAAAAAAAAGAGTACTGGGTCGTCTCAGGTAATTTTCAGTTCTACTCCAGGAAGACCACAGCCTGTGACTGACTGCTCCCATGCCACTGACTGCATTGGCAATTGGCAGGATTAAGAAATGCACTTATATACTGCAAATTACAGGACTCAAACCTCAGACATTAAATCCTACAGGACAGGAGACCCCTTTTAGCAAGAGTTATATACAATACATAATAAAAGCTGTATGCATGTTATAATAATGGCCCACTATGCCTACTGATTATTATTGATCATATTAATGATATTATTAAAAATTTACTTTATGTCAGAATTTCCACAGAAAGTGGCTGGATTGTTGAAGTCACTTCAAAGTTTTTCTTGGTCATTGTAATCCATGGCACAAATACAGAACACTAAAAATAAACTAAAACACTGGCATTCTTCATCCTCTTACTAAAAGGGACTTTCTTAGGGGGAGGTTAATTATTTAACAAGCATTTTAATTCGTCTCTTCTGCTTGGTCTTTCTTCTACGACTGGCTGCTTGGAGCTGCTGAGCGTGTTCCCAGACTGCCAGCTCTACACAATCTCAGTATCATAGCACCTGGAGCCATGGCTGTTCCCTACTTAGTCCCAGCCACCACCTCTGCAAAGCTGATGCATGTTCCCCAGCACATCACTCATCCAAAGAGCTCCCAGGCATTGGACAGGTGTGAGGGACTGCTGGGTGACAACTGTCTGGATGCAGCTGTGTGGTTTTGGGTGGTGGGAGGGAAGACCTATATGTGTGCATACTGTTCTGTCAGTTCAGCTCTGAAAACAGGACTTGACCTGTTTCAGTGACTTCACAGATGTTACTTGTGGGTCTCAGTGCACAGTAGCACCCCCTTCTTTGACCTTTTCACATTTAGCACCTAGGTACCCTGAATGAAGGCCTCAGCTTCCCAAAGTCCAGACCTGGGACAGAGTTTTACATTTAGGCATGCGTTTTGAACCCAAGCACAGAATAAAAGGATGGATTAGGTGAAGAACTGCCTTTCAAAGGGAGACCTGTGGTTTGAAACAGGTAAGTGATGACCGGGAACAAATAATATCCAAGCTGGACATAAATGCATTTTCTAATCCAATGCATTGTATTCTTTTCATAAACATATTGTAAAAATTATGGAAAGGAAAAGATGCTTTAAACATCCATTATAGACTGCTAAGCATACTTTAACAAGACAGTATTATGCCTAAAAGGCAGCCAGAGTCCTATGGAAGAATCGAGGGAGAAATTAACAGCTTCAGAAAGAAAACTTGCTGCTGTGGAAATTGGTCATTAACAATATGGCAATACTGCAGCAGTTCAGCCAAACAGTCCAATTTGACTGTCAGCCTTCTGGTTGTGACCATTTTCAGGATGGGGTTGGTAGTGATAACTTGATTTTTTTTCTTAACAATATAGGTTAAATCCTCATCACTCTTAATACCTGTGAAGAAATATTGTAAATTGAATAGCAAAAATAAACTGTTGCAATGTTGCTTTAAAATGAACCTATACATTCGTCATATTTTCAATAGTATCCTAATTTAAGTCTTGTATGTTCTTTTTAACTAAAAACATATTAACTGCATATGATCAGAACATTTGTTCAACTTGGTAAAAAACAAGTGAGCTTGATTAAAGTATTTCAGCAAGTACTTATTAATCAGAAACTTCATGTCAATTGTTTTAATACAAAGATCAGGAGAAATGGAGATTCACTGATTAACTTATTAGCAGCATTCAAACTCGTCTGTTTCTGTGCTACAAACTTTGCTTTGTGAGAGTAAAGAATTTATTGTATCCTAAATCCAGACATTTTCTCAAGGAACTTTCAGGAAAGGAGTGCTTGTAGCTAGTGGATAAGTCTCATCTGTATTTCAAACAGAACAAATACATTGTGTGACCTGGAGAACTCATGCCCTATGTTGCTTCACTTCCCTCAAAGAAACTGTATATATCTTATTTACCCTGGAGATTATTTAAGCAATACTTGTAAACGAAAGAAATCCTCAATAGAAGACTCAAGCACTATTTCTTTCCTCTTTCGAAAGATTTTGAAACATAATGATATGAAGTAAAATTTAAAATGGATAAAATTTTGTAACTTTCGGTCTGGACCTGTATTTTTCTGACATGGCTCCATTTCCTGAGATGTTGAGCCCAGGTATCAGTCCCAAATTTAGTGTACCACTGACAACATTACCAACTATTTTTAGGATGAATCTGTGCACAGGCAGCATTTTAAGTTAGCCATCAATGTAACCTCCTTTCCAGCTGCTGAATTAATTAAAATTGCATGTATAATACCATAAGGTGGGGTTCATCCATCTTCTAACAAAGGCCAAACCACTCAGGCTGCTGAGCCATGTGACCATCTATGGCATATGAGATGTGAGGCTACACTGCTGGGTTAGTCTCTCAGTTTGTGCCATAATCAGGCAAATGCTTTTTAAATACTCTGTGGGCTGTTTTCCAGACATACTCTTCTCTGTACAATTAATGGGCTCAGACAGCTCCATCTGTAATGAGCATATTCTCATTAGAGTATTGTCTCCAAGGTAGCACTCTGCAAATTTACTTTTCTGAGGCAGTGAAAAATTTGAAGTGAAATATCACAGTAATGTTTAATACACTTCTATTCTTGCCATCAGAAAGCCCTGTAGCAGTAACCAGAAGAATCACAGAAGCTCTGAAGTTGAAAGGGACCTCTGAAGATAATCTCATCTAACCTTTCCCCACCATAATCAAGACAGGGTTAGATGGATCCAGCTGCTCAGGATCATTTCCAGGCAGCTTCTGAATATCTCCAAGAACTCCAGCACTTGTCCCGGCACTCAGTCATCCTGACAGGTAAAATGCATTTCCTGATCTTCAGGGGGAGCCTCCTATGCTTCAGTTTGTGTCCTTTGCCTCTGACCCTCTTACCAAGGCACCATTGAGAAGCATCCAGCTTCATCTTCTTAACACCCTTCCTTCAGGTATTTAGATGCACATATTAATAGGGTCACCCAGGGCCTTCTCCTCTCTGGGATGAAGAGTAGCAGTTCACTCAGCCTTTCCCCTTTGTAAGAGATGCTCTAGCCCACCATCTATGTAGCTGGACATTATCTGGACTCTTTCCAACATGCCTATGTCTTGTCTCTGTTGTACTTAGGAGCTCAAGACCAACAGTGTGCTGAATGTGGCCTCACCAATGCTGAGCAAAGGGGAAGAATGACCTCCTTTGACCTGCAGAGGACAGTAGACAGAGGGTTGGAGGAAGTTCAGCACTCCCTCCACAGCATCCCCAGTCATGGCACAGAGAACAGGCCTTTCTAGAAGACTGTCAGGTCAATGGATGGGTGCCTCTGTTCTTGGTGGTCTTGCATGGTTTAGGATCAGGTGGACCAGATTCTTTGCTTGAAGACATATCAGACTCCTCTTCAGCTTTGGGGACAGTGAGTGCATTTCACAGTTGTAAGCCCTTAAGTGGGGCAGAGGCCCTTCCCTTGGTGCTCTAAGTCATGAACTTCCATCCTTTCCATTCTCCAGCAGTTTCACTTACCTCAATATTAGGGCAGGACACTCCCTGCTTTTCTCCTGCACTTGGTATCTAGGGTTCTTCACACCACTGTGTCTCAGAAAAAACCCTCATCTCTCTCTCTTTTTATCCTCCCTGATGCTGCCCAGCCTGCTCACTCCATTTGACTGCCACAGCTCTTCTAAGATGTCACATATCTGACAGGATGGTGGGCCACCCCTCAGGCATTGAAGAACAGTTTCAGTACTCCCTGCAGCCCAGGGCTTCATCTGCTACCCAGAGCTCAGTCTGCCCAAGCAGGGACAGCTGCTCCAGTAATTGCTGGGCAGGCACATCACCACCATAACTGGGACTGTCACAACAGTACAAATACAACCAAGGCCCTCTTTTTTATGCTCTGCTGCACAGACTGCTATCTCGAGGAGTTGTGCTCTGAGCCAGGTCTCTTACATATTCCTCTCCTGAGCACCAGCTAAAGGGTGCTTTACCAAATGAGGGGCAGCTGCCACAAAGGCTCCAGGCTTCCTGGGTCCAGGGCAGCTGATCATGCTCCTTAGAAGCTGCTAGAGCTTCCTTGAGTCCACACCTGGTGGCTGCCTTTCCCTCATTCTTGCCTGGTAGCAGCAGGCACCCTCCAGTTTCTCAGGTGTACTCAATGATCCTGGACCTTGTTCCTGGAAGGTCCAGAAGCTCCTGAAGCAAAATGTAGAGACTGCTGCCCAACCAGCACCCAAGTATGCATTTAATCTCTATTAATAATATTCAAATTTAATATAGGTGTTTATTTATTATATGTGTAAATGGATTTTTTATATTTATTGTAAGTGTAGAAATACCTTTATCTGCAAGAATTATTATGAGGAGTTAGGGCTCATTTCACTTAGAAGTCTTTCCTGTCTGGAAGAGGCATTTTTTCCCAGAGACAACTTGGATGTCTCTTCTTCTCCTGCTTTGCAGAGGAGTTAACACCCTGAAAAGGTAACTTTTTCACAGACAACCTTGGAGCCTCTGCCAGGGGTGCCCAGGCAAAGCATTAAGAAGGCCAGGAGATGGAAGAGCATTGCATTCTTTCATGGCCAGTGTATGTGCCATTATGTTTAATGTTCTCATCTTTAGAAATAAATTTTCCTAAATACTTCCACTGCCTACCGTTTTGGGGATACCTACGTTATCTTTCTTCACATTTATATATATGTGTCTAATATATGTATATAGATGCATAAATTTCAGGCCCCCTTTGTATTTGAGATGTAAGCAGCCTAAATCACTGATTTGTTTGACTGCTCATCATCAGAGCTGTACATAAACATTCCTGGAGAGCATGGTGGAACTCTCACGGTTTAGGACCCAAAAGGTGGCTGAGTATGGAATAGGTGAAACTCCAGGGAGTTTAAGCACAGAGGCATCAGAACAGCTGCATGGCATCAGACCAGTGTCCTATCAGACCAGATGCCTAAGTACTTCCCCAGCCTCCAGAGGGCTGTGCAGCAGAGAAAGACTCCTTAACTCCCTTTGTAACTGCTCTGCTAAACCACAGATTCAGGCTGGGATGTTAGGATTTACTCACAAATTCAACTTCTTTGACCACATGAATTATTCAGGATTTATTGACATCCGTTAAAACCAAGTTAAATAGCTCTAAAAGAGCTGTCCTTAGAGTATTTAATTAAAAATAGGCTCCTGACCAAAGGAATTTCATCAGATTATCTTCCATGAAGATGTTACTATGAAAGAATGTAATTGCTTTGGAAAGACTTATCCCATAGCATGTTCTATTATAAAAATAATTGTCCTTCACATTCCAGGTATTCTGCCAAGAAACAAAGGACCATAGCTGTATATATGGCTTTTGCTTCTGTGTAGCATTTTAAGATTATTTTGCAAGTACTTGCAAAAAACCTTCTTTTTACTTCTTCATGGGAGGCTGTGATGACCATGTTAATACTGAACCATCAGTACTGTGAGAACAGTTGTCTTGAAAACCAAGTTAAAAAAAGACTCAAATTATTTGTACATGTCAGCATTTGTTTGATTTTTATTATGTTTATTTAACATAAACATGTAAAGGACACTGAGGAGAAATCCCATCATTGTTAAAATCCAATTAAAAAAAATTCTCTTGTTAGAAACAGCATATATTGGGTTTGCATGGCAAGGTTTTGGTGGTGCCACAGGGAAGTGGGGTGCTACAGGAATGGCTTCTGCCAGAAGCTTCTCCCATGTCCCACAGATCCAATACCAGCAGGATCCAAGACAGGGTTTGTAGAACCATGGAGAGAGAAGCTCATACTGGAGTAGGTTTGCTAAGCAGGACTTGTGACCCTGTGTGGGACCCACAGTTTCCAACTGCTGTACTTTTGTTGAACAGTTGAAAATCCAGCAACTCGGTTTAAATAAGAAGGGAAGAGCATTTTAAAGGAGGACCAATAAGTGTAGTACTGATCTCTCCGCGGGTCCAATCTGTTTATATCAGTGTGTAAATGCAAACTTGCCCTCTTTCTTTGCATTGGTGTCAGCCTAATAAAAGTCATGGTTTGCTTACTTGTTCTTCAATAACTTCCTTTTTAACTAAATAAAATAAAGAAAAACCAAAAAAAAAAACAAAACACACAAAACACCTCTGTTAATTTGCAAAAAAATATTAGTAAGGCTGTATCTTTTATAAATCACACAACTCTTACATGAAGAATTGGCTCACCACCCAAATTTCAAAAGAAATGTTAGGATTGCCGTTCCATTTTCCCTCACTACCTCAGTTTTTACTGCCTCTTCCACTTTCGTGGGTCACAGTCCCTGGACTAATGAGCTGTTCTGTCACCTCTATTACTGCCTTATTCTCCAATGAAAACTGATGCAACTTTTCATAATAGTAAATCCAATTGAACAGGAAAGCCTTTTAACCTGCAGGGGAATATGCTGTTTGAGACAATATTTTTGCTAGACAGATAATTAACCCCTATGGAGCATGGAAGACCCAGATCCTATACACTGAAGACTTGCACAAATGTCAGACACACAGTATTTTACATCCCTTGGCTGTTAGTGCATTTTGTTATGTTGAGCCCCCCAATGACACTATTCTGAGACCAATGGGATATCAGGACTAACAGCGACTCCCTAACACAGTCTGTGCAGGGAAGAAATGAGATGTCAAGACCTTAGAAGTAGAGTGTGCCAAAGACACCACACACTCTATAACGGCACACCCCTCCAGGTGTGCAGAGACCGACCTTTTCAGAAGAAAGAGGACAATACACATTCATTGGACAAAAACAATTAAGAGGAGCATTTAAAATCACATCACTGTGGTAAGATGCTGCTCACATTCAGAGTTGTAACTGAACTGCCCTCTTTGGCTTAATTCATCACCATCACTTGAGTAACAGCACAGCTGTTATCAAATATTCGGTGTGATCTTCTTTCTCCTGAAAAGAGATTTTTACTTTCTTAGCTGGCCCCTTGGCTGGTATAACTAAGTGCCTATGTTCTTCACTAAATTTGCCATGCAATAACCTCAACAACCTTGCATCAGATCTATGTCAGTTTCCTGCAATTTCCCCCCCCCCCCCCCCCCCAAGAACAGTGTGTTTGGATAAACTCTGTCTTTCATCATTCAACATTTGACAATGGTAACTTTATTTACACACACACTGAGAAGGAAACATTTTGTTTCCTCCCTATTTAACAAAGATCCCAGAGAATTTTTCTTTGATCAAGCATTAGTAAAGATGGTAATAAAAGATCTTGTTTCATAGGACAGCTAATTACATTTGCTGGGGATGACAGTTTAAAGAGTAATATGAACAACCACAGTGATGCAGTAATTCTCCTCAGGATATGCTATATGCAATTCTGTGGTGAACAACATCAGCTGAGACCCCCTTGGCCGAAATGTCATTAATGACATTAAGAAAATGCCAGTGCTTGCTGATTTATGCAAAGTTCAGGGACTCTTCGGAACTAGAGAAAATGTTGACTATAAGTTTTAAGTCCAACAAAAGTGCAGTTTGGTATTGTTTTTGCAAATAAGTTTGTCATTCCCACACTTTAGCCTAAAACAAAATTTCATGATTTCACATCTGATTCAGCCACCAAACTAAGAATATAGCTATTTACACTAGGCCAACAGACTTCACACTACAAGGTTGCTAGAAGATGAAAAATAACCTTTAAAAAAAAAAAATTAAATTCCATGTGCCTCTATAGGGAATATCTAGTTACACCAATCTTTCTTATTCACTCACAGTTCACATGTGTAATCTTTAGCAGCTTTTCTCCTTGCCCTTAGGTAAATCCTGAATAGTTCAAACCAACAGCAGTGTCCAAATAATTTATAGAAGAATTATGTAATTATCCCTCCTTTGTGCTGTTGAGGTCTGTAGTTCCGGCAGGGCTGGAACTAACTGACTAACCGCCAGTATGGGTTTTATTCCTTAATTTTGGGTGGCCATAGTGCAGTACCTGTATCTGGGTCAGGTGTAGGATCTGTCTAATGCTGTCGGTGGAGACACAATCCCCACTCACTTCCCTGACAAGACCACACTGACTGCAGGTAGAGCCCACACAAGTGTCTCAGATGTAGGCATAGGCACCCGTGTGGACACAGAGCGTCCCACCTCCCTCTCAGCAGCTGTGTCAGAAAGTTACAGGTGTGCTGTGGGCCTTGTATCTGCATGTGATCCTAAGCTTCATGCACCGTGAATTTACAGAGTTCACCAACGTTGAGGTAGCAGACCTGTTCTTATCAGAACGTATAATCTTTTAATGCTGATGCTGCCTATGAGGTTTGCTTCCCTTAAGTTAAATTAAAAGTATCCCGTCTACTTCTGCTCGATTATGTTATCAATCATGTGTAGCCACAAGCAATCTAGACCATTTTTCCTGTCACTGGAACTGATTTGTGTACACCGCGTGGCAGTAGCAGAAATGCTGCAGGTGCCCAACCCTCACTGAAACACGCAGATTTGCAAGCAGACAAAATTGAATCTCAAAGCAAATTCCCAAATCTTTAAATTCCCGCTCTGGCCCTGATTCCTAGTCCCAATTTAGCAGGTTTCCCTAGGTCATGCACAGCACCATGCTGTTGGAGGGCTGGAGGAATTCAGCTCTGCACCTCCTGGTTCTGACTGGCAAAGGTGTGGGCAAGCCACAGCACAAGCAAGACTGCAGGCTGCTACATGAGAGGCAGCAACTCTTTTAGGGGTGCCAAACTGGTCAAAACTTTGTGCCTCTTTTTGAAATACCTGTGGCTCCTGATCCAATACTTTTTTACTCAATATTCATTGTATTTGTGACTTCATGTCATAGTTTACTTCTTTCTGCTGTACATCCACAAAACTCAGTTCTTCCCAGATTTCTTCACTTGCCTCTAAATTGTCAGCTGGATACCTGACCATACTGCTCCTGCAGTTAACCACACCAGAGACTTGCTAGAACTTCACTAAACCCCCATCTGACCTGCAAAATCTGTGACTATTTCACTAGTTGCTACAGCTTTTCCTTATGTTCTAAAAAACTCCAAAACAACAACTCATTTCTATTCAGCTTCTACTACTCTAAGCAGGAGAACTGCACTTCTTTCCATTTTCAATTTTCTTTGAATGGCATTTACCCATGATTCTGTTAGGAATAAAGCATAGTTAAATGAATTTGTTTTGTCTCTGGTTAATATAAGCAGAATTAATATAATTGAGATGGGAGTTCCAAATCCAACCTGCCTTTCAATTTCTTTCAATTAAGTTTCATTAAAATTACTCTATGTCATTGGTAACAGTAACGGCAGGTTTATATGGTAAAGAAAGAATCTGGCTTCAAATGACAATTTTCTACCATATGCAAACAATAACATTTCTGTAACTAGTTTACTGATCATCTATATAATTATTCATAAGATGTAAATTTCTTTATATCGTTCCTGAGTAAATGAATGCATTATTCCTGAACAAAACCCTTGGATGCACTCTTTTCTTTGTGCACAATTTTCTTATATTCTTTTAACTTATAATCAATAACCCTCTACATCTTTGTGTTCAAATAAGAGACTGTTTTTGGTCAACAGACAGGAATTGCACATCATTCTGCTCTAATGATATTTGAATCATTTAGGGGAGTAGTCATCCTGACAAAAACTGCAAATCTGATCCCATTGTGGTGTGAGGAATTCCTTTCAAGAGATGTCAAAGTCATCAGAAGCTGTGTAATTAGCAGCATTGGTAATTTGTTTCTCATATTGCTTAAACTTTAATAAAAATCTTCACAAAAGCTCTCCTTAACCTCTTTACAAAAGTTATAGTCAATAAGATCGTATGAATGCAAAATGAGTGTTCACTCTGTTGTTTTCTCTAGTTTTATCCCCTGAACCCTATTTCCTCTGGATCTTGTGATTTTCTAATTTTGTTTACTGATATGGTAAATTTTCTCTTTTAATTACTTTCTCTACACAGCACAAAGACATCACTGAAAAGCTCAATACAGAGAAGCTTTGCAAGCTATTCCAAGATAATAACCCTGAAGATGACCCAAAATCTAGTGAAGTCTGTAAAAAGCCTTCCTCACCATGAACTTTGGAATGGGTCCCAAATGAAGTTCTGCACTTCTGTGCCAGGCTCCCCACTCTCCCCAAGGAAAGCAACAGTGATAACCTGGCTCCAGTTTTAGTTCCTTGCACAAAGCACCTCAGCTTCTCACTTGAACAGTCCCAACAATGAGCCCAACATGTTTATGCATGAACGTACATGAGCACTTATACGCCAGCTCTGTTCTTAGAGACTCTCAGTGTAGGAAAATGAGAAAATAAAGTACTTAACTGTGCAAGTAATTTCAGCTGGAGCCCATTATCCATCTGCTAATACAGTGCAGCCTGGAAGCTTTGCCAATGACAGATTAAGGTCAAACAAATGATAATTCCTATGAGATAAACTCCTGTTCCTAAACATATTTTTCTTTCATTATGTTGTGAAGTGGTGATCAAAGAGCCTATAATAATAATTTATTAGTATAAATTTCTTGTAGTGAAGCTACAGCAAGTTTCTGAAATAACACTTGGGTCCAGATGAGACAGACTCTATGCTTAAGACTCTGGTCTCAAGAGTTTGGAGGCAAAAGGGGCAAAACACAGAAAGAATTAAATAAAAAACCTGGTGTTGTTTCATTTTACAGGGGCAGAACCAAGACAGAGGGTTTTTGGTAATGAGGTGAGCAAGGTTTGCAGGCACTGAAATAATGGTGGCAAGTTTAGAGCCTGTGCCCAGTGACAGGGTAAGACTGAAGCTCTCACATGATATGCCTAACAATGTTTTCCCCAAACTTCAATTTGGGCTCATTTGTTTTTGCAGAAGCACTTTTCCTGAAAGATTTTTAAAGATCAGCTGTCTTTAAAGATAAAGCTGTTGAGACAGCTTTGAAAATCCTTACCTGCACAGCTCTGCAGACACACACAAACTACATGGAACTAAAGACAAGGTCTTAATATTGAAAGTTATAAATCAAGATATAGGGACTGCTAATTCTGCAGCCCAAAATATAACATATCATAGAGAGGAACTAGTAGTATTTAGTTTTATGCCTGCAAGCTCACAAAAAGGTTATTCAGGCATGTTTTGAATTCAGCCAAAGGTCTTAAGTAATAAATACGTAAGCCTTGTTTACTCAGGCACATTGCTGAGGTGTTTTAAATCTTTCCACAAGCTGTCTTGTCTTTTACCAGAGCTCTGACCAGGAGAAAAATGCTCTTTCTTCAGTCAGACACAGAATATGTAAATTGAGGGTGATTACACTGACATCTTTGTTTTTTTAAAGAGCATTTTAATATCTACTGATGAGAAATGCTCCCTCGACACTGGGTACCATTACATAAACCACAGATGTCTCACAAATTCTTGTGTAACAGAATAGCAGGCATGGTGCTTGCGGTGCCTCCTCTCCAAGAAGCTGCTTTGCACAGAGGATAAGAGCCTACTTAGTCTGTCCCACAGTAACTGAGCCCCATCTGTGCTGCACATAGCACAGGTAGCAAAACAATAGCGTGTCACTGTCTCATTAGGGACTGCAGCAGAATGCCATGCACATGAGGAATCATGATTAAAAAGCGTTTTGAGCTACACTGTTGAAGTGGGGACTGTTAAAAACAGGAGTTTGCTGAAAGTGAATGCAGTCAGGAAAAAATTCAGATTTTTTTAAGTTAGTCCTGAAAACCACTTTACTTCCCACCTCTCCTTAACTTTCATATTTCCTGGTTTAAGAGAGGACTGGTAGGAGAAGTGAAGTCTGTCTTTATTAAAAGAGTAGTACACTGAAAAATCTTTATCAAAGGAGATGAAGCACAGATTGGTAAGTTTCTGCTAATTTAGAGCACACTGCTGGAGGTGCTTAGTACCTGGATTTTGTCAGTTTATAGCAGACAGACAATTTAAATGTATTTAGATACCTAATACATGTGCCTATCTACCTTCATCTTTAAGAATTTCACAGGATGCTCTCTTGCTCTCCAGCATACTTATGTTTCAGCTGCAGTAGTGAATGATTAGTATTTTTGAAAATAGGGTTGAGGACTTTGAAAAGAAGGAATCAAGGCCCTCTGAAAAGCAGAAACACACAACTAGTGATCACTACTCAGCTTGGTTCAAAGGGCTGAATATTTACAGAAAGTGCACTTTCAAAGAGGACACCAGGGTTTTTTTAGAATGACAGAAGAGCATAATGTTCTTTCTGGATTTTTTCCCTTATTGAATGTAGCATATCAAATTAGGGTAAAAAAACCCCAACAAGGTCATGGAAGCACCCTTCCTAAAATTAAGGACTTTTGTATAAGCATTTAAAACTTAATGAAGTTTTAAGTAACAGAACAGGGTTCCTTATAATGGGAAAGTGTTAAGCTGACTTAACTACCCAAGAGGCTGAACCTCTGTCATGGAAAGACAGATATCGATCATGAACTGCAGCAACTCCTCTCTTAAAGTCCAACACAGATCTACAGCTAATAAAGTCTGTTGTCAACTAATGCAAGGCTGCTCATATGAAATCTGTTTAGTGTGTCCTTGGGCCACACATGGAAAGCTTCCAATACAGCAACTAGAATTAAAGGTAGATTCAGAAAAGTAGCCAAGAACTTGTTTGGTTATGGGCTGGATTTCCTGTTATTTCCTAAAGATTATTCTGCCTATGTAGCAGAATAATGGAGCAATGCATTGTGGGAGTGCCTGTTGTACCACTAATACATAAATATATATTCCTCACTGGAGCTGTCAGTCAGGTGTACTCCAAAACATGGATTCCTAACTGCAAAATTTCTAATTAGGCAGAGTTTCTACTAATTAAAGGCTAACTTGTGAAGTCTTTGAGATACTACTGCACTGTAACCATCAGCAAGCATTGGGAAAGTGGGATCTGTATCCCAGATTGCAAAAGAATTATCTCAGACAAGTGATGAATTTCAGGACTACTCCCAATTTTCTGGAATGTATGACAGTGGATTAATAGATTTCAAGGAGTGCCACACTTATACTTTCAAAGATCTGGTGATTCATAAAATCATAATCTTCAAAATTATCAGGTATGCAAAATAGAAGACTTACTATTATTTTTACTCATCTTTCTAATTTAGAAACGGGATTCACAAATAAGCAGATTATTTTGAGAGCTCTGACTTTCACCAAAATTAAGAACGTCGCGAGACTCCACTGAAAACCAAGACAGTTGGTTGATCAGGACCATGGCCTATTCCTATTATTCACAGTGTGTTTTCCCAACAGCGTGTATCTTGTTCTCAAAAGTTCCCAGTGGATCTCAAAGAGATTCCAAGCCATTTAATGTGTCTTTCAGCATAAGTCTTTGTTAAAACTTCCACTGTAACCCCCTAGTTTTGTCAGCAGCTACTCTGGCCACTCAGACCTGGGAGGTGGTCCCTATTTCAGATTCTCTAGTCTAGACACACTGTCAGTATTGACATGCAGAAGACAATCCTCCTCATGCTTTCTGGATGAATGAGAAACCTCTGTTGGCCCCACGTCTTGCTTCCCAAAGAGAGACCAGAGGGGCATCACCAAAGAAATGTGCCCCTGCTCCACATTTGTGATTAGCTCAAATGCGAATGTAGTATCTAAATGTAATCTACACAGCACATATCTATTGGCCATTTTCTCTCAAATCCCTGCTGACAGGTCAGGGGTGCTGTGCTGACAGCCCCTGCCTGGTGTGTTTTGAGCTATGGTGCTGGGCTGGGGAGGTCTCCTTACTCAGCCCATCCCGCCTGCTCCTCCTTTGTCCCTGGAGGAAGCAAACCCACCCGCTGTATGAAACCCAGTGATTCCTGCTGGGGATTTGCACCAACACACTGAGAGAGAAACGCAACCTCTCGCAGCACTGTTGCAGATGCACTTGGCAAAAACACACCAAAATTACTCACTCCAAAACATTTTAATGGGGAAATTATGTGGGAATTGAACTTGGCTCTCACAGCTCTGTGTTTCTTGCAATGCTGAAGTGGTTTAAAGTGTTATTAATACATTTGTTTTACCTGCCAAGGGATTTACTAGGCAGAAGTAAATGAACTGGGGTGAAGAGCACGGAGGATGCCACTAGAAAGAACCCTGAAGCCCAGTAAACATCTGGTGTAACTCAGGGAGAGAAGGAGGATGCTCAGGACCAGACTGGTGATGAGGCTCTCTCCATTGGTGCATGTGTTCTACTCCTCTTGGTCCCTCCCCCTCACCCAGGCCAGTCCCCAGCCTTCCTTCCCATCCCCAGAGGGATGGTGCTGGCCTCACTCCTCGGCTATGAAATCACTTGGAAAGCTTGCTCACTCTGCTGACTTTGTGAGTGTCAAGAGCCTTCTGACTGTGCTATTCAAACATTTAGGAATGCCTTGTGTGGTATAAACCAGTTACCTTCAGATGCCTGCTGAAAACATGCATTTGATCCAAGATACACCCGTTATCACACTGCCCATGTAACACTGCCCATTTTACACCATGGTGTCTTGCTACAGAAGTTGTCCCAACAGCATCAGTGAGGGACAGTCTCCACAGAAAGATGTGATGCTTTGTACACATAAAAACAATTGAATCTCACAAAATTGCTGTAGCAAGTCCTCATTTAAATTAAAGCATTTCTTACTTCTTTAAAGGGCATTTCATTATCTTTCACAGCTATCATCTGAAAACTCCATTTTTTACTGAAACACAGGAGCTCCTTTTGGTTCTAACACAAAGAAAGGCTTATAGGTATCACAGTTCCAGAGGTAGGTTTGATATGAGTAAGCAAAAAGTAGATTTGTAAAGCTAAGTGTTAGATCTCTACCTTTTTTTTTTTTTCATTATTGGAAAAGGTATTTTTAATTTAGCTAAGAACAAAATAGAGGGGCAGCAGAAGGGTTTTTAAGCTGACTGCCACATCACTGTATTTGATTGGCAAAAACTTATCCATTGCAGTTTAACTTTAGAACATGCCATACAGAATAGCACATAGCAAAATCTTACAGCTGGCCTAACAGTTTTGTTATAGCTAGAATGGTTTTCCCTCTCTCAATAACCTTATTTGAATAATAAATAGTTTTACAACAAATATTAGCAACAGTCTTTCTTTTTTAAACATGTATCCTCTTTTTCCCAAAACAACATTTTCAGCAGTTTCTAATCAAACACAGCTCAATATACAGGTCCCTGCTTGTAAATCTCATTGCTAGGTGATAAGCAAGATGCAATTCTTATAAATCAATTTAAAAAAAATTAAATCAGCTTGCTAGCAAGTTCTCAATTCTATCTTACTATTTTGTAAATCAAATCTCTCCTGGAAATTTCTGAGAAACATCAAGGTTTGTTTTTCTTGTTTGTATTCTGAAATGGCACTTTTTCCAGATCAATTAGTTCACACTGAACCCTTGTACCTATTCTGCTTCATTATGTTGCTTGTAATGCTCATATGGTAACAGGTGTAATGAAACTTTCACGAGCAATATAATCAGCTGTGTTCATAATTAAGGTAAAGCATGTACCTTTCCCAGACTGCCAAAATACTGTCTCCAGGCTTCTGATGGGAGAGTTATCATCTGTCTCAGCAGCAGCCCCTGGCTCATGTTTCTTCTTATCAATTTGCCACATATGGGGCAGAACATGATCAGTGCCTCTGGGCAGGACATCCCATGTCCAGGCATTAATGAGAAAGGAGACACCTGACCTGACTCCTCAGCCCCTCTGCCAGGTGAGGAAATATACAGCACGAGGGGGAGTCGGGTGATGTGCTGAGATAAAAGAAGCACCTGTCTTCTTCCACCACGAAATACAAAGTTAGACAGTATAACTGTATTTTCTGTGCCATGTCTGCTGAAAGTAGAAAATCCTCTGCTTTGGCCACAAATGTCTTAATGTGAGAGAGAGGGCTAAAAGGGTCAATCAGCTCCAAACATTCAAGCTATACAGTTCACTGAGCCCCCTCCTCCCTCAAATTTTAAGAGTCCTACAAAATCCATGTATTAATGTAATGCAATTGGGGCTCCATCTGGTCAGCACTTCATTAACAGATTACTGATATGCAAGAAAAACACACCATATAGCTCATGGTCTGCATCAACACTTGCCACCTTATCTGGAGTCCCTTTCAAACAGGATTACATGGATGCAGAGAGGAATTGAGTGCAAACCCTTTTCTAGAGAGCTGCCTCATTGGGCCCTGTCCCTTCCCTACTACTGTCCTCTGGGAAAGCAAGATGCTCTTTCTTCCCCCTTCTCTCTTCATCAGGAAAGCACTTATTTTTATCTCTTCCACAATCACCCACGGGGTAGATGATACATTTTCCTTCACTTGGTGTGCAAGTTCCTTCATCAATGTGAGTCAGATCAGAGTGAAGGCAAACAAAGTAATATAAATACAACTTAACTCTAAGAGCAACCAAGATATTTAAGGAAAATTTTCTCCTAAGATCTTGATTCTGTGTAAGTGCAAGTAAACAGAGGGGGGCTAATGCAAATGTAGATATCTACTGCTGAACATAAGACAAAACTCTAAAACCTAATATATTCAAGATGTCTTTTGACCATGATCTAACATTGTCCTAATAGCTAAAGCAAGAACATTTAATTGGTTACAACAATTCTGGCATATATATGTGTTCAGATTTCCAGAATTCCTGAAAAGGTGCAGTCCTTTTGACTTTGTAGGTTTCAAAAGTTCACAATTCATGTCATTAATTTAGTTGTTGAAGTCTAACCATAGATTTTAAATTGAAAGACGTTGACCTTGACCTCTTTATTTCAGCTTCACCAACTGAAAAGCAGAGATAACAATATTTACCTATCTCAGTGTCTTCTGCTTATTAATTGCTGCTTCTGAAGCAGTTGGACATCCTTTCATGCTGTCCTTTTTATAGAGGAAGTTAAAGGAAGTTAAAAGACTTTCTTGTTGCTGGATATGCATGAAGGAATCAAAAGGAAATCACACTAGACTCAAAGGGTGTTTCCAAAGAAAATACAACCACACGGAAACATCTATTTCCTTTACCGAATCTGTAACAGACTTTATTTAGAGTTATAAAGAAGATACAGGCAATGAGAACAGTTCAGGAAGGAGATACTGCCCTCTCCATTTGGTATTACCTGTCAGCTAACACTGCAAAGGGGATCAGAAGGACCCTCCATACTTGCCCTCTATGGTACAACATGTCTTGAACAGGGACAGCTCTTCAGTTTAATACACTAAATCTGTACAGAGGAGTATGGATAGTAACAGAACTGAAACCAATGGAACTGCATGGAATTTACCACAAAAGTGTAGTCAGTGTTATCCAATAATTTGCCCCCCCAACTTCTTCTGTAGCAAATGAATGGAAATATGTTTTCTTAAATGGAAGAATTCTGATAAAAAGGGATGAAATAGAGTGAGTAGGATATTTAAAATTGCTTAAATAATGATCATATGGGAGGTATGCTTTCTAAAGAGGAATGTTTTACAGATAATCTACTTTCACTTGAACATCTTCTGCGAGGAGTCCCATGATGTTTGTGATTTGTGAAAATCACATTATGAAAACACTGAGAAACAAGGGAACCATTGGGGGAGATAAGCATCTGTTTATTTTAACCTGGAAGTGTGGCAATTTAAATGATTTCAGGAAAATATTAGATAATCTTCTTGAAGAACATTGCATTTCTGCAAAGATGAAAGTGAGCATGATCCTATTAGATACAAGGAAACCTAATAGATAATGCATACAATATGAAAACAGTAATAACCTCACAATTATTTTGCAAGTTTCTAAAATGTTTTCAAACCACACATACCTTATCAGGGCATTAATTCTTTAAATCACTTAAATACATGCACAAAGCCTTTCCAGAATATGTAAGCATATTTGTCTTTCCATACAAGCCTCTGGTTATTCATGATTGTATAGTCTGCTGAAACACCAGTCAACACCAGAAAGACCAGATATCTCAGAAAGAGATGGGAGAGGAAAAGCAAGAAATCCTCTGAGTGTGATATATTGCACATACAAGGAATCACATTTCCAAATATAGGATGTTATTATTTTGATACTGTGTGAAGAAACAAATACAAACTCTGAAATCCAGTACTAAAGCAACAAAGTAGACTTGTATCCATATGGCCTTGCTGGAGATCACTTTGTGTCTCAGCGTCCTGGTTTATATTTAAGAATGTAGAAGGAACAGGAGGAGAAAAATCCAGTATACTGAATATAATGTTTGTTCTAAAGTGCTGCTTATAATTTTCTGGCCAGCATTCACTATGTTCTGAAAAGAGAAATAGTTCCAAGATTGCCACGTGTAGCCCTTGATGGAGCTACACCACATGTATTCAGATGGATTTCTCTAAAGGTCCCAGTGAGAAACCATATTCTATTCCTCATTTGCCTGATTACATAGGTATGGATTAACCTTTTAAACCATGAGTCATTTTAAGCATTTGAGTAATGCTAAACTAAGACATCTGTATGTTTGATGTTAGATTGTACAATGCTTTGCTGCCTTTGAGTAGTCTGCAATTCAATTTCAGCATCTATAAAATGGTTATGGCATTCACCTTTTCAGCACAAGCTGAGATATTTTGCTGAAACGTGTCGTTCAATACAAGTTATATTCTAAAGCACTCAAAATTCTTACAGGAGAATAGATAATAAAATGAAACGGTATATATTAATAAATTATAACAGCAACTCCTAGATTTCCCCCCTAATTTCTTTGCTTTGTGAAATTATTTCTGTTTCTGCTTTCACATCAATATTTCTCCAGTACTGGATTGCATTAGATAGCATGTCCAACCCCTAGTTTGAATTAGACAAAACCGAAATAGAAAGAGGATTAAAAACATAATATTTCAGAAATAGAAACTTGGTCATATATTAAGGCTTTCTCTAGGGTTTGTCAGAAAGATTAAAATTAAGATGAATTTGTCACTGACTACTTTACAGTTTACTGATGTGGGGCAACAGTAAGGATAGATGGACACATATCTAGGGTACTTCCAGGACTTGAAGTCAAACACCATCAGAACCTCCATCAAATGGTAATGTCCTTAGATACCAAATACCCCAGGAGTAGAGAGTTGTACCATTTTTGTAATTCAGGACCAAACCTCTGGGACTGAAAGACTCAAAGCTCCCACAGTCATGCAGGAAATCTGTAGAAGAAGAGTGAACTGATCAGAAGTGCAAGGGTAGACATACTACACACTTCCTCCATATGGAATGGCATCAGCCGGCTTATTCATACCGGCATCAAACCAGCCTATTTTTGGTTGCATAATTTCACAATAAATGAAGAGAACAACTTTAGGAAAATGTGAAGCAAATACATGGTTTATCCCCTGTATGTGTGTCATGGTTTAAATGACAGGATATGGTTTAATATAGAGCAATGAGATCACAGCAAAATGAATAAAAAGATAAGGACTTTTATTTGGAAAATATATATATATATAAAATTAATATATATATTTATATGTAAACTTGTATATGAAATAATGAATTAAATACCAAAGGCACGTAAGAACAACAGACAAGTGCAAGAACTACAAAACAAGAATTCTCAGAGGTTGAGTGATTCAGCTCAGTGCAATTCAGCTCAGTTGTCACCAATATGTGACACTAGAGCAGCTTAAGGTTGTGATGACTTGTGGTGGCCAGAGGGAGCACTGGTGGAGGTGGAGGGACCTGGGAGAGTGAGGCAGAGGGATTTCTGGGGAAAACTGGGGGTTTGGAAGGCCCCGGAGTGCAATCCCAGGGAAGGGAGACCCCTGGAGGGTCTGGAGGGACTCCACAGGAGCAAGGAGGGGAGTTCTGAGGAAGGGGAAAACCCTGAAGGTGTGAAGGGGGTGCCTGGTTGTCAGGTAGGAGGTACTGGGGTGATGGATCCCAGGGATAAGGCTGGGGTTAGCCAAGGAAATCCTGGGGACTGGAGGGGTGCCACGGAGGGCAGGGACAGAGGGTAAGGAAGGTAGGGAGGTTTTCTGGCCAAGCAGAGACGAGCTGTGAAGGAAAGGTTGAGCTGATGGCTGGGAATGGCGCTGTCTGCTGTCAGAATGATCTCGAGGTCCTGTCAAGATGGTGGTGGTGAGGCAGTGGCACTCACAGGTCCTTCTCCTCCTAGTCCAACACGGTTTTAAAGGCCACAAGGCGGCTGGCAGCGAGTCTTTATACAGTCTGTCCAGTCCCAGAGTTCCTCGTGCCCTGTGCATGGGCAATTGCCCGGGTTTGCTGCTTATCCCTACCCTGGGGAGGTGTGATCTCCTCTTCCATTGGATTGCTGATGTTTCCTGCCACTTCATTTGGTGGGAAAAGTTCTTTGTCTGTCAACCACATGGTCAAAGATGGTGCCCAGGCAAAGACCCGGGGCTCAGGCAGGCAGCACCAGTCACAGCAGCCGTCGGCAGGGCCATGTTCCCCGCCTCCAGCAGCCAGTGCCACCCGTGCTGGTGGTCTGTGCCACCTCACTGGGTCAGTGCTGCCCCAGGGGCCGAGACAGCAAGGACAGGGGCAAACACCATGGCTGGGACCACGGGGCTGGGCTGCAGGGCGAGGAGCATTTCCCTGGACTGGCCCCTGAGCTGCAGAGCCCCTCTGCCGCTGAATCGGAGCTGCGTGGGACTGGAACCGGCATGACTGCCCGCTGGGACTCAGCACACGCTGCACCTCCTCCATGCACCGGCCCAGTTCCAATGGTTTTGCCACCGATGGCAAAAGCGGCAAATCTTGCACCAGGACTGTGCCGTCACTCCAAGCTCACACACGGGTGGACGCAGTGCCCTCTCCAGCAGGTAGCCAGAGTGTAGCCAGACCATGACATTATGGAAAGAAGTTCCCTTAGGGAGGAACAAAAGATTTTGGCATAAAGATAACATTGCTTATTTATTGTAGATACACAACTGAGTGACATATTTTCACACGTGTGTGGGGAGTGTTCTGCTACAGTAGAGTGCAAAAATAAGGTAACATGTTCACAGATAAATTTTCATGCACACTTATCCAGAAAACCCCCTCCCCTGTCAATGACCCAGTGGAATATATTCCCTAATAATTTTCATACATGTATTAATTTCTAGTATTGTGTTATTTTGGTAAAAGATATCAAAGTACAGAAAAAGAAAATTAAAATTTCATTTGAGAAACATTATTCTCTCATGTTCTTAATCTTTGTTAGCCTTCATCCAATGAAAAAGAAATCCTTTGGCATTTCAAGCCATGACTGTTTCATTATTATGTGGTTGAGTAGCATTTTAAGAAATAATATGCAAAGTAAAAAGAAACACTTTGAAGAGGTGATTTTTGTAATCCATTCTTCAGAGAAGGCAGAATCCCAGACAAAGATTTTATGTAAATTTCTGGTTTTCCTCAGAATTTTAATAAAGCAAGAACTTGACAATAACAAATTTTCAACGGTTTTCTCCTAAGAAGTTCCCTAAGACAGAAGTTAAGAGAAATACAAAAACAAAAGTTCCACGCTGGAGAATTATTGAAAAGCCTCAAGGACCTTCACCATCACCATAGTCTACAGTAGCATATATTTGGAAAGAGCAGCTCTATGGGACCTTGAACACCATCCATTTCTTCCCCCTTCACTTGCACTGGCTCCTCCACTGTCAGTCTTCTATTTTCCAGGTTCAAAAATATCAAACCACACATAAAAGAACAGACCATTATCATATTTGATGTGTCTTAGTAATGCTACAAGTGTTTCTCTTTACAGTCTTGAGGAAATAATTAAAAAAGAGTTAAGTAGCTGGCAGACCTCCTCCAGTGAAGTTAAGCCCCACCAACCAGTGCTTAGGTGGTAGGTTCATACCTTCTATATGCTCCTTGCTGTCAGGCAAATGCCCTACCTGCTCAGAACTAGCACAATTTACCTTGGGGGAACCTACATGCTGCTGACCACTGCTGTCCTCAGGGAGCTTAGCACTGGCAGGGCCTGCAAGGTTTGACTGCAGTCTAAGCAGAGATCAGCTAGACACAAGACCGTGCCTTGAGGAATTATTCTTCTTCTAGAAAGGTACATGCTTTGGATTTCAGTAGAAACAAAATACAGGTTCATATTAACAGTAGAACACTGATTATTTTCAGTCAGAGCTAGTAAATGAAATTAAATGAACTAGTATAGTATTTTTACACTTACATTCCTCCATTGTATTAATTGCACAGAGACACCAATGGGCTGGTACTACAGATGCTTTAAATACCACTTAATCTGACTGAGCACCTGCTGGAAAATACCAGTAACTGAGAAAACATTAACATGGAGCAAGATGATTGCTAATATTTCTTATTCCCTGGTTCTGCTCTCATAATTCTGCTCAAGCCTTTGGTTTCTAGGAAACATTCCAGCTTTCACCCATAGCTCCTTAGCAGATGTTACTTTTCAGATCAAGCAAGATTTCACATCAAATCTTGGCCAGAGTTTAGGAAAACTGAGGCTCCAACCCTGTTCCTTCCAAAGGTCTTTTTAAGTGGGGCAGTCTTAGCAAGTTCTGCTGAACCTGTTTGTAAATGCTCCCCTCACCCACACCCTGCATCCTTCCCAGTAGGGTAAATATGAAAGCAAAGTCTGTCTCTCTGGCTTTCATTTCTTCAAATTAACTCTTTACCTTGAATGCCTTCTTCACACATACTTTACCAATAGCACACCACCTGATGTTTTTTGACTAGGTTAATTGCACTTTGATTCCTCACAGCAGCCAGCCTGATCATCCAAATCAAAAGTACATTATTTGGTGTAATAAACATGGGGTTGGATTTATTGGTCTGCTAGCACTGCCAAAAACTCAACAACTCCAGAAACCAGTTTGCTTATATACGTGCCTAAATATTGTCTTGAGACTAACTTCAAGCAACCAGTTTTTGAAGCTGCAACTGGTCTGTGTTGACGACCAGTGCAAGGCTTGGAGGCAGTAATGCTGGAAGTCTATCTCCAAAAATCCGAAGATGCTGTCAGTAAAAAGCACTACCTCATCTCTTTTAGCACGTTGTTTCCTCAGTGTCCCCATTTCCTCCATGCACCACCTGTTGTGACCCTTGGCATGGATCAGGTTAGTGCTGGGGTGATACTGACTTAGGTCACATCACCAAATTCAGTCCCCACCCTGGCCTTTTGGAGGCTTCTGCTCCTCTCCCATGTATGAAGACAGATAGATTGCCCAAGAGAGCTTTCCTTGCAATGTGAATATTTCCTTTGGTGGTGCTGGTGGAACTACTGTGAAAGAGAGGTGCAGTGCACCTCAAAAAGAGTTTTTAAGAGCTGTTCAGCAGAGAGAGAAGGCAAAGTAGCGAGATGGCTCTTATGTTTAATACTGTGGTATTGCTACAACTGCAGGTACTACCAGATAACGATGTGCTGCTCCATCCTTTCATTTGTTTCCATCACAGACATTCAAAGCAATGGGTGAGGAGCCCAATGGCTGCAGAAAAACCCACCTGATGTGCAAGCAAGAGTTCGTAAAACCCTTGAATCACTGAGAGTGCTTAAGTTGCCAGCTGGTGGGAATACACGAGGAAGGTACCTAAATAGCCTAAATGCCTTACCAACAAATGCTAACTCAGCCTCAAATTCTTGTCTGGTAGATTTTTACTGGCGGATAAACAAAGGAAGAGAGAAATAGACTCAGAATTTCAAAAGCGAGTGCATAGATGTCAGATGGGTAAAAATAAAACATAAACAGGATTCTCATTATTCAGAAATTTCACACACGTAAACAATGTAAACAAAACATATTTTATTTTATTTAGGAAACCATGTTCTTGTTCTGATTAAATTTTTTAAGAACTGGCACTAACTTTCAGTGTGTTATGTTTTTTCCATAAGTTAAATTGTTAATTGTGAGAAGGACATAGAGCAGTCACTGAGTCTTACTATTTATATTACTATTATCTTTACTATTTATCTTACTATTATCTTTACTATTTTACGTGAATCTCATTAAATCTCAATCTCAGAATTGTTTATAAACAGAATGGGCTTACAAGACTTAATGAGGCAAAATGGGAGCATCCCATCCTATAGTCATTCCAAAAATCAGTTTCTTCAAGGAAAGCTTTGTCTGCATGAGGACAGGTGGTATCTGCTCTGGGTATTTTAATTTCCTGCCTTAGTAGTTCCCAGCAATAAATTTTGATGAGATACAGATGATGGTAATTACTAGTAGTTCTCGGGTATTTGCTTTAAGATGATAATGTTTTTTTCTTTGCTTTTATTACTAAAGTTTATAAATACCAGCATTTAACTTCGATTATATTGTTTCTTTTCTAGATGAAAAGTTGAGGCTGTCCTCTTACAAATGCCATGAAAACAGCCCTTTCGATAATTTGAAAGCATTTGCAGACTTACTTTAAGACCTTTCCTCACATTCTTTTAATTTGATTTACACACTGAAATACAAATGACAAGAAACCCTGTTTGTCATGTACCAGCTGTGTCACTGAAAGAGCCAGGAAACCAGGCATCACCTGTTTTACATCTATAACCGTGCCCAAGAAAAGCAGCCTTGGTGGGAGCCTTTAAGTCACAAGATAAATGGCTGTATCAGCTTCTTAAGGAGTCATGTAACAGCTTATGTCCAATTAGCTGCATTTCTGTAGCAGCTTATTGTCAACCTGCATGGAGATGAAATAATTTGAAATAGTCTCAAATAGCAGTTGTAAAAGTGAAAAATTCAATGGGAAACACTGTGTCTGCTCTGTACCAGCCTGACATCTTGCCTTGAAAGTTCAAGCAATATAACATTATTCTTTGAGAGAAAAGATTAAAGTGTCAGGCTAAGGTGAGAGAAAAGAGTTTTTACCTCTGAGATCCCAGAGAACCACTACAGCCAAGAAAAAGTTGATTAATTTATCCTCTGTTAATAAACTGGTAAGGTAAACTCTGAACACAAAAACCATCGACTTTTAAGTATTAATTTTTTTTCCCTGTATTGAAATAACTGTTGTTTCCCTCTAGTCAAAATTAAGTTTTTTCAGGGTTGTTTTTTTTTTTGGTTTATTCTCCTATTCAAAGTTACTGGTCCCTGCAGTTTGCTGAAAATTCCATTTTTTATTTTTTTTAATAAACAATCCAATAAACAAAATAAATATTTATTCTTCTGGAATTACTTTATAAGACAGAAACTAACCAAGTATATTTGGTTAATGAGTTCTTAAGATTCAGATGAGCTGAATCTTCACCCCCAAAAAATCTTTGTTCCACTGTTGTTAGAATTATTTTGGAGGGTTTTTTTCTGCTGTTTGAAGTTACTAGAGCCAAAAGTCTTTCTGGGCTTTTACAGCTAGTTCAGGCTGACAACAACTCAAATGCTCCTTGCCAGCTTCAGGGTCTCAAGAAAAAATTAAGTTCTTCCAAAATACAAGTGCTATTCTAAGAGGTAATATTCTGTTGATCAGTTCATTGGCTACACTAACTGAGCTGGAAGCAAGAAGTTAAATGAATGGAGCCCTTAAACTCTGTGAAAACAGGTGTTTAAGAAACGTATAGGCAATAAGTGTAAAAAGTGAATTCTATGGAGCTGCCATGCTGCAGGTAAAGCCAGCTCAGAAGCATTTGATTTGGGAACAGACACATACAGCAGTACGGAAGTAAGAGCCTTTCTTTACCCAAGGAAGTAACAGCACCAGCATGAGCGTAGCTGGTAATATACACCAGCTATGATCTCAGAGGTGTCTGGAGGTGAGAGAATAGTTTAATCTCCTTTCCCAGTTTAGCTCCTTTGCAGAAGCAGCCAATCGGGGAACTATTTAATACTAATTCTGATTACAGATATCCTGCTGCTGGGTGCTGGGATAACTCCGCCAGTTAGGAATCATCAAGAAGCCGATGGGCTTCGTATTACCCATCATATCTGGTTTACACAACATTTTCTTGAAAGACTGTAAAAACCTACTATTCAGGTCCCTTACAGTTACGTTTTGCTTTTCATTCATACCTTCTTTTAATGTAAAAAGCATGCATCGTATTCTGCCTCACCTCATGCAGAAATACCAGCTCGTTTTTCTACCGTCAGTCAGACAGGAACTCGGACTCTGGAGACTCACCTGCTAAAGGATGTCAGATATGAGGTATACTTCAAAGAGCTGTTGAAGAAAGCAAATATCCTATTTTGTTAGCCAAAGGGCTTCTCCCCACTGTTTTCCTGCCAGAGAACAGTGCTAATCCATGACATTTGAAAGGGAAAAGAGATTTAGAGGAACTGTGACAAAGCAGGAACTCAATTTATACATGCATTATTCCCGTCAATCTAATCTCCAAGGTTAGCCTTCCATAAAAATTAAATGCCTGACATCTCTACAGCTGGTAAACTGTCAGGGCTGATCTAATGAATTACTTGCTTTTAAAGCCTTGCTTCAAAGCACGGAAATTCTGTGCAATCTTTCTCCTTGGTTTCAGCGTTTATTTCAAAAGACGAATTCCACACAGGCTAGTTGTATTCCCGAAAAGTTTTCGCGCACTTGGCTGTGATCGCGGCTCTAGGGACCACGCAGTTGGCGGTGCTGAAGGACCAGTGGCAGCCGCTGCCTCTCCTGCCGCGCGTCCCGCCGGCCCCCTTCGCTGCCTCTCCCACCCGCGGGTGGGCTCGCCGCGGGCTCCCTCTTCTCCCAGCCCCCGCCGAGAAGCCTGGCAGGTCGCTGGACTGAGGGTGAGGAGCTTGGGGCTGCTCAGGACGTTCTGGTCCCCCACGAGCAGCAGCAGCTCGGCGCCCGCAGAGAGCAGCCGCCTGCTCCCCCCGCAGACCGCCCCGACACCGCGCCCTGCCGCTCATCCCGAGCCCCAATCTCCTCACAGAGATGCTGAGCGGATTACGGGCCGCGAATTTGACAATTGTCTGCGCTCCCCAGAGCCGCCCTGCCCGCCGGCAGCCTCTCACCGCTCTTCGCGGCGGCGGCAGCTCTCCCGGGCCGG